>LR749744.1:173327-339181 GCA_902729485.2 Mus minutoides
GAGAGAGAGAGAGAGAGAGAGAGAGAGAGAGAGAGAGAGAGAGGTGTAGTATGTGCATGCCATGGCATAGATGTGGAAGTCAAAGGACCGACCACATACAGGAGCTAGCTGGTTCTCTCCATCCACATTGTGGGGCCTGGGGCTAGAACTCAGGTCATCAGGCTTGGTGACAAATGCCTTTCACTCAACCATCTTGCAAACCCTTAATTATACTTGATAAGAGAATGTATTTTAAAAGATTGAACAAGCCTTTTGAATTAATTCATTTATTATTTTGTCTTACATATGAACACAGAGCATTTTCATCTACATTGTAAAAGAATAACATTCTGCTGACTTTTAGCACTACATTTTATGTAGATAAGTTTTCAGTGTCATTGTATAATTTTGATTTATCTGCATTCACTTCCTGTCTACTTTTCCTATGATTTATTAAGGGAAGAACCTGAAGTCGCCAACTCGAGCCATGCTTTGCATCATTGAGTTTCAGTGAACAGTGAGCGTCGTCCTCTGTGGTGGCAGCTCCACTCCATCATCATGGAGTACAAACCTTTGTATTGCATAGTGATGCTATAGCTGTGCTGAGTCCATAGGTCAATGCATTGTTCATGTCTTTATAGAAATACCACCATCAACAAAGTTACTTCTCTGATAGTTGTATAAAGGTGCAGCACATAGAATTATAGACCATACATACTGTTTAGTGATGAGAGTAAACAGATTTGTTGGTGGCTTGTGTGTTTTGGTACTATAGTATTTAACATTATTTTAGAACACAGCCTTGTGTTTATATGTTAGAAGGTCTACTCTGGAGCAGTATATCAGACTGTGAGCAACAACCTCAAGTTCACACTTAAACTGCGTTTGTGCGTCATTTTCTCTTGTGTGTGACTTAATCTCCTAGTGTTGTGTTCACCACACACCTTCAGCATATGGGAGGTCTTACCACTCTTGCAGTAAGCACATCGGCTGACTGGGGATGAAAGAAGGAACTGAGGTGCATAGATGGAAGTCAGTGAGAGCTGTTGTTGCTAGTTTTTTGGGCATGGTCCATTCTGTTATACCTGTGTTAAAATATTTTTCTTAGTAGATGCTTTTTGGTTTTTAATGACTTTATCTGATAACAATCTATTTTAGGATATGATTGACATAATTCTCTAGGTAAATAGAACTTCTTTGAACCAATAAATGTCTTATCTAAATTTGATTATTATTATCTTCATCTATATTGCATCTGTACATTTTTGAACCCTTACCTAGCAGTTTAAGGTTTGATACTACCGCATACACAGCCATATATATAAGACTATGTATAACCTTTATATGTGTATATATGCATGTAGGTGTACATACATGTTTCCTTTTTAGTTTGCTTTTTGGTATTCTTTGTCCCTTCCTGTCAGCTTACCCTTTAATGGCATTTTGTTGTCATCTGAAAACTCCACTGTGCAGTTGTACTTAAAACACATGTTCTCTATTATAATTTTTCCTGAAATTTTACATTTGTGAGCGATCATTTTCCTGGATATACAGTTATTACTGGGCAGTTTTGTTTCTTGTTTTTTTCTAGCATTTCTATATATCATTTCACTGTCTTCTGGCCACTCTTAGTTCTAATTGAGAAGTTAGCACTCAGTTGAATTGTTTTTCCTTTGTATATTAGTACTGATTTTTCTCTTGCTACATTTAAGATTTCTTCCTTGTCTTTATTGCTCAGTGACTTGAATCTGAAGTGTCTAGGTGTGGGTGTCTTTGTGTTTGTCCTAGTTAGCGTTAACTTAACTGCCAGCTTCACCTGACCCGTAGACTGGGGGTTCTTCTTTCAGTAGGACATTGCCAGTCACTATTCTTTTAAACATTTCCTCTCTTTCCTCTTGTTTCCTATTAGATGTATGTTGGGCCCTCAGATTGAATGCCTGTGTCAGACTTGCACTTTCTTTAGAGTTTGTTCTTCATAGTTATACATCTATCTTCAGCTCACATTTACAGGGTTAGACCATTTTCCTTCTGAAATGGATGTTAGTATTAGAGTGAGTTTAAGTTTTTATATTAATTTGTCAAATTTCTACTTTTTGTTTTTTATATTTCTTTTTTCTGGACTGAAATTTTGATCTGCTGTATCATTCTCATCAAGTCTTTAAGCAGTTCCCTTTTATTTCATCTAACATTTTACTATGTTAGATATAAATACAGCATAGTAAATGTTTTATTTGCAAATAAAACATTTTTTATGTTGCAAATACTTTTAAAATTGTACATAAATCCCATTATTATTCTCATCGTGAATGATGTATGTTTGGGCAAAAATCAAGTGCTTAAAATAAGGTATTTGTAGTAACTCTATATTCTATTTAATCTTTTTTTCTCCAAGGATTTATGTTTTCATTTCATTTTCAGCATCTTTAGTCCAGCTTGTAGATTTAATGTCCTTCATGGTATGTGCTGCGCATCTCTCAATTCTGATTTGATGTTACTTACCCTTAGTTTTAGTTTTTACTCTGAGTTCCAGAACTCAGTGTTTGTTGTATGCTATCTGAGATCATGCTGGTGGGCCATGTGATCAGGAAGCACACATTTAGTCTATACCAGCTTTAAATTTTGGATCTCAAATGGGGCTCATAATGCCCTGTGCAGCCATTTCCTTATTGAAGCTCTGTCTAGATTATCAGTGCTGCCTGCCTCTGCTTGGACATTAGGCCAGTAGAGTTGGGCATTTTCCGACTGATTCCTTCCTCTTCACTCTTTTTTTTTTTATATATATATAGTGTAGAGTTTGGGGCCTTCCTCTGAAGGTGTTGCTGCTAAGCCTTCCAGACCAAGCTGGAGGGATCAGAGCAGACGAGAACGCGGCAGGCTTGTATTCTTACCCAGAGCCCACCACTGCCTCCTAAAATGCTTCTCAGCGTGTCTGTAGCGGGCCTGTACCAGAGCAGTGCAAGTCCTTTCTGGCACTTCTGTCCAGCTTTCTGTTGTTACTTGGGGAGGTTTGCTGACTGACTGTTCATCACCACAAGGGCCGCCTTTTCTGACAGCTTTAAAGGTGCAGATTCACCTGCTGAAGTTCTGCCCCCACCCTGGTTCTCTAGTCCCTTCCTGTTACTAGTGCTGCAAATCATAGGTCTCTGAGATTAGAACACCCTGCTCATCAGCCTATCCACCTTGCCCTACTGTCTGTCCCCAGAGTACTATGTAAGAGGAGTCACTCTTGAATAATGGTTACTAGTAAATTTGTTGTGTGTGGTCTTTTAAAAATAATATCTGGGTAATATCAGATACTTAATGCTGAATTTAATGGAAATTTACAAGTGCTATTCCCTGATTTCCCTTTATAAAAGAGGATTTAGATAGCATTATATTTTACCTGTCCCATGGTACAGAATGTTTAAATAGTTAACATTGTGTGCAGTATAGCTTGTGGCTCGTGAAAAATGAAAGCTGTCAGCGATCTGGGCAATAGGATTCATCGCCAATAGTCACTAGCAACCGCACACAGCACTTGAGTCTCCGTGAGGTCCGCAGCAGTACGAGCTGCTGTAATGAAAGGCATTTAGGCGCAATCACTGCTGTGTTCCTCGCTGGATCCAACATGGGCTTGTGTGAGTATGTGAAGCAAACAGCCTTTAAAGATAGGTTTGAGAGGTGTATGAAGAGGGTAGCTCAGTGCTTACATGTAGAGAATGTCGTAATGTAGAGATCACGCTACCCTAAAATAAAAAGGTATTTTATTTGCTTTAGTTGGTTAAAGCTTCAGGAAAGCTACCTCTTGGTTAGAAGGAAACTGATAATGCTGGTCTAATGTTGCCGTGGTAACAGCTCATGCTGATAGGATTGAGTATATCGTATACATCCTGGTTTGCATTTTCTCTCTGCCATTTTGAGTTATTCTGGAGGTATATGAAGGAAGCTAGGATAGCTAGCTGGGAAAAAAAAGCTAAACCTCGTTACATAAAACATCTTTGGCATTATTCTCTTATCTAGTAGTACCTCCTACTGGGCATTTGGGCGTTGCTTTGGGGGCTTTTCTTTTTAAAACAAAAGAGAGCTCTTGGTTTTCTGCTGCCTGCTCCAGCGTATGTGTTTACACCATCGCTGCCTCCAGAGATTAGCATAACTCCCTTTGCAGCCGGGCTGTTGTTCTGAGCAATATGCTCTGGAGACGTTGCCTGTCATCATGAATGGTGAGTTGGTCTCGGAGACTTTTCAGCTATATATTTTTTAAAAATATTTAATTGTACAAGGAAAATCTTTTGTAGACAAGGTTATAAAAGCCAGAGCTGTGGTAATGACCATTGTGCTGATGCTCTTTAAGTAGGCATTATTGTAAGGAGCCTGTGAAAGCCATTAGGAGCTGTAAACAGTCAGTGCTGACAGCTCCAGCAGGCCAGCTCTGTTTGTCTCTATGGTTAGCTCTGTTCACTAGCACTGCTCTTGTTTTCTGTATTGTAAAAACAAGGAGAAGACCTATATACTGCAAAGGAGGTTTTCATTTTAGTATTTGGTGTTCAAGATATCCATATTTAGCATGCCTTTAATTACTTTTGTCATCCAAATACTATTTTTTGTTAGCTTCTTTTGGGCACTATTTTTTAAATACTAATTCTGAAAATAAGATGCTGCCAAAATTGTATTGATTTTTTTTTTTTAGGGTTGCTTTTAAATGTAAGTAGTTTAAAATAGTGACTTAAGGATGAAATAAATAAATAAATATGCATGCTTGGCTTTGGAGGCTTTGTTAAAATTAGTTTGGGAAAATGATTTATGAAACTAAATACGCTTGTGAAAAATTTATCTTTTGCTATGACTATTTATTTTTCTTAGGATGTTCAAAAGTGCTTTTATTTTTATTTTTATTTTTATTCTGAGAAAATCTGCCATAGTGTGTACTGCAGCTTACCATAGGGCAGGAGCTGTTCACTTCAAGCAAACCTGCAGCTAAAAATAGACACACTGTTGTCAGAGAGAGCCTTTGCTCAGAGCATCACTCATTAGCATCTCTGCTGAGCCGGAAAGGGCTGGTCCAGGTGTCCCTTATGGGGGAAGCATTATGTGGCCCTGTGATGACAGGGTTCTTACCTAAGACATGTAGGATTGGCTTCTGGATCAGAAAGATTTTTTTTTAGTGGTATAGTGAAGGCATTCAGAGCCAAAGAAGCTTTTCTTCAGAAGTAGAGATGACTTCATTTAAAGGAGGAGATGCTCTTTATTATCTTCTTCAAAGCTATCCATGCTATAGAGTGGCGTTTGATACACAAGGAGTTGTCTTACATGCAAAATGTTAAGAATTGACTGGACAATTATGTTCTTGTCTCCAAAGTAGATATTCTGATTTAGTCCTTGAAATTTGGGCTGATTCTGTGAAATCACTGTGTTGACATTTCTTAGAATTCTGCAGATATGAAAGCTACTTATCATGCTATTTATTTATTTGAATAAAGCTATGTTTCCTTTCAAAGTTTGCACATAACCTTAGAATCTTTACCAACCAGTGTGGTACTGTTGGATCTTGCCATCTGCTGCTCCTTTCTTGTTTTAAGCTGAAAGGGTTATGTGCGTGATCAGAGTCGCCTTCCCTACTGCCCTTTCTGCCACTCAAGTATACTAGTAACAAGTAGACATTGGCTTCTCCACGGAGGGTCAATCATAAATAAATTCACCCCTGCTGTGACTTGAGTGCTCTAGCCGTTTAAAATATGGGAAATTATAAGTGTGGCTTCATTAATAAAAATAATCAAATATTGGGCCATTTTTATCTGAGTCTAAAATTATGATGAGTTTCTGTGTGTGGTGCATACAGCTATGTTTATGTGGAAATAGCCGTAAAGCTTTCCTTTCTCCTTCCTGATGATTCCATGTTCTTTTTCTCTGAGAATCTATCTGCCGTTGGCCCTCTCAGGGCTGCATTTTCTGAATGATCTCATCCCTGCCCACGCCTCAGTCACTACCTGAGACATCCATTTACAACAGTCAGTTTCGCCTTTCTCCCTTAACATCTGCTCCTTTATCTCTGATCCTCACTTCTCTTAGTGACTCCACAATCCACATAAGAAGTAAAGCCAGAATCTGGGGTTGTTTGTAACTTGTCACCCTGGTTGTGTATATGCTCATATAGTTCCATTGATTGTACATCAGGAGTTTTCTCCACACCCAGTAACACTAGGAAGGCCTTTAGAACTGGCCATCAGTCTCTCTTTTCAGCGTCCTTACACTGACTGGCTTCATGTTTCACATCTCTTCAGATGACTTTGCATACTGATTTTTAAATTGAAATAAGTCCATTTCTTAATACCATGTGAAACTTGTAATTCTGGAATTGCAAATCTGGAGAGATCCACCTGTGCACCATGTATGAGTAATGACCTTCCATAGTTATATTCCTTGTAGAAATCACATGAACCATAATAGCTTTCAGTACCTCCATTACAAACTCTGAAGGTGATGTTTCTGTACTTTCAAAGCACAAAAGCAGATTATATATTTGCCTGTGAGTCTCTGACTCTAGATCGGGATCCTAAGTGAAAGCCGTCCCTTGAGGACTTTAATTGTTCTCATCCGCTCTTTCCTCTCTCTGGCATCTAAAGATTGCTTATAAATGTAAGAGCCTTGGCTGCCCCCTTGTAAGTTGATTTCATTTGGTGAGGATTTTCTCTTGTTAAGCAAGTTTTGTGAAAAAAATTGTAAAGGAGTTCTCCCAAAATTCAGCTGGCTTCCATAAGGCCCTCTGACTAGAAGACATGGCAGAGCATACACAAATATAGGTGTTGTCAGAATGCAGAAGCTGTTGCGTTCCGAGGCAAGGGAAGAGCTAAGCTTTGACAAGGACCAGCACTGGCACTGGTGAAGGGGCCTGGAATTATAACACCTTTCTCGACTTTTCTTTCTGAGACCACATGATTTCTTTATTTTCTCTGTGTCTGATGTTCTATCATCACAGCATGTAGCAGGTTACAGTACTGTTTGTGTAAGATGGAGCTGAGTCATCTGACACATGGAGTTACTGTGCACTCCTGGTTCACATACCAAATCCTATGGGGGGGGGGGGGACCGGAGCCAGCAAGCTGTGGAGAAGAAACACTAGTCAACAGGTCCTTTGTTGCAGCTGATAAGGGGAGCAAGAGCCGGTGTTCTGTTCACAGTGGGATGACTAGAGAGGATGATTCTGCATTCTGTTGTTTCAGTGGAAGATTTCTTCTGATCTCACTGCAAAAATAGGCATGAGGAGACAGATATGCTCACTCTGATTTGCACATCATACAGTGCATCCACACACATCTGGAAACATGTGACACACTGCAAATACGTACAAATTCTAAGCTCCTTGGGGAGCCTGCTTCTTGTTCAGCTCAATTGAGGGTCAATCTGAAGAAGAAAGCATTAATTAATGGTTCTCAGAAGTGTGCGGACCTAAACTGGAATGAGCATCTGGTTAATTACCCTTTCCTCTGTCTGACTGAAAATACAAGAACTAAATAGTGAAAGTGCTGCTTTAGCCCCCAGGGGAGGACAGACCTCTACCCAGGAATGGACCAGGACAGACAAGGACTGTTCTAGAGTGGGTTTTGCTCTGGATTACTTGCCTTCAAGTAAGAGAAGCAAACATTTCATCCTCACTGACTTCCTGGGATGAAGCTTGTGAGGAAATAAATGGGTGCAGGACAACACTGCCTGTTGCTTCTGTGCTCCTTCTAGCCCTGTTGGGACAGCTAGGAATTCATTAGGTCATTGCAGATTGAAAGGATGGCCTTTGTTTTCTGGGTACAACAGGGCTCCCCCTTGCTGTGCCAGCACCAATACCAGCAAGTTCCTTGTGATCCTAGACACTTATACACTTCTTTGTTGTTGTTAGTGAGTATGTGTGTTCTGACTGCTTGCATGTATGTGACTGCAGTGACCAGATACCAGCTCTCCATCAGTTCTCTGGGAACTGGAGCTTCAGACGCTTGTGAGCCTCCATGTGGGTGCTGAGCCATCTCCCCAACCCTACAACCACATTTCTGAAAGTTGCTGGATTATTTAATTAATACAGATACATATGTGCATACAAATAAAAATATCCAGATATTAAAAATATCCAAAATTTTAATAGCATCTATATAGAAAATGAGAGATCCAAAGAAAAATACACTACGTTGTTTTAGATTGCATGTAAACATTTAAAAACCTTTCCATTGTTTGTGGATAACTAAGCAAAAAAAAAAAAAAAAAAAAAAGGAAAGTGGAGCCTATAAAAAGGGTTACACATGATTAAAGGATAAAATCACAGCCTTCGATAGGAAAAGAATGAACGTATATTCAGAAATATTTGTTTAAAAAACTACAGATAGCATGTGAATTAATTCTTCAATGTTTGAGTGAACATAAAATCTATGAAATAGGACAGAGGAAATAATCCTGAAGGGACTGGAGACATGGCTCAGCAGTTATAAGCCTTTTCTGCTCAGTCGAAAGGACGTGAATTCAAGTTCCAGCACCCATACCAGGCAGCATACAATTGTCTATAATTCCAACTCCCAAAGATCCATGGCACCAGCACACTTATGTGTATGTATATGCACACATACATATAGCCATTTGCATACACATTAATAAATAAAGTGAATCTTTTAATAAGAACAAGGCTGGGATAAAAAGAGGGGCCTGAGGGCTGGTGAGATGGCTCAGTGGGTAAGAGCACCCGACTGCTCTTCCGAAGGTGATAAGTTCAAATCCCAGCATCCACATGGTGGCTCACAGCCATCCGTAACGAGATCTGGCGCCCTCTTCTGGAGTGTCTGAAGACAGCTACAGTGTACTTACATATAATAAATCTTAAAAAAAAAAAGAGGGGCCTGAAAATAGAAAAGAAGCATAATATTATGATAAGGAAAAATGATGAGAAAATTCATGTGGTGCTTGCAAGATAACAAGCAAGCTGAATTAGATTAGGAGAATGTACACTGCTCATTGTAGGAAAGTAAACGAATTCGGTAGGGAGACAGCCTCAGGAAGGTAATGGCTAAGACCAGACTTACTGTGCATAGGCCGGGGAGGTGGCTCCGTGGGAAAGAGCGTGTGCAAGCATGAGGGCCTGAGCTAAGATTCCAAGACCCACATAAAAGCTCAGCATGGCTTCATGAGCCTGTAACCACAGCACTGAGGGCAGAAACAGGTGGCCAGCTATTAGCCAAAACAACTTCCTGTGGTTCAGAGAGTGATTCAGTCTCAAAGCCATAAGATGGTGGCACGGGGTAGGAGGTGTGGGAGTGGAATGATCCCTCATCTCTATATGCACACACACACACACACACACACACACACACACACACACCACATGTGTATGCAACCACAGATAAATATAAATAAGAGAAATTGGCAGTACAGCCTGCAGTCTAAGCTCAGGAGAGTTTGAGGCCAGCCTGAGCTCTTCAGCCAGATCCTGCCTCAAAATATACAGAATAGCACCTGGTGCAGCAAAGCCCTGTCTCAGCAAACAAGCAGGAAAGCCTCCAAAGTGGACACTATGTTATATAAAAGCAGTCAATCTACAGATTCACTGAGCAGTGTTCACATGAGGCAGGAGAGACAGAAGAGAGAGTAGTTGTTGTTTGGTTTGTTTTATAATTAACTAATTATAAAATTATAAAATTAAAAATTATAAAATATAAAATTTATAGATTATATATAATGAAAACAAGTTTTTGTTTTGGTGCCAGGGACCCCCAACAGCAGCACCACACACCTATCACATGGGAAAACTTAAAGCAAAACTTAAAATCCTGAATCTGCCAATCAGAAGTCATCATGCTTTGACAAAATCAACAAGATATCACCATGCGCTTTCTGGTGGCAGTTTTGAATTTTAAGGTAACAAATCAATTGTCAAACATCTAAGTCTCTTTACATCTGAAAATCTCATGTGAAGCTTTCTAGTGAGGGGAGAGAAAAATCTAGACTGGAGACCACATAACTTAGAGCTCCTTCTAAGGGGAAAACATAGTGAAGATCCAATACCTTAGAATGCTGAAGACTCTGACAAGGACACTTTAAGAGAATTCTAAATTCACCAGAATTAAATTCTCAGGGTGCAGAAAAGAAGGTGGGAACTGGAAAGGAGCCAAAAAGGAGCTGACTGACTGCACTGAAGAGACTTCATACCTCCCCGACCAAAGGTCTTTCCTCTTTTTTGGTGGGGTTTAGACAGGGTCTCACTATGTAGCTCTGGCTCTTGTGGAACTCACTGTGTAGACCAAACTGGCCTCAAGCTCACAGAGATCTGTCTCCTGAGCACTGGGACTAAAGTCTGTGTCAAGCTCACAGAGATCTGTCTTGTGAGCACTGGGACTAAAAGTCTGTGCCCACCTTGCTCAGCTAAGGACTCTGCTGTAAATGTCCTCACAAAAACAGAAGATAAGGGCTAGTGAGATGGCTCAGCGGGTAAGAGCACCCGACTGCTCTTCCCAAGGTGATAAGTTCAAATCCCAGCATCCACATGGTGGCTCACAACCATCCGTAATGAGATCTGGCGCCCTCTTCTGGAGTGTCTGAAGACAGCTACAGTGTACTTACATATAATAAATAAAATAAATCTTTAAAAAAAAAAAAAAAAAAAAAAAAACAGAAGATAAGCCCTTCAATCTATCCATCATGAGATTTCTTCCAGCACTGTGGGCAGTCGGGATCCTGAGAAAATGGTCATCTCAGTAAATGTGTTGCTTAGAAAACTCAACCTCTGCTGGCAAGATATACAGGAAGTTAACATGTCTTGGCTTGAGTCCCTGGGGTCAGGGGTAGGAAGTGTGTTTGTTCATGTAGGATGCCTCTTCCAAGAAATAACAATCAGCAGATTCCTCTCAAAAACATTTCATGTTTAATGTATGTTAATTTTGTGGTCTATGGACTGACAATAAAAACATACTGTTGGAACAGATCCAGGCTGGTAACACACTGATACCATCACAAACAAATACAAAACCTCTGCTAGGACAGTCCCTTCAGGTTTCCTACAGGTAAAGCAATGTTCAAGTTTTAGTTCACGCTTGTAAGGGTCTGGACCTTTATAAGAGTATCCAATTATTTTATTTTATAGTACTCAGAGATTCAAGTCATTTATGGGTCCCCATTTAGCATGAATGACAAGAAGAAATGAAAACCATGTGTGCCTCCGAGTCTCAAAATGCACAAAACACAACTGGCTAATTTAGGCGAAATTACAAAATATAAAATTTATAGATTATATATAGAGAGATTTCTCAAAATACATAAACAAGACTGGCCTATATAGGAAAAATTATAAAATATAAAATTTATAGATTATATATAGAGATTTCTTAGATAATCATTAAGAAAATAAGGAGAAATATAAAGACTGCTTATTACATAATTAAGCATATTCAACAAATTCCAAAGAGTAGAGATATATTTACTTATAATATTTGACATTTTTAATAATTGAGTTTAGTCAATAAAGGCTCATTAATAAACAAAAATATGTTTGCTTATTTTCTTAGGGTTTTACTGGTATGAACAGACCTCATGTTCAAGGGAAGTCTTATAAAGGACAACATTTAATTGGGGCTGGCTTACAGGTTCAGAGGTTCAGTCCAGTATCATCAGGAACATGGCAATATCCAGACAGTTCAGGAGGAGCTGAGAGTTCTACATCTTCATCTGAAGACTGGCTTCCAGGCTGCTAGGGTGAGGGCCCACACCCACAGTGCCAATCCTACTCCAACAAGGCCACACCTACTCCAACAGGAGGGTCACACCTTCTAATAGTGCCACTCCCTGGACCGAGCATATACAAACTATCACCCTTATAGACTTATAAAAATACCAGTAAATCATGAGCCAAGTAGTCACTTTTATAAATTAAAATTCAACGATATATCGAAATTTATAGTGTGGCTAAAGTGGATTTTGAGCTCATTTCTAAGAGAGCTTGTGAAGTGTTCAGGAAAAGAACTGTGTAAGTAGATCAGTTGGTGAAAATCCAGCACAGATAAATCAGAACTTGGGGGGGGGGGGTGAATAACAAACATGAGTGAAAGGTAGTAGAATAGAAAGTATAGAGGAGCTAAATCTTTTCATGGAAACTATTTTTAAAGAACAGATTAAAGCTATACCCACCCCAGTTGTGGGTTCTAAGATCATAGTGGTAGAGAGTCTCTTGAATTGTCTGAGTAGCAGTCGCTTATGAATAATGACAGTTCTGGCTCTTGCCTTTTTCTTATCTTACTCTTAGTCTTTTTATTTTTAATTATTTTGTTTATATTTCAAGTGCCCCCCTTCGAGGTCTACCTTCCACGAACACCGCACCCTATTCCCCTCCCCTTTGCCTTAATAGAGTGCTCACCCATCCTCCCCCACCTCACCCTTCTAGCATCCTTCTTCTCTGGGTAGTACAGTAGTGAGGAGCACTGGGCATGGGCGTCTTTCCCCTGCTGTAGCTGCAGACAGGATGCTCCAGGTTTGTACTTCTTACTCTCCTCTCCAAGACAATGAACCTCTGTTGTACAAGATCACCTCAGCCTGCAGTGTCCTCTCTTACAACCCTGCCAGTCAGAGGAACTCTTTATTCAAATTTGGCTCGAATGTGTCCTCTGTGATGTTTCAGCTTACTGTCCAAGTGATTGATACACATTTACATGTCTTTTGTCCCTACTACAACTTTCTCAGCTTCATGGTCTTAGATTTATTATCTGTAAGATATTACATAAAACAACATAAAATTAAATCATTTGCTTTATCACAAAAATGTTTTAATTTTTAAGTATTAAGCCAAAATACTTAAAATATAAAAATAAAAACATGCAAATAGCTGAATAGAAAGAATAATAGTAAATGCTTGTTTTATTAAAAAGGAGTTGCCTACCAGATATGTCTGAAGAGGAAGAAGCATGTATATGAAAATTGAATGATTCTTCAATTACACTTATAAAGCAGTATGTTAGGATAAAGTCATTTATATGTATTTGTTCTAAAATATTGGTAGAAATAAGATGTTAATGTAAAAACTCATTTATTTGGCTACATATATTTAAATAGTACACTTTAAAAGATAAAAAATAAAACTAACAACTGTTTGATACCAAAATTTGTTTCATTTTAATTTTCCTTAAAATTAGGAGTGCTGTCAGAGTTTGCAAGGGGCTCTTGGTTGAAGAGTGGCTTTTGAAAAGATACAGTTGGAGTGAAACAATATTTAGTTGTGCTTTTGTTGTAGGCAGTTCATAGTCTGAGGGTTTGTTTTCTCTGTCCTCTCTTGTTTTCTAATACACTTTGACTGAATGTTTTCCTTCTATTGTACAAGGTGTGATAGGGAAGATGAGATGCTTCTTGTTAGAGAGTCTAGAAGTCAGCATCTGTAGCATTGACTCATCTTCAGTAATAAAGGTACACGTTCTGCCCATGAGATGCTCATGAAGATATCTGGCAGTTAGACCTTGCGCAGTGTGACTCACGGTGTGTCATGACAGATTAGCAGCTCTTCAGTTTATCAAGTACAGAACCGTGTGGGCTTGTTCAAGGTCACTACTGAAACATTCTTGTTCATTGTCAAATCATGTGAACTGCAGGCGTGGTGGCGCACATCTTTAATCCCAGCACTTGGGAGGCAGAGGCAGGTGGATCTCTTGAGTTCAAAGCCAGCCTGGTCTACAGAGTGAGTTCCAGGACAGCCAGGGCTACAAAGAGAAACCCTGTCTCATAAAACAAAAAAACAAAACAAAACAAAAACAAACAAACAAACTCTAATCTGACTCTAAGTTGTGACTTGCTTCCAAGTAATGTACAAAGACATTGGTGCTGGCAACAGAAAGTGCTAAGAAATGAATATATATATATATATATATATATATATATATATATATATATATATATATATATATATATATTGGTTTCTCCAGACAGGGTTTCTCTGTCTAGCCCTGGCTGTCCTGGAGCTCATGGAAGCCCCTGAGACTTGCCTCTTTTTGCAGGTAGGTGACTAAGAAACCCTGGGTAAGCATATGGATTCATTTGATATGCTCTTTTAGAGTACAACATTGTAGATTCTAGAAATGACAAAATTTGAAGAGAAAATTATTTTATTTGGATAAGTAAAATTGTCCATGAATGAATTGATTGAGTCTTTGGTATACCCTCTTTTGCTCCATTATTAAACAATACAGAACAAAACACAATTGCAGAAAAAACGTTCCCGGAAGTGTTGATTCTAAGGATAGTCGTCAGTTAGTTAGAAGCTTTGCTGAAGGTTCCTGATCACATAGCTATCAAGTATTCCAAAAACTGTGTATTAGCCTGTTGCACTGGTTCAAATGGTTAAATGTGTATACAGATCATATAATAGAAGAGAAGAAAACTGAAAATTGAGAACCTTGCAGTGCTTGCTTTATGGTCTGTTGAATGGGATGGGGTACAGTGTGTGAGCCTGAGTATCATCCCTCCCTCTGCTTCATTACCTACTAACATCTCAGTGGGTAGCAAGGTTGGCAGTGCCTATAGAAAAGCAGTTAGACGTTAAATCCACCCATGTCTGAAAATAATAAATGTCTATGGCAAATCCCTGAGGATTGTCTGTTGTTTAAAGATCAATTAAAGAGAATCAATCGCAACTATTTTATTGAGAGCTGATTATATTTGTCTTTGCATCTTGTCTTAGTCAGGGTTTCTATCCCTGCACAAACATCATGACCAAGAAGCACTTGGGGAGGAAAGAGTTTATTCAGCTTACACTTCCACACTGCTGTTCATCACCAAAGAGAGTCAGGACTGGAACTCAAGCAGGTCAGAAAGCAGGAGCTGATGCAGAAGCCATGGAGGGATGTTCTTTACTGGCTTGCTTCCCCTGGCTTGCTCAGCCTGCTCTCTTATAGAACCCAAGACTACCAGCCCAGAGATGGTCCCACCCACAAGGGGCCTTTCCCCCTTGATCACTAATTGAGAAAATGACTTACAGCTGGATCTCATGGAGGTATTTCCCCAACTGAAGCTCCTTTCTTTGTAATAACTCCAGCTGTGTCAATTTGACAGACAAAACAAGCCAGTACACATCTAAATAGTGCACATACATGCTAGAAATTCCATGTTTGTACATACTGCATATGACAAAAGCGTGTTTCAGGAACAGCCTTCTTCATGGTATTATTTAGTAACATTATAACTGATATATCCTCAATTCTAAAAGAAAATGCCTTTATATGTTAAAATGGTACTGGAATTTATTATTTTACCAGTGTATAGTATGCATCCTAGTAATGTTTTCACATAAAACTTTCCTGGCTGTTTGCTTGCCCCAGTGTGACTTGTCAGTAAACTTAGACTACTCATGAGTGTGGAGCACATTTCAAAGCACACGTGAATACTGAGTAGCAAGCATCACAGCCTTTCTCCTGGAGCTAATCAGACACGGAGAAGACACTGTCCCTGCACACATCTTTGTCACCTGGTCCCACTGCTCACTCACCTCCATTCCCTTCAAACCTGCTCAGGGTAACAGCAGCAGCTGCGGCAGGACACCCAGGATCTCTCTCTCCACTTCTCCCTTCTCTGCTCCATCTGAACTCGGCAGGGATCTGGAGAGTTTGCACCATAACTTGCACAGTTCTGTTATACATGGGAACTAAAATACTTTTCAGAAGAAATTTAGAGATGTATTATTTTCAGAATCACCAAATATGGCTTTTTTTTTTTTCAGAAACCACAGTTATATATCCTGATGTGTTTTGTTTCTAATTTAACTTACACCCATTATTTCCAAGTCATGGACATGTGCAGACATCTCTATTCTATGAACACAAAACTTAGTTATAAAATATAAAGCCAGCCTTCTTGAGCCTGGATGGAACTTGGTGGTAAGAACCATGCTCGTCAGTTAATGTGAGAACCCCTGGTTGGAATCCTGGAGCAGACACAAAACAAACGAGCTCTCTCCAGCTGCTGCTAGTAGACTAACTTCCCAAAGATCAGAGTTCAGACTACGACCCAAAACCTCTTGACTTTTCCAGTCCTACAATGAATTAGATCATGTGTTGATAATTATGTGCATCAGTTAATTTACTGTTTTGGTACATGAGAATTTTAACTCTGAAAGTTAATTTTCTCTAATTTTTAAAATAAGTATTTTGCAAATTCTGAGTAATACAATTCTTAGAAAGTAGTAAAACACTATTCCCAGAAATGCATAAGCTGGCATTCTCTCAAAACTGCCATTTATTATTCATGCTCCTCGTTGTCAGCATGTTAAGATGGCACAACAGAATGGCAAGCGCCATTTTGGCTTGTGCTGGGCCATAGGTATTGTCCTGTAGAGAAAATGAGAAAGAGTAATGCACACCACAAGATGTATCAGCTCCCTGCTGTGCACTCCAGGTCTCTGTTTTTTGCCCTATTTGGGGATTTGTTAGGATCGTTTTGTTGTTGTTTGTATGAGACAGAGTTCTTGCCCTATAGCCTAGCCTTGTCTAGAAATCGCAGCAGTGTAGCCCAGGCTGGTCTTGAACATACACTGTGGTGCACCTGTCTCAGCCTTCAACAAACTGGGATTGCAGACCCCTCATGCCTAGCGTGATTCTGGCTGTATTCCAGCCACTCTTTGTTTCTAAAGTAGTGGCTGATACAAGTCTTACTGTTCTGTGGCCTGTCACCCTGCTCTCTCCTCCATAGAGCCATGCAGGGAAATGCCAGGATTCTGCTGAACAAAAGAGATAGTAAAGGGATCTTGTGTAATCCAATTTTATTCTCATTTTTCACATAAAAATAAGAATATATCATTTTTAAATGTTTACAGTTATTTGTTTCAAAACCATCAAAATTTTGTTTTAAAAGCAGAAGCCCTTGTTAGTGAATTTGTGGGAGGAGTGTGTAAACAGGACATACTCTTTAGTGACTCATCTTTGCTTAACAAATTTAACAATATAAACCACAGCTCTACAAATAGAGCTATTATTAACCATTATATAAACATCTGCTTCTGTTTGACTTTATTTTAATGTAAATTTTAAATCAGACATTCAGTGTAATTTTTGTTATAAGTTCACAGCTAGTTTTTAAAGTAGTTTTGTATTGTAATTAGTGTTTTGTTCCTTTTGGGTTTTATGGGTTTGTAGATCCTGTCTGTACCTGTTAGTCTGTGGTTTCTCCTCTGCTCTCTGCTGGCAGAGAGACCACAGATCTAATGCACACAGCCTATACCTGGAACTGCCTTTTCCCACAACCGGTTCTCAAAATACACAGACCAAAACGTGATTATTCTTAGCTCGAGCTCCAGCTTCCATTCACCCCACTCACGGCTTAGTCAGTCACTGGGTTGATAGCTTGTACACGACTTCAGTATGTTTTCTGAGCTTTGTGGTTACTGGGTTTGATGGTGTCAGAGTGGGCCCTAGTAGAGCAATAGTTGAGGCCTTTAGAAGTGGAGACACCAGTAGCCCCCCCTGGGCTATAGCCCCCTGGGCTATCACACAGAGGGATGCATGCTCACACAGGATATCTGTATTTCATAGAGCTACATGAGATGTGTCCTCTTTATGCAATAGAAGCATTCTTAGCAGACACTGTCTATTTTCTTTTCTTCTTTTCCAGTGAAAGAGTTTCTAGCCAAAGCCAAGGAAGACTTTCTGAGGAAATGGGAGAACCCTCCCCCGGTAAGGAGCTGGGGGTCGTTCTGCAATTGGAAGTGAATTCATGATTCTTGTTTAACTTAATGCTACTTCACAAATTTTAGTTTAAGTGTTAATAGTAAACATATAATATGGTGGAAAGTTCACCATAATGCTGTGCTATAATTCATTAATTGATAATTTTATGGATACCTACATTGGAGAAGCAGCCATCTTCTCATAGAATCCCTCAAGGAAGGAGTTTGGTTGTTTCGTTTCTTGGCACAGCCTGGGAATTGAACACAGGGCCTCATGTATACAAGACAAGTTTTCTACCACCAAGCTGTATGCTAAGACTGTTGTAAGTGTTGATACTAATTCCAAATTGCTATAATATAAGCTAAATACTTCCTGAAATATTTTTAGTTCTACTATTAGTTACATGAAACATTAAAAAGGCGGCAAGGAGGGCATTCTTTTCTGATATGAAGAAAAGCAGTGATCAGACATGAAGAGATGGCTTGTTGTATACTGTTGGTTCCCGCTACTTGAATGTGACTGTATTAGCCATTGCAATCCACCTATGTCAGGAAAACCAACAACTAGATGTAAAACCACAAATTTAATTCAATCAGAATTATAAGGACTTTTATTTTTGATAATAATTTCCCTAAATGTGAAATGAACATACAGTGCAAACACATTTATAAGTAAAATATAATATTGCTTTCCTTCTGTAATGATTCAGTAATATGTCTCTCCAAAGCAGCATTTGTGTTACTGTGGAGATTAAATGACTGCAGTGGACACTGCAGTGTACTGATCCTCTGCACATGGAAGATCCATGTCACATCAGGCTTAGCTCAAGCTAAGGCTGCAGATTGAGCCTTGGGAACATTTTCTGAGATTTTCATGGGTGTTTTCATAACGAAGCCCCGTGAACAGATGGGTCAGCAGTGACTACTTGTTGCTAGCACATAATTTGTTCCTAGCAATTTAGTTTTGTTGTAGCAGCAACAAATTGAATAGATTGATGCCTCTGATTTTTTGCTTCTGTGCACTAGTCAAAGCCAAACAAAGATGTTTGCTTAACAAAGCATCTATTCAACTAGGAGAAGAATCTGATTATTGTTCTGAGACTCTGGCTTCGGGTCTTTGTGCAATGAAGACATTTCTTCCCTTCCTGTTTTAGGTAATGATGGGTTATCACAATCAAGGAGAAAGTCTGGGACCATACACTGGTCTGAGACCATTACCTAGTTCTATGACTCTTACCAAGTCCTAAGGCTGCTATCTAGTTTTACTTCTGCAGCTGATGTCTGGTTATTTAGCTTTCGTCTAGTACTATGGGTGTTGTCTAGTTCTCTAACTACATGCAGACACAATACCACTTTCCATGGAGGCTTGAAAGAACTTCTCTCTCAGTTTTCATTTGTACAAATTATTTACAGATATTCTTTAACCACACATGTTATTTGATTATGGGTTTATAATTCTTAAAATGTACAAGTAATTCATTAGCTGTGTTAGTGTCTCACACTGGAATTAAAATATGACCATTAATATTTTAACCAAGGCTCTATTTCCTTCATTTTTATATTCCATTTTACAGAATTTTCTTTATTATTGGACTTTTATTAATCAAAGGAGAATATAGAATTAATGACCTGAAATTTAAAGAGTATATATGCATTGTTTCTACATGGATAGCTACAAATTAAATTTTCTACCCTGATTATAGAACACTGAAGTGATAATAATTGTAGTCTTGTGAGAATTTCTAATTTAAAACCTTATTGTATTTTTTAATACTTGTATAGAGTAATGCTGGGCTTGAGGATTTTGAGAGGAAGAAAACCCTTGGAACGGGTTCCTTTGGAAGAGTCATGTTGGTGAAGCATAAAGCCACTGAGCAGTACTACGCCATGAAGATCTTAGACAAGCAGAAGGTCAGTGATCTCATGGCCTACCCCCTTCACTTTAAAATCCAGTCAGTGAGCGCCTGCCACTGACACCTTCAAATGATACTTGAGGTTGCTGTTTGCAAATGTATTATTTATTTTGACTTTATTATGAAGTGGTTATGTGGGATTTAGTGTCTGAGAACATGTCATTTCTATAATTCTCAATAGATAACACATATCTCTGTGTACTAACAGTATGGAATTTGTATGTGCAAAACAAGTACCCCTCATGCTGTACTTGCAGACCAATTATTAACGGAAACTTCGTGACTTTAGTTCATGTTCCTCCATTGCAGTTTATAGCAAACGCTGCCTTACTGACATGACTGGGTTTGATCAATTTAAAATATCAGTCAAATTGTGGAAAAACTGTAAAACCTATATTCTATGTAAAAGAACTTCTCATTGTTTCTGAGCCAGTATAATGAATCAGGTTGTCTGAGGCACTTAGCACTTACTACCTTAAATAGTAAGCGTTTTCTTATAATCACTTAACAATTTAGGCAAGACCAGAGGGGTACTGATCCGGGTTACTTAGTGCTTGCCTGAGTTAGACTAGCTTCTCGCCCTGCTGGTATCCTACTAGAAAACTGTCTGCAGAACTGTGGGGAGGTAGCCAAGGGACAGACATGTAGTGTAACTGACCTGTGGGAAGGTGTGCCAGGGAACAGATGTGGAGTAACTTTGTCCTATAGTGATACAAAGAAGCTCTACTTCCGACTCTCCAGTACCTAATAACCACATTTCAAGAAATAAGAAATAGATTTTAAAGGCTGGTTTGTTTAATGGCCCAGTGTTTAATGTTTAACAAATATAGAATTATCGTGGTTCATACTAAGATTTCAAAATCTGTTGTTTATTTTATATTTTGATTAGCCATATTTTATGTTAAATAACAACACATGTTGGGCACCATAGCATCAGACTGTCCCAACCTTCATTTTAATTGAAACTAGAGATGAAGAGTCATCTCTCCCATGAAAAACAAATCCTGGCTTACATCTCTCTGAGATTCATGGTAATGATACACACATCGCTGTCAGCTGCCCTCAGTCACACATAGTCTAACTGTTCTTCTTAAACAGTGCTTTCACTAACTCACTTCCTGACTATTCTAACCCCACACTTCAGATGTTCCTCATCCGTCTTCTCACTGTCTTCCTGCATGTCTCTGCCAAGGGTCACCAGGCTAGTAACCAAATCACCAACTCCTGTGCCCTCTGCTTATCTTACTTGGCTTTTCTTGGAGCATGTGACCATGGTGGCCACTCCTCCTGACATGGTCCTATGCCAGCCCCTGGAAATGGGCCTCTCTCCTGATCCTGTCCCTACTTCTGGGGACTTCCTAGCATTTCTTTTCCTCTCTTCATTTGATTTCTCCCATGTTCTTTGAGAATTGCATTTCTCTGGGCTCTAGACTGACTCTCTCTCTCTCTCTCTCTCTCTCTCTCTCTCTCTCTCTCTCTCTCTGCTTGCCCCCTACCCTGTCTGTGTGTCTGTGTCTGTCTGTCTGTCTCTCCCTTTGCTCATGTCACCTTTTCTCCCTATATATTCTTATCCAACAACCTCAACACTTTCTCCGGCTTTTTGTTCCTAAGCTGTACAGTTTGAGCATGGCGCTTTCCCAACCATTTAATTCCTGCCTTTATTCTGTTGATGAGGGTATGGATCTCAAAGAGGGTTACCAGCTCACCTGTTCACACTGGTAACAACAAGACAGGAGGCTTCAGCTGCAGCTTTTATTTATAAACTTGTCATTATAATGTGTATTAAATGCTATCAGGATAGCTTCTAATATGTTATCTATCTTTCTTAAAGAATTCATAAAATGCTTTATTTCAAAGATATTGAGAAGGTAATGATATTTACCATCCTCATTTTTAAAATATTTGTAAAGACATATTTAGCTTCTTCTTTTCATACTTTAGAACCTGTGAAATAATTTACTAAGATGGCTACCTCGAGGATAAATCATGGTAATGATAATGGGTATTTTGCAGAAAAGTAACTACAGGTTGATGTCATTTCTGTTACTGCAATACACTGTGTCTTGGCATAAATTACTAGGAAAACCTTTATATTTGGATTTTTGTTTATTTAATTTGCTTGAGATAAGTAAGAAAATAACAAGCTATAATAGCCCACTTTGTCAATAAGATCATAAAAATCATTCAGTTAGCTAAGCTTAGCTCCTCTGGCCTTAGAGTCCATTGGATTAAAATCAGTACAGAAATTGAGGCAGTCACTGCACTGAAGCTGTTGATCAGGTTTAGGAGTTCTCTGGTGGAGTTTTTAGGGTCACTTATATATACTATCATATCATCTGCAAATAGTGATATTTTGACTTCTTCCTTTCCAATTTGTTTCCCCTTGATCTCCTTTTGTTGTCGAATTGCTCTGGATAGGACTTCAAGTACTATATTGAATAGGTAGGGAGAAAGTGGGCAGCCTTGTATAGTCACTGATTTTAGTGCGATTGCTTCCAGCTTCTCTCCATTCAGTTTGATGTTGGCTGAAAAGAAAAGAAAAGAAAAGAAAAGAAAAGAAGAAATTGAGGCAGTCACATTACTTCTTTCTACAGTGCGTCAGATACTGCTAGCACACACACACACACACACACACACACACACACACACGAGCACAGGCAAACATATGTACACATGTGCAAATATTCACACATGTCTGCATATATACACACATGTAACAAGCATGTGCCTGTTGTATCAGTAAGTCTTCACCTTTGTGTGTGGTATTGTTGTCCCTTTTCTAAACTACCCACTGCTCTACATTATTTCCCAGTGTCTGACAGCTAGTAAGGTAGACCAGGATGTTGGCCAAGGTTTATCCGATTTCATGCCTTCTTCCTCTTTATTGTCTCTTTAGAACGTTCTTTATCTCCAAGATTCTTCCTTGCTTGATGCCCAGTCAATGTCAACTAGTTTTTATAGCAACACCATGATTCCCAAGCTCTAGACTTCTTCCGTGTATTTCCTCCCTCTCCGACACAAGGTTTTTTACTCTACCATAGCATTTCTTTGACTCATCTCAAAACCTGTGACATTTATTAAGTTTATTAAGTCAGAGTAGAGCTCTATCTTCCTACTTTCTAGCCTGTCATAATTGTTTCCCAAACTACACAGGAGTCTCTCACCTCATGCCGTCATACACGGTCTCTGTGGCTACTTCACTGATCGAAAGGATACATGATTTTCTGAAGGGAAGTGGATGCCGTGTGGCCTGTATATGAATTTTGAAGCTAATATATGAACTCTATCTAAAGTTTTCTCTGACATGTTCTTTACCACGTTTTCAGAAGCACCATCTATCCTTAAGCATCCATCGATCCCTAAGTGAAACCAGCATTCTTGCTTGTCTCCGAGTGTTTTCCCTTCTGGGACTGGTTCTAGGGGTAACCTGGACCCAGCTTTTCTTTCATCTCTCCTGAGCCTTTACTGTCTATCTAGCTTTTAAAGTCATCTCAGCTCTTATTGTTTTTTAAAATAAGTTATAGTAACAACTGACTTTTTTTGAGCTGTTACTGTGTGCCAGGCAGTAAATTAACCACGTGACTTGTGTCATATACCATGACATTTTAAAGCATCATAATTTTAAAGATGAGGATTCTGTCCTCAACCTCAAGTAAGCAGTTTCTCTGCGGACAGCTTATGAAATCATGGCTGTCATTTGCTGGCTGCTCATGCATTGCTGTTTACATATTCAGGCGTCCTTCAGGTAAATCCTCTGCAGTGTGAAGGCTGTCCCTTCAGTGTAATTGTTGACAGTGTATATATAGTAGATGAGCACAATTGAAAGTAAATTCATTTAAGTAGCTAATTATTTAAACTTTTACATTAAAAAATGGCTAAGCATATATGTCTTACCAGTTTATATATTTTGAATTAATGTTAGTCTTAATCATATTATATCTCATGTGCATATAGTTGACTTCCTTGATCTTTAATTTTCTACTACTTACTGAGATAATGATTTGATCATGTTGTTAGCAAATATTTTTCACATAGTAACTTTTAAAGCAATGGGTCTACTTTTTTGTTCCCAATGAACCCTTGTTTTTAATTTGATTTATAGTTAACTGGGTTTTTTTGTTGTTGTTTTGTTTTGTTTTGTTTTGTTTTGTTTTTTGAGACAGTATCTCACGACATAGCCTAAACTAGCCCTGAATTTATGGTAATCTTCCTGAGTCTGTCTCCCGTGTGTTGGGATATCGGACACACTTCACCACAGCTGGAGCATACTTGACCAGAAGACAGAGGCTGGGACTCTGCTAGGCTGCAAACTTGACTCTTATCACCCTGGTTGTTACTATTTTCTTTATTGAGGTCTAGTAATTCTGTTCATCCATTGTGATTATTACATGCAAGATATTTTTCTTTGAAATGATAGTAGATTTAAATTTGTTGAAATATACTGCAGTCTCTGTCTCCCCTTGCAGGTTGTTAAGCTGAAGCAAATAGAGCACACTCTGAATGAGAAAAGAATACTGCAGGCAGTGGAGTTCCCATTCCTTGTTCGGTTGGAGTACTCTTTTAAGGTCAGTTGCCCCATTAGGAAATACCCAAGGAAGGTATTTCCACCCAGGTATGCTTTTGACATGTGAAACAGTAGAAGTCTAGTGAAATGATAAAACTAGAGAGTGGACATGAGCAAACACTTTTAAAGCCCTTGGATTGTGTGTGATTAGCCCATTGTGCTTGTGAACTTAGGCAGCGTTGAGGGAGTTCTACTTCTCTCTGGAGCAGTGATGGACATCTTACTAGCCAGTCATGCTCATTGAAATGAAGATGCTGTACATGTTCTACAGATCTTAAACCCTTCCTGTTATGAACTGGACATTTTCCTTTGTGTGCTAATTTGTATTCTGGGCTTTTGTGGTTTTATTGTTGCTGTTACTTTGCTAACCAGGGAGAACAACCTCTGTGCCACTCTTGCTAAGTCAGATAAAGTGGAGGGTTGATCCTTTAACTCCCAGCCGCCCTGGTTCTGTGGAGTGATGCGTCTCAGGACTGCTGAGTCACAGGCAGCACCTCGCTCCTTCCTGCCTAGTCCTTAAAGTAGTACAGCCATCCAGCTTGCAAACAGAAAATGTAAATATTCTTATTAGCGTTTCCAAATTGTTTTTTAATGTTATTATTTCTTTGCATATGCTGTGCTAGTATGTCATTGCTATAATAGTTCATTAGAATTAAATGTCCCCTTCAAGAAGAGGAACAGCAAAAGTCTTAGGTTTCTTTGTGGCTGGAATACTAAGGGGGTAGAGATGAGTGTGGAAAACTAGAGCACTTTTTATTTCGTGTCTCTCCCACTCATTTCTATTGATCTCTTAAATAAATTTTGACTTTGCCCTTTCTAATTGAACATGCTGTCATCTTAAAATGTTTTATAATTGGTACTTGTTATTTGTTCATAGGATAATTCTAATTTATACATGGTTATGGAATATGTTCCTGGGGGAGAAATGTTCTCACATCTAAGAAGAATTGGAAGGTTCAGGTAACTAGTGCACACGCACATCTTCCTTCCTTGAGTCTTCCCATGCTTGTGTTTATTTTAAGCCCAAACACATCTGATTTAATTAACTCATATTTTATCCATAGAAAGTATTAGGTGAGCACAGTAATAGGAAGCTATAACATATATGAGCTTTACATTTCAAATGAGAACACCATGAAACTAATTTATTCTTTCACTGGTAAGTATTGTGACTTGATTTGAAGAATTTCTAAAACTAAAAAAATTTAAATTTAAAAAACCAACATGTTTTGAAAAAAATAATAGTATTTGAGACATATAACAACACATGATATGTGATTCCTAATAATACTTAGTGGGTATTTATAACAGAAATTTGAATGAGCGAATATGAAGAAGAAGACATAAAAGTAATAGTGATTATGGTGATGGATGAGGTTGTGTTATAAAGTCATTTTAGACTTATATTAAAGCTTTTCTCATGTTGAGTTCCTTATATATATAAATTGCATACACAATTATATTTACATATATAATTAGTAACATGCCAAGTTATTACTAACATGCTTCAATTTTTATTTATGTACAAGGTTCATAGCGACAACTGTTAATTAGTAATCATTTATAAAATGTATCTAAGATTAAGACCAGAATAAGTTTCACTCAGTATTCAGAATTCACTTAAACCGAAGTGTGAGTTTCTGTGGATTGATGACTGACTCATAATAGATGGTAGAGTTGTGTCATCACAAGAATAACACAGAGGCAGCCATTTGTTATGTGAGCTGCCTGAGCCTAAGCCAAAATGCATGTATTGACTTTTAGTGCAAGGGAAACCTAGTGTGTATGGAAACTGTAGTGACATGTGACTACTCTTTGACATTGGTGATCTTCTTCTACATCCTGTCTTTACCTCTTTCTAATCACCCTGTCTAAGTGGTTCTGCTTCGTTCTTTGTTCTGTGACTCTGAGGAAGCCCTATATACGTAAAGTATTGCAACCATGCTCTTGTCCCTGTAGTCATCCAGTGCTTACACTGAAATGCCATGACCAAACCTGTCCTAAATGTACTTGTCTCTTTACTGTGAGGCTGCCCATATCTGTGTTTGTCACGCCCCACCTGGAGCTGTAAGGAAAGCAAGCTGACTAAAATAATTCCTGAGCTCACATTTGCTGCATGTGAACCCTAAGCACTGCATATTCTTACCAGGGGACTTAAGTAATGGCTCAGTGTGGCTTTTGTCGGTCTAGTCAGTCATTTGAGTCTTGACTTAGACTGGTTCTGCACTTAAGGCTGCTTTAATGCACTACATTTACAATATTCTCTTACATTTCAACATTTTGATTACTGGATTGATACACTCTCTATATTAATTCACACAAGCATTAGGTCGAATAAACAAATAAAGGCACCACCCAGCAGACCCCATATTTACAGATGAGGAGAGGAGATATAACGGGGCCTTCCAGATCACATTGTCAGAGCTTTTGAGGTTGCATGCCCCAAACCAGGGAGGAGTCCCCCAATATCTACTCCAGAGCCCCCTCATTCTTTATTGCCTTGTTGGGACCTGGCTGAAACCAGAGAAGCATTATAAAATACCTCTGCTTATTCCTGAAATTAGCCAGTTTTTCTTGGGTACCTGAAGTGAGTGTGGCAAGGAAAGACATGTGGAATATGCTGATGGGTACAAAGAACAGCAGGTGTCCAAGTCTTCTTAGGTATCTCTGATTCTGCTGCCATCCCTTGAAATTCTATCAGTAATTGAGGTTGTTTATTAAAGACACAAATCTGAAAATCATAAAAAATTATCAGGCAGATTAGCAAACACTCAAAAAATGTTTTTGAAAATTAACTACAAATTCCAATTAGAAATTTGGTATACCATTTTCAAATAATTCTAAGGTTATAGCATGAAAATTACACTAAAGTCAGAGTTTCTAGATATATGACTTAGGTGCAAGAACTTCACCTGGTTTTTACAAACCAGAGATTATGTCTATGTGACTATAAACATGCCCAGTTGGAGATTAGGAAACTCGAGTGACAAGATTGCCTAGATAGTTGTAGATGGGATTGTGTGTGTTCTCACCAGGATTTTATATGATGCTGAGAGTGTACCAGTCAGTTAGTAGTAGAAGATACTTGTGAATAGGGGAAACAGTGTTGATCTTCAGATTAATGCAGTTAAGCAGTTCTGTGTAATGAAATTCCTTAAACCCTTGAGCTGTGTGAGGAAAGTGAGTGGAGCCTGTGACCTGGTAACTGCAGTGGGGGCTCTTCTAGACCACAGAGTGGCCGTTTGCTTTTCCATCCTCTCAAGGGCAGCTGTATTTACAATGACATCACCACCTCCCAGTTTGGGCACTGATAACTTGCAATAAGATGTGTTATTTGAAGGCAATAGATGTTTGGAAAATGACAAATTCTTCATCAATATTTGAATAAGGAAACCCTCTCCCCCAATACATCCACTCCATTTGCATTTAGTGTATAATTCATGAGTGAGCATTCTTCACCCATTCCTACAGGAAACTGCTTTCTCTTTTCCAGTGAGCCCCACGCCCGTTTCTATGCAGCCCAGATTGTGCTAACGTTTGAGTACCTTCATTCCCTCGACCTCATCTACAGAGATCTCAAGCCGGAAAACCTCTTAATTGACCACCAGGGTTACATCCAGGTAGGATCGGATCACATGGCATAGACACATTTGGCAGACACTGAGATAGCTTCACACAGTTGCCTCAACTGTCAGTGTTGGATGCATAGGTGGGTGGGTGGGTGGGTTGGTTGGTTGGTTGGTTGGTTGGTTGGTTGGTTGGTCAGTTGGTTGGTTTGGTTTGAAGGAGAAAATTGGTTCTATCTAAAAGGCTGGAGTGCATTGACAGCTCTGCCTTTGCAGGTGAGTACATCACACATGAAGGAGGGACCTGTTCGTATCCCCTAGAGTCAGAAGTTAGGCTTCTGCCAAAAGAAACAGTGTGGCTAACTGTGAGTAGTCGTGGGTGCCGGGAACCCTGTGTGCAACTGAAGCCTCTTAGTCTGAAGGCCCCAATCAAATCGGAAATTCCTTTGTGTTTGACGTCTCACCCTAAGTGGAGAATTAACTACTCAGGTGACTTCAGAGTGTGGCGCCCTGATGATAGTGTTTGCAGTTCTTCCAGGCTGTGACCGCATCGTCTACAAAACATGAATTCTGTGTCTGGCTCCTCACCAGGATCTCGCTGCTCATTTGGAATTATTAAAAAAACTGGAAAAATCCAAACCTTGAAACACTCTTGGTACCAAATACTTTAGATAAGCAATAATCAATCTGTGTTGCCTCTTTTAATACTAATATTAGCCCTGTGAATTATAAATACTCCTATTGTCACGACCTCAAAGTTAATGAGTCTCAGTCATGGCCAGGTACGTAGTCAGGAATGGAAGTATTAGAATCTTAACCCAGAAAGTCTAGCAATGTTTATCACTCAAACACGTGACTGGCGGAGCCCTAACCGCAGACACAGTGCTTAATGGCTGTTCCTGTAATAGCTTGAGGCCACGGCTTTCTAAGGCTTACCTGTCAGAGGGGTGTCCGCAGAGGATGATCCATGTTATGGGCAGAGCCAGGCAGGACTTTGGGGTGTTTTTATCAGCACTTATTTTGTATTGGACCCCTCTACCTTTTGCTCCTCATTTTCACTTGTGAGGTGCATAGGTCTATGTCCTGCCACACTGGAGTTGTTTTTTGTTTTGAGAAGAGATGGGGTTTCATGAATTACTGTTAATCATGTGGACTTTTTTTTTTCCATGTGTATTATTTTAATCCTGAATTCTTAACTTTGGATTTGAGTACAGGACCTCTGTGCTCTGTGAGTGGGTTTTCACATTTCTGTTTCCCTTCATAGGTCACAGATTTCGGGTTCGCCAAAAGAGTCAAGGGCAGGACTTGGACATTGTGTGGCACCCCAGAGTACCTGGCCCCAGAGATCATCCTCAGCAAGGTACTGGGTGTGACTGGCACACACAGGCAGAAGCTCGCAGCAGTCCTTTAAGTTATGACTGCAGACCTGCCAGGGCAGTCTGCCTAGTGCTGGTCCCCATCTCTAAGCTGTGTTAGTTTTGACTCTGAGTCCTGCTGAAGCAGAATAACGACTCAGCCTTCAGTGCAGCCTTCACTGCAGCCCAGGCAGTCCTGGCTCTTCCCACCAGGAAGGGTCCCAGTGCAGAAGGCTTGGTCCAGGCCCTCCCAGATGCTGAGCTAGAGACAAGATGGGTCAGTTGTCAGTTCTCCCTTTGTTTCAGACTTACCACCTAAGTGAGGGGATGTCTGAAACATCTTAACAACAAGGTGAGCATTGGCATTCCCTTATATTCTTCAGTTGGCACAGACCGTGGCTGATAGCAAATGCTGTATGAATGTATTCTGTATTGAAAATATGTTGATCTAAACATTATCACTCTTACACATTGCTCAGCATGTGCTTTTTAGTGAGCTTGATAGAACACATGGCAAATGAAGCAGGTCAGAGCCTCTGGATTGTCATTCCTCACAGTGTACTCTGTAAGCATGCCTTTCCCTGGGTACACCGTGCATATAGCCTACGCAGGAGGTGAGACATAGACAAGCAAGTAGCAAAATTCATCTGTACTTGGACACTACTGCTGATTAGAGGCCACAGTAAATATTAAGTTTTCAAAAGATACTGAAATAGACATGATTATGTCAAGTGTAGGCTGTTCAGAAGTCGGTTCCATCTTTTGCTATTCCAATAATCCTATTTTGTTTTAGAATTTCTGACTTTTCTAGCTATACTGTTGCACACCTAATGCAGAGGGTTGTGGCCTAGGATGGGCCTCGAGCAGTACTTTGCTCTCATTCCCTTTCTGCTGTCAGTGTTATTCTCAGTGATTTTTAGGACTCAGATTTAACAGTCCTTCTCAATTACACATTCCAGTATCTGGAAATTCTTTGCTTCATTTAATTAAACTTGCCCTGATAGGTTTTATTTATTTATCATATTCTGTTCTACACAGCTGCTAAAAACTGCTACAATCATGTTCATACATTTCCAGATCATTTTGAAATTACTGGTGTCTTAGTGTTCGCTGATGTTGCTCTATCCCAGGGTTACAATAAGGCGGTGGATTGGTGGGCATTGGGCGTGCTGATCTATGAGATGGCTGCAGGCTACCCGCCATTCTTTGCTGACCAGCCAATTCAAATTTATGAGAAGATTGTTTCTGGAAAGGTAAGTCTAATTACTTCTCCCCGTTGTCTGTGTGAAGTTGAAGCTGCAGATTAGAGCCATATCATGATGTCAGGTCACTGCCCCAAGCCGCTGGGAGATAGAAATTCTGTACTGCTGCTCCTCTAGACTACTACTGTGCAAACAGGTCAACAGGGGCAGAAGAAGAAGCCAGCTACCTGTGATTGTAATTATTCTCAGTATTCCTGTAAACCAGCATCGTAATCTCATGTGAATTTATACTTGGAGTTTTAGGAGCTGTCTTTATGTAACTTCTAAAAATAGATGTCTTATTTGAATTACATCAAAATTAAAAGTCAAAATAATTTGGATGGGCCTTTTCAAAGAAGAATTCACAGAATTGAGTTCAACAGAATTGCTTATGTTTAATGTGATTATAATTGGGGCTGATTTTTAGCAAGTAGGAAATAATTATCCTTGATCATGAGTGGACTGAGCATGTAACACTGTCCAAAATTACTCCATAAACTTTTCTTTTACATTTTTAGTCTCTAATTTTTCTTCCAAAAGTATTTGCTTAGAGTCATTTCTTCTCACCTAAGCTCATACTTGAGACTTTTCTGAAATTACTACTACCATTTTCAATAGAGAAGGAAAGCAAGCATTCGCAGCTTTGGGAGTTAAGAGATAGCTCTGCAGGAAAGAGTAGTTTCTCTAAGCCCTGGAACCTAAGTTCACAGAGAGAAGGAGGAAGTCAGTTCTTGTGGATTGTCCTCTGGAAGGCACTCATGTGCCCTTCCCCCACAGAAAGAAGTCCATGTAATTCATTAGCTTCTGGATTCACAGAAAGGAGGATGCACCCTGCTTAGCATTTACCCCACACTCCTGACTCGCCCTTTTGTTTTTAGTGAAGAATGGACCTGTAGCTCTAACTGATACTGCCCTACGGTGCATACACTGACCAGTTTGGTTATTGTTGTATTTTATGACCCTCTTAGGCAGACATAAGTCTGATCAGCCTAGAAGTAAAGTCTCCATTTCTTTCTAACCAACCGGATCCACACTTGGCATTTTGGAAAGCTGAGCTTAGCATCAATGAGTTTAAATTTTACAGTGTTAAATATTCACAAGGTACCATGAATATCCAATAATGTAATAATTTATCCTTTATGTTATGATCCAAATTTAAATTATTTGCAGCCACAATGAGACTGCTAGGAAAGACTCGGTAGACTGTCTAGCAACAGCTGGGGACAGCTGCTCCACATGGCAGTGTCATTGCCAATTCCCAGTGTGTGTGCTCTCTGTGAGAGTTAGCAGAATTTCTTCCTGGTGTTTTATTCCATTTTCTTGAGATGCTTTGATGCCAGAATAGTATTTACAAATTAGTGGGCTTGTCATCGACATAACCTTAGCTTTGTCACAGGTAAAAGGCAAATACCTCTTGCAAGTAAATAAGGTGAGACTAGTGTTCAAAGAGGAACAGTGTTGACATGCTACAGGCAGTGGATTGCAGCCTTTCTTCTGAGGGACAGAAGCTCTGCTGGTCTTGTTACACTTGAACCTCTCTGTACCTCAGGGCTCTCCACCATCAGAGTATGAAAGTCACTGTAAGAACGTTTAGTATGCATGAAGGGAAGCATGGTAGGAAAGCTAGTTGAGAAGGAAGTGACTTTGTTTGAAGAAGGTTGGGCAGGAGAGATTGCTCACCTTGCTGGACTTGCAGAGCTCCAGGGCATGGTTCCCAGCATCCACATGGCACCTCAGGGCCTCTGGTAACTCGAGTTCTGGGGGAATCTGATGGAATCTCTTGACCTCCACAGGCTTCTGCACACACGGTACAAATTAAAGTCATGCAGGTACACACACGTATGCATAAAAACAATAAGTAAATAAATCTTTAAAAAGAAAGAATGTGAAAAGTAAATACTATTCAAAAGAGGTCATGAAGACAGTTGAGAAAACTGAAATATATAAAACTATAAGAGGAGGGTATTTTATTAATGCAGAGTAGAAATATAGCCAGAACAGAAATTTGGAAATTATAGGAATGTTTTAAATAATTTAATGGAGGTAATTATAAAATTTCTGAACCTTTACAACTTTTATTTCTTCTTCATAAAAGAAATCGAATTATAGCAAAGATGCTGTGTAAACTAAATTTATGTTTACTTAGAACAGTTGCTCCAGTTAAAACAAATGCATGTGTCTTGGTATGATTGATCTCAGTTTGACAGTCATTCTCCCTTGAGTAATATGATTTCAGCTGTTTGTGAATTTTTTCATCTCATGTCTAATTTTAATATTTTGTATTCAATAAGTGAATATGTTCTAAATAGATAACCATGTAAAATGTAATCACACTTTTAAAATAGCATAATATATCACATCATTATAGGATGGTTTTCATCATTTATTTGGAAGTACAGCAGATATTCGATGCTGTCATATTTAGCTGAAGGTTTGATCCTCTTCCCTTGTTAGATAGTTTTTACCATTTCCCTGTCTAAGGGCACCTCATCATTTTAGAATCTGTACGATGTAACATACAAGTCATAGTCCCCAATTCTCCCATCACTGTTTCAGCTTCAGATCCAAGCAGAAGGATGTCTGTCCATCCTGCAAGACTGCTGCTTCCTCTGTTAGTACACAAAATCCAAATCGATGTTAACTAGCTTTTAATTTTCATAGCTCATTTCATTAAAACCCAATTTTAGTCTTATATTTGGGTATTCTATATTTGTAGTTTTAATTTCAATTTGGTTTTTTATGCCAGGAGAGGTGGTATGTGCCTGTGCTCTTAACACTGGGAGAAGAGGCGAGTTGTTAAAGAGTTTGAGACCAAATTGGACTACATGGGATAACAACAGAAAGGAACAAAAAGGAATAGCTTCATCTGATCTTTTCAAAAGCAAATTACTTAATACGATAATATTACATCCTGTTCTGAAACCCTGTTATAAAATAGGTGCAATGTTAAAATTAAAACAAAAATTATTAAGTGATTAATTCACTTATATACATACATTTGAATATTGAATTGTTAAGCAATTTCTCTATTGCAGTATTTTAACCCAAACTAGTGTTTTTAAATGCACAAAACAATAGATGGTCAATCAGCTTTTATATTCTCGCCTGCATATTTTGCCTTTGAAAAACAGAGGAGGTGGCATTTAAATGTCAGAGTATTCATGACTATTAAGGTTCAGGGAAATGCAGTTAAGAGAAAGGATTTGCAATCCTGCAGTTACTGTGCCCATCCTAGCAATGTATGCACTGTGTTTCTGTATATAGTCTTTACATTTGATGCCTGCATGCCAGTAGTGTATAATGAGAGTCAGGTATGGTTTCCATAGCAACCCTATCTGGCTGTGTTGCTAATGTGAATATAAAAATCAATATTGTGTTCAAAAATGGTATGTGAGAACAGAATAATCAAGTAGCAGCTGTTACAGAAAACCTAATTCTAGAGTCTTTGACTTACATAACTGGAAAAATATCTTAGGTTTACTATATATAATGTAAATATTATTCTGTTCTTCAAGAGCAGCAAGATACCACAGGAAATGTAGAAGCATATACTTCAATGTATACTGATCAGGGAGTTCATTAAAATTTGCTGAAGGGACATTAGCATTCACATGATAGATAACTGAGCACATACATGTGAAGTGTTACATATCAGTGACAGCCATGGGAGACTCAGTGTTCTTACTGGCAGCTTGTCACCCATGCACCCTCTCCTTACCACACAATGCCATCCTGGACTCTGAGAGTGACAGCTCACATTCAGACAAACCGTGTGTCTGTAGATCTGTGCACCGAAAGCCACACTGTACTTCAGGGAAGTTTCATACAGTGTAAGGAACTGGTACCACTGAAGATCCTGACTAACACAGAACTTGGAAGCAAGATTAAACCTAGAGCTTCATGCTTTCTAGAAAACCTAGATTAAACCTAGGGCTTCATGCATTCTAGAAAAGCGCTCTGCTAGCTGAGCCACATCCCCGGCCCCTAGGTGTTGTGTTTGTGAAATAAAAAGCAGTTATGCTGTCTTCATGAAACCCAGGCCACTTTTAACATTTTGTTTTGGTGATTTACTAATCTGTCAGGACTTGCTTCCAGATAGTCTTTTACTGGTCTGCTGAGCAGACAGTTATAACACTGACTGCTTTGAGGGAGGAAAAGGAATGAGGAGTGACCAGTAGTAGCCCTCTGCACCCATCTGTAGATTTACTGTATTCCCTTAGAGACACCACAGACATGGTACTGTATTTACAGATATGCTTTCCTGTCCCAGTCCTCTTCCCACTGATGATTCACTTTCCCCTAAGGACCACGTACATCTATAGAAAGCCTAGGGTATGAAAATGCTTTATCTTTGAGAATTTAATTAATGTATAACTTTTTTCCCTACTAAATAAGTCCTTTATTGAGATTGCAATAACTGATTTAGAGAAATGGTTTCATAAAACATAATCCAGTGTGCTGTGACCAGAAGTTAATAGAGTGCCACTTGGTGCCATGTGGAAGCTCTTCTATGAGTTGCTTAACTCCAGCAAGTCTATTCAGAGCACAGAAATTTACCAGTTATATAATCTTTCCTCCATGCCAATAACTGTAGAATACTAACAAGATGATCCCTCCATCAACCAGAAATTAATTTTATAACTTCTGATAATAAATTCTGTGAAGACAAATTTGATTTCAGAATCATTTTATTGCTAGATGGGAGGAGGGTCAGTAAGACTAATTAGTGAATATAAGTTATAGATGCCATGACAACATGCAATGACTTGCTTTTTGAATGTTACTTCACCTTTGAGAAATAAATTTATACATTTAAATTTGTGGAAAATAATAGTTATTTTTAAATTGAAAAGCATGAGACTATAATTGGTGCCAAGAGCACAAGAGTCTGTCAGGTCTGCTCACCCCGAGCTGAGTGTTCCATGGGATGTGTCACAAGTCACTTAGGATAGCGCTGATCCTATAAAACATGGTTAGGGTCATCCATTTTCTCTTCTATCAACGTTTCAACATGACTGTATTTCAGCATTTTGGAAACATTAAATTATGATTTTCTATCTTTCAGACTTCTTCTTTGATTAAAGTGGTATCTAATGGAAATGCTTAAAGATAGGGGAAGTGCATTACCATTGGGTATAATAAAAGTTGCTTTCATAAATGTTAGGCTTTTTCATACTGTCAAATAAAATATATTTCCTCCTATTATAATTGGACAAATTGAAACTAAAAAGGGTAAACGAGTTTTCTATAGACTATGTATATAATTCAAGTTGAGATTGAAAGTCAGGCTATTTCTTCTGACCTGAGTGCTGTAGATGTCTGCCACCCTTGCTGCTCAGGAGATGGAGGCAGGATGATCACTGGACCCCGGGAGCGAGTCCATTCTGGGCAGCATCACAAGAGCCTACCTTTGTGGTCAGGGATTGAGAACATAAAATAAATAGCTTGATAGCTTTTGCAGCTTGTTATTCTGTGTCCCCCATACAGGGGAAACGGTTTGGCTATGCTTTTGAATATACTTTTTACCTGTCCACTGCCACCACTGTTATCTCATGTAAGCCACTAGAGCAGTTGGTTCCTTGAAAACAAGTCCCCGCTGCAGCTATAGTCTAAGGTCACATTCCATCTCAGCATGCTTCAGGCCCTGGGTTCAGTCCCCAGAGCCAAAATCAAAGTGATAAAGGAAAAACCTTTTCCTTGATTTCCATATTATTCAGAGTAAAAGTCTGTGACGAGTGATATAAAATCTAGGATCCACTGAGAGAAAACGTATTTTCAAGTTGGGCCTTTGGGTCACGTTTTCCTTAGGCATTCCCCCTGTTGACTGACAGTGCTTCAGCAGATAGGAATATGCCAGGACCTCTGGGGCTGTGTTGACTTGGTTCCTTTGCCAGATCCCCACGGGTGATAAAGCTGCTCTGGGGTAGCTGTAGTCAGCTGCTGCGGAGCCTCCTGGCTGCTTCCGTGGTGGCTGAGTCATCCATCCCGCAGTGTAAGGTCCCTCTGCTTGTCATCCTCACCAGCACTGCTACTTGTCCTCACCACTCCCTTTGTGTTTTATCTTTCCAGAACTTCTTGTTCATTTCATAAGCTGTTTTGCTGTTTTTACAATAGAGAGTAGATACTCCTTGTAGTAATTGCTTCTAGTAGAAAAGATGAACGTTACAGAACATTTTTAAGTCTAAACTTTCAGCCTTCTCAACAGCTCTGGATACCATTTTAGTCTGTTAGTCATGACGGTGAGGCAGTGAGAAGGGTTTGTGCTGATGTTGGAATGTCTGTTTGCAAATGCAGCTCTACCTCTTGGGTCTGCAGTCTTAAGTAATTTGGTCATCATACATATCAGTGGCTTTACCTGTGCCTGTAAAGCAGGCACTATAGCATACCTAACACCCTCTCCCCTGCAAAACCTGCATTTTTAATATTGTGAGTATGTATTCCTAGCATTGCTATGTTATTTCCCAATAGCAAAATTCTGCTTAGAAGTTTTTGTTTTATGGCTAAATGTAATGGATTCCTATGCTGGGAAAGGCAGTGAGGGTGTTTAAAGCCCTTCTCAGATTCTTCCTTGGTAGACCTCTTTTCAAACACATCTACTAATGTTTTTCATATGCTGCATGTTCCACTTAGATTACAAATGTAAGTTGTACATCTCTGAAAGTCTTTGTATTGAGGCCTTCTAATAGTATTGGGTGACTGCATGTGTGCTTTATGCTGCCGGAGACCACTTTGTGTTACTAACACAACTGAAGCAAGGCTTTCAGGGAAGTTTTAGCTCTTTACCTAAATCATGTTCATCCTTTAAGATGACAGCAGACACTGGTATGTCATGAAAAGTGTTTGGAGGTCACCACTACCTTCTGTTTTCATAAGGATCGGTCACTGAATAAAGCCTGTATGAAATCAGAACAGAAATGTCCAGCAGCCGTGACTGCTTCACCTCCTGCTGTGTTCTTGCAGGTCCGGTTCCCGTCACACTTCAGCTCCGATCTCAAGGACCTTCTGCGGAACCTGCTGCAGGTGGATCTAACAAAGCGATTCGGGAACCTGAAGAATGGCGTGAGTGACATAAAGACCCACAAGTGGTTTGCCACGACTGACTGGATTGCTATTTACCAGAGAAAGGTGTGGTTCTGTTCCTCGGTTAATGCCTTTGAGAAGTGTGATTTATCATGTAGCAGAGATGCTTTCAACTTTAGCATATTTATAATTATTTTAAACTAATCTCTGCAGGATCTCAAAGGAACTTCTCTTAGATAAGAGAGAACACATATATGGCTTCCCTTGTAGATTTTTACTGTTCATACTAACTCTTGACAATACTGTGGGAATAGGATTTTAGACAGTATTCTACAGGCTTACATTTCAGAACTGATAAAAGGCACATTTAAAAGATAGTATATAAATGAATATAATCCAAAATCAGCACATAGCCACACAGAAATCAACCGAAGTTCTGGGAATGTTTTCTCTCATTTTAGCCTTGCTGTGGACATTTACTAAGATTGCAACTTTTCTATGGGGTTTCCCCAGAAAGATCCAAGCTTTTCAGAGATCAGGGCTCCTGCATGGCTGCCTCTCCACTCCCAGGCCTTTCCCATTTTGTTGATCTTCTATAGTCCACTGAGTGCTTAAGAACTCAATTATTACTTCACTGATATTTTCTCTGAAGCTAGTCCTTCCTTGCTATTCTGTATGCTCTCTCTCATTTTCAAATATTTCATGAGAATAGAAACTTTACCTCCCTTGTTTTATACTCTCTCCCAGGCAAGAGACACTGGTCCTTGTGCCCACGTGTTGCTCAGCTCCTCATCGTTCTGCACGTGCAGCTGTCCCCCACTGTCTTACACACATGCAGCTGTCTCCCACTGTCTTACACACGTGCAGCTCTCCTCCTCTGTCTTACACACATGCACCTGTTCCCCACTTTCTTACACACATGCAGATGTCCTCCATTGTCTTACACACGTGCAACTTTCCTCCACTGTCTTACATACCTGCAGCTATCCTCCACTGTCTTACACACATGCAGCTGTCCTCCTCTGTCTTTACACATGTGCAGCTGTCCTCCTCTGTCTTTACACATGTGCAAGTGTTCCCCACTGTCTTACACACATGCAACTGTCCTCCACTGTCTTTACACACATGTAACTGTCCTTCATGTGTGACCTCCAGTGTTTATTGATTTGCTTAGCATTCTTCCAAATAGTAGCTTGGACCCTGTTTAGACCTCAGAGTTCAAGAACTGGAAGGCAAATCAGCCTGTTGTGCTAATAAATTTGAAAGGAATCTAGTAAGTGCTTTGTACCTGAGTGTCTAGATGTTCTTATCTGCTTGCTTGCTTGCTTCCCAGAAGACTCTTAAGTGTTAGAAGGTCAAGCAATGTGAACAATAGGTTCACAACCTATTGCTAAATGCAACTTTAGCGCCTCTCTAACACTAATGTAGCACATGATTAAATAGAGGACAACTGTAGCTGACCAGCAGTGTTTTGAAGAGACTAGCTGTATTTCCAAGGTTCTCAGTGCTAACAGCCGTAATAACACCAGTATGTTACTTAATAGTGATTACTTTACCATGGTAATAAATTGGGAAATTTGAGAAAAGATTTTGCTCCATTAACTTTATCTCTCCTTTCACTCTTGAATGCGAAGTTAAAAATAACTTGGATGAAGTGTATATATTTAGCTTCCTCCCTCCCCACCCCCACAAAAACCACAGCGTCTGGTGTTCAGTCTTGCCACATTTCATGACGAACAACTACAGAGCACATTTCCTGAGGAAAAATAATTTAAAACTACATTTTATATTGAAAACAGTTTTTCTAATTCATTAAAAGTTTAAAATATTATAAAAACAGTTATAAAAGAATTTTAAAATTCATCTAATAGCATAGCAAGGCCAAAACAGTAAGTACAGTCACTGTGCCCCACAGACTCCCAAAGCTCAGCCAAGATCAAGGATTGTGCTGGGCACCATTAGCTCAACAGTGTTCAGTGTCACAAATAAGGACCCTGTGACTAAAACAGTCTTTCCAGCTCATAAAACATGCTGAGTGCCTCTTCTAGATTTGATCGAATGAAGACAGTTCTTCGTGGTTAATAAAAGGGTTCTGATCAGTCTTTGAGGTTTTCCTGTTAAAAGGAGAATGCATGTTTTGTTTCATTATGTTTTCATTTTACTGATTAAAAGCATGACCCCCAAATAGGATAACTGCTTTAAATATCAGTACTACCACATAGCTTCTCAATTTGACCCCAGCTTCACCAGGTTCAAATCTCAGCACATTGCTATTTGAAAATCTTTCCCCTCTTTTTTTTCTGGGTTTTGTGGGGGTCATTTGCTTGAGACAGATTCTCACTCTGTAACTCAAGTTGGTTTGGAACTACATAGGTATATTCTTAACACCCCTGCTGGGCATCCTGGGAGAATCCTCTGACCTTGGCTTCCCAGGTGCTGGGATTATAGAAAGGTACAGGGCATTAAATACCATATTTCATAAATCATTCAGATTTTACAGGGCACCTCTTTAACTTGTAGCTTTGAGCATTTGGGAAAGAGGAAGGCTATTTCAACAGGAAGGAGAAAGAAGGAGGGGAGGATGGGAGTGACGGAGGGAGGAGGGGAGAGGAGAGAAAGAGGAGTGGAGGGGGGAGAGAGATAAGGAGAGAGACCAACCAAGACCCTGAGCCGTGAGTCTGAGTCAGATCGATTGTGCAGTATGATCTTGAGCACATTGTTAAGCATAAGCTTTGTTACTTTAAAGTACCAGGTACGGTAGAGAATTCAACAGGGAGCAAGGAATGTTGAGAAAGACTAGATCAGTAGGTCCTGGTGCCAATCCAGATAACTTGATGAGGGGACCTGTGTTGACACTGGGTGTCTTCCAGCTCCTTCCTTTCTTCCCATCCCTGCAGTCCATCCAGCTGTGACCTCAGTGGCAAGCTTCAGTCTTCCTTCCCTCACATTTGCTGCTTGGCATCTATCCCATCCAGGGCCTTACTATACATATATATACATGGCAGAACACTGGGAAAGAGACGACTTGACACCTAGTCCTTCCTGGACTGAGAGATCTAATTTCTTTATTGTTACATTATTATTAGCATTATTGAGTAACCTCGATTTAGCCCCTTACAAGTACTAAACTATCGTACATTTGACTCTATTTTTAAACATACCATGCCTCTATATTTATTCAAATGTTTTCTGGCATTTGGGGGCAATTTTAAAGTTCCCTATATAGTTGCAACTTTCCTTATACAGAATTATTTGTATTTGTACCATGTAAGTTTTAGGAAAAAAAATACTTACTTTTCTCCAGCAAGTTCTAAAAACTAACATTTCTCTGTAAAATTATTGTTTTTATCATCTTTATTATTATGTTTATTGTTAGTCAGTGCTGTACTAAAATATATATTTCTGTGACATGTGCTGTGATTTCTTAGTTTGGCAGGGGTGGGGGTTGGTGAGGTGTTTGTTTCTCTGCATAGCCTTGGCTGTCCTGGAACTCATTCTGTAGACCAGGCTGGCCTCTAACTCACTGAGATTTTCCTGTCTTTGCCCCCTGAGTGCTAGGATTAAAGATGTGTGCCATCACAGCCTGGCTTCTTAGTATTTAATAGTTCTGATTATGAAGCTTGGTGTGGTGGGGCTCGCCTTTAATCCTAACACTTGGGAGGAAAAGACAGGCTGATCTCTGAGTTCAAGGCCAGCCTGGTCTATAGAGTGAGTTCCAGAACAGCCAAGGCTACACAGAGAAACTGTGTCTCAGAAAACGAAGAGTTCTGATATATTTTGAATCTTTTCATCCTAATATTTTTTAAATAAAATTTTCTGCTGGTACTCAGCAAACATAATAATTATCTATATCACAGTGAATTATTAATAATCTTTCTAAAATTGTAATAGAACTGAACTACCCCTGCTCATGTAGATTTCATGTATCTTAGAAAGGGCTTGACTCATCCCAGTAGTACACTAACTACCCAGAAGAGGCATGTGGTGACAGGCCAGGCCATCCTGAGAAGTATGTTGATGGACAGCTACATCTCAGTTACCAGTGAGGTGGGGGTGAGGGGCAGCAAAAGGCACAAAGAGTAAAAACGACCTTAATGTAGACATTGGTTTCAGTATCTTTTCAATTGTCCACACTGCAGTACAAAAATAAGACAGTCTATTTAGCCCTCTGGCAAGTGTATATGAGCAATGAAATAGCCAAATGTACCTAGCAGAAAGAGGAAGAAAGCCCAGAATAAAGAAGACAACTCAGGCTGCACAGTCGTTCTCTAGAGATGGTCTGACTCTAAACCACCATCTGGCTAGAAATGAAGCAATCGTGGGCTTGCCCCAGTCTGTGTAGGATAAAGGGGCGGGCCCAGGCCACAGTGCACGGTGGCCAGCTGGGAAACAGAGAGAGCATTAGAATCTCTGCACACACTCATTTGTCACCCTCTTCTATCGTGTGTCTATCTCATCTATAACCTAGGATAGATTGATACAGTTGTGGACAAATAAATAAATAAATAAATATTCATGGAATGATATACTAGAAAATACTTAATGAGATCACTGCTGTATACAGAAGAAGAAGCTCATGGAATGATATACTAGAAAATACTTAATGAGATCACTGCTGTATACAGAAGAAGAAGCTCTTGAGAGTTTGATCCCTTTAGTGATATAAATTTAGTCAGCTCTGTCTTGTAATCTTTAAAACAGGAATGAAAATGGCTGCTTTGGCTTCCCTGCAGTGTGGGGAAGTGGACATGGGGACAGACAAACAACTGTGTGTGATTGTCAGTCCAGTGACTGTGGCATAATGCTCCAGTCATGTCAGCTCTCAGAGGTTTTCTTTACACATATTAGGGATACGTAAGATTATATGGAAAGAAAGACTTGATTTTGAGAGTCAAAAAAAAAAAGAAAATGTTTAGAATTTGAGTTCTGTGATTCTGTGAGATGTCTCTAACTTAGACTTTTCATAGTCTGAGGTTTTAAGTAAGCTTAGCAATTAGAAAAGACATTGAAAGTATAAAATGTATCAACCGCAGAAGAAAGGAATTTGAAGAAAATACTGAAAGCCTTGGAAATAAATTGATAAAAATAAAATAAAATAGAGAATAGTTTTCTCAAGCCTGGACCCCGCAATCTGATGCTGTTCTCTGGTTGGTCTGGAAACTGAACTAGAGTTTGTGGTTCTCAATGAAAGTGTGAGGCTCTAGCTAGCTTCTTGTGGATCGCACTTCAAGCTCGTCCTGTGTTTAAAGATGCCAGTGTGAGCTGTGCTGGGAAATCATTGTTCTTGGTGTTTGGAAGTATCTGAGGAGTTGTTCTTTCTCTTACTTTCCTCCTGATGTCGATTACAGGTTGAGGCTCCATTCATACCAAAGTTCAGAGGCTCTGGCGATACCAGCAACTTCGATGACTATGAAGAAGAAGAAATCCGTGTGTCTATAACAGAAAAATGTGGAAAGGAATTTTGTGAATTTTAGGGAGGAGAAAGATAGCCTGGAGCTCACACTCAGTCCTTGCACGCTGTGGAGGTGGAAGGTGGAGCCGAGACCTGCTTGTTGGAGCGGGTTCCAATCCCTTCATTCCAGCAACTGCGTGAGGTCTTTCCTGCGTCATCAGTGTGCGCTCGCTCTGCAACCACCTGTGTCCCCAGGCACGGCTCCGCAGCATCGTCTGCCATAACACGGTGTGCACCACGTCCTCCTGGTTTGGTTTTTCTCCACCCTCCTACATCCTTCTCATTCACTTCTCTGAGCAGTGCTCCCTTTATTTTCCTGGTGTTTCAGATGGGCAGTGTTATGGCTGTGTGATATTTAAAAGGAAAGCTACATGTTGCTTTTTGTAGTTTTGAGCAATATTTTTGCTGACCAGTGGCTTGAAGATAAACTCTCTAATGATTATTTTTGTTTTGAGTAGCTTGAATTCAGTTTTGCCAAAACTCTTAGTAATTTTGAAGATGGAATGTCTTGTCAGCACGGGAATTTGCATAAGTGAGGATAACTTTTCAGGGCTCACTGATGCAGCAGTAAGTCAGAGCGCCTAGAGAGCAGTGAGGACTCCTGGATGAGAGGCTGTGTTCCCCTGGGCCTTCTAGTGCTCTTCTCTCCGTGAGATAGTAAGTGACCAGACAGAAAAGTGAGGGGCATGGCTCCTCGCTGCAGCTGTCTCCCTTGGTACCGGCATCTCTGTGGGTTAGGAAAGAGGCCTAAGGTTTCTGAGCCTTCGCTCTTTCACGAGGGCTTCAGCCAGTATTTGAGGAAAGCGTGACTGATAAATAACACTTTGGGAGGTTTCTCCGTCCTCATCAGCGGGCTCTTATGGGAAAAGAGCAAACATGGATTTGGATAAATGCTAAGTCAGCAGAAGCCTTGATCCCTGCTTGCAGCTTAGAGGTTCTTTCCTTTAAGGGAACTTGTCTGTTTGCTTTGGTTTGTACCAGGTAAGAAAACAAGCCAAGCAGTTGCTGTTGCATCCTCTTCTGAGGGAAGAAGACGGCAGGTACTGCTGCAGCCCTGACGTGTGTCCCTGCCTGGCTAGTGACAGGAGAACGCAAAGCTTAAGAAACTGCCACATTTGTATTTCATTTTGAGGTGTGATAACTTTAAGTACGTCAGAATTGCTAACCTCTTCCTTCTCTTTCATAGACAGAGTATATGATCATGCAGATACAGTTTTCATATTTGCTTTTCCTTAATTTTTCTATACATTTTGCCAATTGACTTGACAATGTTGCCATCATGAGGAAATTTCAAGCACTCTTGCACATTTAGTTCAGTGTTCCTTTGTGAATAAATGGCTTAACTTTTTTTTTTACTATATTTTCATTACTTTTAGTTTTCTCATCTCATTTTATCTCTGTATCAGTGACCTACCTTAAATAATCCACTTACCCAAATAGTTTAAAATATTTCATTTCATGATGAATCTCCAAGGATATAAGATTGTTTTAAGTCAGACAAACCCTGTTGTATATAGATCCTCTCTATCTGCCTCCTTACTGGTGCAGGTAGGTCATTGACAGCAGTCCTAGTCATATGCATCCACACCCTCACCAAACCCTTGAAGACATTGAAAATCCTATCTGAGACCTTCTCTCCACCTATCTGCATGTGTTTTGGTTGTCAAGTGTTTCTGCATGGCAATGTCCCACAGTAACAAATAATGATTTCATTTGGTCCACCTGTATTTAAAATGTGCAAGAAAAATTGAAATACTCTGCTGTAGCAAGCTCTGTGTAACAGATATACCATCGTGTTAATAAACTGAAAGCATCATTTGTATCAAATACTTTATTTACTTTTTTGTATTTCATTTAAACCCAAGAACATGCTAATCATGTGTTCTATGTATGCTACAAATTCTCTGGTAGCATTGTTGTATATTAATGTAAAATTATTTCAGTAAATCGTGGGGATGACAATTTGATTATTATAATTTAGTTTTCAAAAATTGATGAACAGATTTCTATGAATCCTAAAAATATTTTTTTCTATAAAATTATTAGTGCCCAGCTAGAATCTACCCAGGTAGATGACCCCTAGGTTTCTGGGCCTTCTCAGCCATTCCATTTTACTGTCTCTGTTTGAAGTAAATGAGCAAACCATCAGCTGTGTCAAGGGGTCTATTTCTGACTAACCAAGTACACTAAATTAGAGTATTTTTAACATGCCTAAAATTCTCATTTTAGCCACAGCTGAAAAGACTTTCTTTAAAAACTTGAAATAGTAAGTCAGTGGCAAAAACCAGTATTTTATTCAAATTATATTACGTAAGACAGAAGAAATGGTGTTTTGCCCATTAAGTCAAGAGATGGCATTATATAGGATGGAGCCCTGGACTCAGGGAGACTTGTTGGAGTGGCATTGTGCAGACAGAGGGCAAAAGCAGGCACATTGTGGGACCCCCTGACTCCCCGAGGTAGGTCAGGGTTCCCTCCTCAGCTAATATTCTCAAGGGTATCCCGCTGTGACGTCGTAAGCTTTGATAGTGACATGTTTCTGTACATCCTCCCTCTTACCTCCACAGTGTGCTGAAAACCCTTTGACTATCAGAAAGGCCTTGTCTGTCCCATTCCTTCCTTCCTCCCTCACTGATGCTAAATAGACACTTGATATCAAACTGTCAGCCTACCAAAAAGAAGCTGTGGCTTATGGGTATTGCTGTCTTGTTCTTGGTGTGTACCTGTACTGATTGCCCCTTGGTCTTAAAAAAAATAATGCTCATTGTAAACCTAAAAGTAGATGATTATCTTTTCCCACTGACTGTTTTTCTTTCCTTCTGCTTGTTGTAAGAATCAAATGAAATAATGTATGTAAAGGCACCTTGTAAACTGTAAGCTTTCAATGTAAGATGTAAGGTGTGTTATTTCATTAATTAGTTCTTCGTTTAGAGTGCAATTTCCTATGCGCTACTATAGCTAGGAAATGCTGAAAATGTGTTTTTTAATTCATCAATAACCGCAAAATTAAAGTATCTTCAAAGGATAAAAGCTATTGAGTCTTCTGTCCGATGCCCCTCTTCCTGGGCTTCTTTCCTGCTGATGTGAAAAAATGGTTATGGATTCCTACTTTCAGATATTTGGGGTGATACGTGGGGCTGAGATCCAAGCAAAGTAAGTTTGAATAATCAACAGACTATTCAGATTATACCTTTATTGTGACACTGCTACACGGAACCTGGTGTTGCTAAGATTCCTACGTCATTTGCCTTCAGATAGCTCCTGACAGTGGGAATGCTCACATGTGTGCATTTGGTGCCTCAAGGGCCTTCACTCTCATTGGCAGTGAGCTGGGAGCTTGGGCTTTATTCTTCAGGGCCTCTTGGAGCTCACCTCCACACTTATTTATGGTTCTCAATGTATGGCTGCAGTAGCAGTTTGTCTTGAGAAATTACGTTTTAGGTCATTGTTTTAATAGCTTGCAATTCTGTTTGATGGTCTTTGCAAACACTTGATGCATTTTCTAACATGATTCTTTCTGTCTCCAGTACTGAGTATTTTAGTCATTATCAGGGCTTAATACAAATTCCCATTCTCTCTCTCTCTCTCTCTCTCTCTAATAAAACTCTGGGCATGTCTTTATCCTATAACTATTATTATTTGAGATCTAATTAACAATGAAATTTCATTTATGCACGAGTGTTGGATGTAAAGATAAACATTTGTTTTCATTTTAGCTGAATATATGCTTACTACTCTTGTGCTCAGAGGGGATCCATTGAAACTGTGTTATAGACAAGATTGACCTGTTACCTAAGTATGATGGTGCACACATGATGAGGCCTGGGCTGAGATCAGCTGATTAGCGTGCCATCTCCACGGAAGTCACTTCCACCAGATCTTGGTCTTGGACTCCCAGACTCCCGAACTGCAAGAAGTTTGTGCCAGCAGTCCACAGAGCTCTGTTGTGATAATGCTAGTGAATTAAAATACCCACAGAACTAACTGTGCATGCCCATACTCTGCCTGAACTGGTGTTTTTAAAAGGTGGAGAGAGAGGTATATTCATGAAGCTCAAGGTGTCTTTTCTCCTGATTCTAGGAGAGCTACTGGGATACTCAAATCCTTATTAATTCCCAGATACATTGTCACTGAGTATTAAGCTAATCTCTTAGAGCAGTTCAAATTGAACATGAAAAGTCACAGCACATTAATTCCATTGAACTTAGAGTCAGCTCATCCATTAACTAATGCTGCCATTAACTAGCTGGATCCTCTTCCCTGTGTTTTTCTCAGGAGAAGGGGTAGCGACCTTAAGGTATTGGTTTTCTGTTGCTGCTCTAACATCTTTAAAGATCGAGTGACTTAATCTAATAGGTGTAATACTTTGCAGCTTCCTATTATCCACAGCAAGGCTCACTGGGCCATGGATGGAGCGATGGAACTGGTGGTACACCTCAGAAGTTTTGTTTTTTCCTGCGTGTACAAGGCCTGGGGTTTGGTCCCCAACTCCAAGAGAGAACACTGCCTTGTGATCATCTGAAGCCTATCTAGCTAACCCAAGCTCATGTCCCATTTTTTTGAGACCAGTTCAACATCATTAAGTCCATCCACCACTGTAATTCTCTTTAAGAGGTTAAGTTTTATTTTGAATTGTCGGTGTTCCTGGGAAAGGTATACTCAGGTAAGTATAGACATGAAACTGGAGTTACAGGGGGTTGAGGGCTGCCGTATGAGTGCTTGGAACCAAGTTTGGGTCCTTTGCAAGAGCAGCAAATGCTCTTAACCAACAAGTCGTCTCTCCAGCCCCCTAGGAAAAATGTTAACAATGGAAAATATGAGCAAGCATGTTGATTTCAATTGTTCTAAAGAAGGATATAGAGATGGCAGCAGTGAGGAACTTTCAGAAGAAACATCCTCAACATAAAGGCTCAGCTCTGAATCAATGGCCCATAGCCTGCCAGACAGAACAAAAAGCAATATTTCTGCAACGAAATCTTAGATTATCTATGAAGGAGTGATTTCTTATTAACCTGAGACAACAGAAAGTAGAGAGCCAACGTTGTGAACAAAGCTTTTTTTTTTTCCCAAGTTACCTCTCAACCACCTCTTGGTTAGCAAGTGTGGAGAGACTATGCCCTGCTGACTAGCCCTCTGTGGTCCAGGGAGGCCTGACTGGTGGAATGATTGTAAAAGACTAAAGAATAGGAGAAAGGTAACAAAAGGCTCTCTCTCTGCTTCTGCACCATTGTGGCTCTTCTCCATTGCCCAGCTCATTCCCACCACCATGGCTTCCACTTTACTATGGGGTTGCAAATTCTCATCTCTGCAGCCTCTGTCTCTTTGTTTACCCGAGGACTGACAAAAGCACTGCTGGTGCCCATCTTGGGGTCACTTCCACATCCACCATGTCTATTTTTAGTAGGCTTTCTAAATCTTCTGAGTAACGTGTACTCATTCTTATGTCCTGTAAAGTGCAGTTGTCTGGCTGTGTAATCTGTCTCTTCTATGCATATCTCTGTTCTGTTTAATAGTAGAGGGGCTTCTGCTTTCCTGACTGTTGTTCCTAGGGTCACCATTCCTATACTACCCTGTACTCCATGACCAGACATCACTGTGAAGGAAAAACCTAGAATAACATAATGACTCTTCCAGATGAAAGAGCTTTCTATGAACAGATCCTTAGTAGAGCCCTACAACTGTGTTTTGGGGAAAGTCTGAGAAGTGTGAATGGAAAACAAAAAGACAAACCCCCAAATATGTTTACATGTTCATTAGGAATGGGACATGAGATAAATACTACTTTTCAGACCTAGCTGAGAATACTTGTTGGGCAGATCTGTGAAGGCATTCACACCTTTTTTGTTTTCCTCCACTGTCTCTTCCAAAGCACATGGCAAGGACAGAGTATGTTCTCAACATCTTTAAGTACAGAAGTCACAATAAAAACAAGATTAACAACTCCCCAGATCAGACCTTCACAATAGAAAACACAGTGATTTTTAAAAGGCAAAGGGCAGACTTAACTAACACAGAAAAAACATTCTGACTGCAGTGAGGTCCTTACACCAAACAGGAAAAGATAAGAAATGACAGAAATGGCAAATGATACAGAAAATGAAGATCAATCTACTATTGACATCCCTCAATTGAGAAGCTACTGAATGGATCTAGAAAGGGTATCAAATGTTTTGTAGAAGCATTTCTCTAAAAGGAAAAACAGTTTATATATTGAAAGGGCACTCTGTTTTTCTTGGAGCAGAAGCAGATCTTTCAACACTAAGCCATATTTTGGAAGATTTTTAATTGTGACAAAATTTTGTGCATGATAGTCAATCCCTAGCACTGACTGAGTAGTGTCGCTCAGCTGTATTCCCAGCACTGGAGGGATGAGAAGAGAAGGAGCATATGTTCAAGGTTATCCACAGCTGTATAAGTAAGACCTTAGCCAGCCTGAAATATATAAAACTGTCTAGATATGTATGAACAAACAAGGCAGCAAGCAGTCAAGCTAGTCCAAGACAAAAACAAGAAAGAACTTGAGTCTTCAGATGCCTCTTTACTAACACTCAAACTATACAGTGGCTACAATGGTGCAGGATGGAAATGTATGGGGCAAGAGTATTATACCCAGCTAAGATGGTACTGCACTTAAGTCACAAGACAGGTTCCTTTAAGTAATCAGAAGAGTGAGAAATTCTTCAGCCCTTCCTTCATATCCAAGTGGGTGTGCATAAGAAGAACTGGGTGACTAGCAATGATGGGAACCAGGTGACCATGACTCAGTGTAAACAAAGTAGCTGTGGTCACTGTAATTATAGAGCTGATGTGCTTCAAACTTTAGCAGACTTTAAAAAAAAAAAAAACACAACAGGAAGGAAGGAAGGGAGGAAGGAAGGAAGGAAGGAAGGAAGGAAGGAAGGAAGGAAGGAAGGAAGGAAGGAAGGAAGGAAGGGGAAAAGAAAGACCTTGAAGGCCACAAAAGAAGGAAATGAGAGATGACTAGAAACATCCAGCTTTTTCTTTTGCTGTGGATGGCAGGCAACTGTCTAAATTTAAACCTGTGGTTGAAAGGTGACTCCAATCTCACAAGTGTTTGTTATGATTTTGTAAATCTTTTGTAGGGAAGGGAACGTTATCAGTTTTAATTTCCTCTTGAGCTTTTTGCTATGTTAAACCCAGTGACAGTGCTACAAGAAGGCCAGACCTCTCACTGGCGGGTCTTAGGTGGACCAATCAGTGCTAAGCAGATTTGGTAAGGAAGAGGAAGCCAGGACACTCCAGCAGCAAATCCCCTGCTGTCTTCTCTCTAAGTGAGCTCTAGAAGATCTGACCGAGGATGCCCTCAGACCTACACCCCTGCCTGCCTCTGAGCCATTTCCTCAGAACTGACTGATCTTTAGTAAATGTTCTTCAGAGGCCGAGATTAAAGCAGCAGCCAAAGGATAGCATTTCCAAAGAGGGAGGAGAAGGAAGCCCAACAAGGACTCTGTCTTCCAGCTTCCAAGCCTCCTGGGCTGTGAAAAGAAATGCCATGAATAGGAGTCTGGGAGAGCTGTGTGCATGGAAAAGCAGGAACAGGACAGGAACTGATGCTCAGTAGCATCTACATCTTTAGAAAGAACCCCAGTAATCACCCGGCAAGCCAACCTGGGCTATATAAACATCCTGGGTTAGCCTAGGCTACAAGGCAGGCCTTATCTCAAAATATTAATAATCATTTTGTACTAAACTAATTATGCTCTAGGGAAAGATTATGGTTTTATCATAATCTATTCTAAAAAAATTTATGGACAAGAGAAACAGAGGGATGTTTACTTCTCCTAAATCCTTCTTTGGGGCTTTATGGTTTTTATTCTTTCCATCTTTTACCTTTCTCAGTTCTGAGAAATCATCACCCTCTGAGGAGAAAGTGTCATGAAAACAAATAATACGAAAAGATTCAGAAAATCCAAACACAAATAAGTGACAAATTTATCTTATACTATATTAGTCATGTTTCCTAAAGAAACAGAACTGATAGAGTGTGTGTGTGTGTGTGCATACACACGTACCTATGCCCATGTGTGTACTCACACATGAACACACATGCATGTGTATTATATAAATCAAAAATATATTATTCATTATACATAATATATTTATATCTGTATATAATAAATAACATATATAATTTATTAGAGTATTTTTTATTATAAAGTAATATTATTATTACAGGCTGTGGTCTTGATAATCCAACAATAGATGTCTCCTGACAGAAAGGCCAAGTCAGGCAGTTGTTTCGTCCACAAGACTAGATGTCTCAGCAGTTCCAAACTGGTGCTGGAGTCCTGGTGGATTCCTAGAAAGCTGCCTGTCTTCAGTCTATGTTGAAGTCTAGAAGAGTACGGTTCTAATGCCAGTGAAGGGATGTCTTAGGCATGGGAGAAATGAACTGACCAGGGAGACTGAAGGCAAGCAGGAAAAGTAAAAGTGTCCTTCTTCTATGTCCTTTTATGTGGGCTGCTGTCAGAAAGCAAAGCCTACATTTAAGGTGAGCCTTCCACTTGAAATGATCTAATTAAGAAAGTGCCTCACAGGCAGGCTTGAGTTGTAGTTGATTCCAGATGTGGTCAAGATGACAACCAAGACTGGTCATATCACATACCCAACTCAGGACAGAGAAAATACAGTCTATTTTTTAATTAATCGTTCAACCACCTCCAAATACTGCCAACTATTTGGTCAAAGGAAGAAATAATTTGCTTACATGCTATTTTTTAAGCACAATCCAGTCTGATGAGCTTAGGTTGCTTCAGAAAACAGTTGCTCTGAGATCCCATACTACTGAGGCAATGTATGGGTCTCCAGATAAAAAGGGAAGGGCTTGCCATTACGTCCTCATTTCATCAAGGAAAGACTGACTGGACTTAGGGGAGTAACTGGTGTGGATCCCTATGTCAGGCATCACGTTCGGGTAAACACATTCTGGGCATCACTATTTTGCATGAGACATCCTGGTCTTCCCTAGCCTAGCCTCCAATGAGCCCTCTCCTTACAACAGCCTTGTCTACACTAGGCTTATGTCCGTCCTATGCAGTGATTCTCAGGCATAATAACTCTGAACACATGGGTGTACCATCATCTGTTGTAATGTAGCAGCTGGTATTTAGTTGCAAATAACTCAGACACCCAAGATCCTGATGGATATATTTTGATTTAACATTACAGCAGATTTGAATGGTGCCTTTAATAACAGTCCCCCAATCCCTTGCATTCTCATACGTTGTTGTAAATGAGCAAACAAAGGGTGATGCCTCTGAATTCACAGACACCCAGGGGTGTGCATGGCACACCAGATCACACCATCGTGTGAATCGTGCCAGCATACGGAACTGTTGGGTTGGTCACCTGAGAGAGCTCTTGTGCTGGCCTGTGGCTCCTGTATGTCTACTTGCTGGCTTCCTCTTATTAGAAAGGCTGGAGTCCTGACAGGTAGGGACTGATCTTGGGCCTCTCTATCAACCTGGATGTACCTTCCCTGTGTTGATTGATTCCTCAGTTGTTGGGCCAAGAATACTCTGGACACATTGGCCCAAGGAAGTGTCATCAGAAGTAGAGGATGAGCTGAAAGAATTTGTTGACTATGACACAGAAGCACAAAAGTTGTGATCCTATGGCCGTTGTCTGCATCAGCAGCAGAAACTGATGAACATAGACTTCCAAGTAGTATCTACCCAGAGTCAAGTCCCGACCATACCTTCCACTGCTTCTGTCAGATCGAGTCCCGACCATACCTTCCACCGCTTCTGTCAGATCGAGTCCCGACCATACCTTCCACTGCTTCTGTCAGATCGAGTCCCGACCATACCTTCCACCGCTTCTGTCAGATCGAGTCCCGACCATACCTTCCACTGCTTCTGTCAGATTGGCCAAGACTGCCTCCTCGCTTGTAAAAAATACAATTCATATTTCAGTATGTTTCTTTTCAAAGCAGCAAAGGCATCTGAAGTACATTATGGTCTAAGGTCATAGGTTCATTATTTTTCTTTCCCCAAAAGGATGTATAGATAATATAATATGCCTATGAAAATTAGAGGAAAGCTCAGACATTTTAAAAATACAGCATGTGGTAACTGGGCCCCGGTACACTGATATTTAATTTGCTTGTGGTATGTGCTTGCCCTCTGGTTGTAACAACAGTGAATAAGTCCTACTCTGAGTTGGTCTACAGGCTTTGTGGGCTCAGCTCTCTGTAGACCGTCCCTTTGTGCCTGTGCCTCCTAGCCTTGGAAGGATGACCAATGCTCTGGGACTAAAAGCAATGCATTGTGATTTTCGTTTCATGTCTAGACCTGGAATAATATTACAGAAGTCTGCAACTTTGACCCATGCTGACACTTCCTGGCACTATATAATTAAAACCCTGACCTTGTGGCCTTTGCCTGTACACCCTGAACAAGAGTGCAGCCTCAGGACACCTTTGGAATACCAAAGGAATGAGCAAATTTCAAGTCTGTTCCTGTTAACTCCTTTCTGTCACTGGGAAAAAAAAATCCCCTTACCTAGGACTGATGTTTTCCCTGGGTCAGAGGAAAAAATCACATTACTCTAGAAAAGAGATGAAGTAGCATTTCTTGGCAGCCAATTTTGAATCCCACATTTGAAATCATTCAAAGAGCTCTGCAGCTGGCGGAAGGCAGCAACTGATTTGGAAAGAGGGACAAGAAACACGTCAAAGAATGACACCTCCTCGGGAGAAATTTTGATTGTAAATAGGACAGATGCCATCTGCCTAGATGAGTTCATTCATTTGTTCCCTCAGAAATATTACTCCATGTGTGTGTGTGTGTGTGTGTGTGTGTGTGTGTACTCTGAGCTGAGAAGTTGTGACACAAAACTGATACGAAACAAAACTGAGAACAAATAAAATCATAGGAGACAGAGGAGTAAAAAAAGGTGAAAGTCACATCAGGAAAGCTCAGAGCCACTGCAGAAAAAATACAAGGAACGCCTTACAACACCCAGGAACCTTCTGCTTTACTTTAAGACTCCAGTGGCCCCCAGTCTCTTAATGGGGGAGGGCATTCCAGTTACAGAGAGTGGCCAATGCCATTAGGTGTGTAGGGAGCTATGATGAAGGTTTGGCCATAGCAGTAAGCACTGAAGAAGCGATAAGGTAGAAAGGATATTCAGTCTTATCGTGAAAGGCAACCAGCGAGTGATACAAGGATTGTGCCGTTCACCCTACAGATTGTTGGGAACTATTGGAGGATGCTAAATAGAAAAAAGAGTCATAAAGGCTTTTGAGATGGCTCAGCAGGTAGAGGGTGGTGCCTCCGTGCATGGTAACCAGAGTTCAATTCCAGGAATGCACATGATAGAGGAAAAACCAATTCACAGGAGTTACCCCTTGATGTCCTAGCACCACAGGAAAGGAACCGTAGTCTGAGACATCTGGCCTTCAGAATCATAAGAAAGAATCTTAGGGTGTGTGTGTGTGTGTGTGTGTGTGTGTGTGTGTGTGTGTGTGTATGTGTGTGTGTGTGGTATTTATAGCATCTTGTTGGAGCAGGCTGGAATCAGAGAGCATCATGGATCCTAAAAGATGCACTAAGTGTGTTGTGAGAATCTAGTAAGAAGGGAATCCAGATGAGCTGCAGAGTGCTCTGGAGGGAATGATGGCAGAGCACGTTAGGGAAGGAGGGACTGGGCGCTCATTCTGAGAAGCAGATCTGAGTTTATAGAAATGTCCAATATGCAGTTGGGATGGCCTCAGCTCATCACAGACATCTGGATGGACAGACAGTCTTGCAGGCCACCATGTGTAGTGCATGCTAACAGTTGAATCTTTGGTCGTGATGAGATCATTTCCAGGGGGAAAGGGAGGGGAGGTTACAAATGCAGGTCCCAAGGCCAGACATAGCCAAGGATGCAGGTGGATTGATTAGCTCACATAAAGCTTTGACATGTTTAACAAGCCCATTGTTAAAAATTTAAAGTCGAAGGATGTCGCAAAGAATGAGAACTTTGCTTCTCTGAAAGAGAAAGAACATGTGGGAAAACTGGGTTCCCATTTCAGTATGACAGTATTCTGTTTGGCTTAATCAACTATTGCCCCTTTAAAGGGGACATCTAGCACCATATTCTATCCTCCCTCCTTCTTCACTCTCTTGGCCTATCAGACAGCTTGAACTTGCAAAGAGAGGGCTAGAAAGAAACAACAGTAAGAAGGCCTGCAGGAAGAGAGTTGCTTCCCAACATGGCCGTGTGCGCTACCTGACGATAAATGACAGAGAGAAAGTAAGCACACAGAGGACTAAAATGCCTCATCAGCTGTCCTTAAAACAGTGGCTAGAGTTCCCCTGGTGACACCAATACAGTCCCTGAAGTCCTAACCCATGAATGATGGATACAAGAAGAGGAGATTAGCAGCCAGGGAGGATTTGGCCTGATTGAAGATAGAGGAGTAAAAGAATGTTTAAAAATGGCAGAAGAAGGCAGGAAAGGAGGACCCATGGGAGATGTAGTCAGAAGCATGGTGGGACCAATACATTGAGAGAGATACCTGACCAGTAATTACTGTGAAATAGAGGAGGGCCAGACTGTGGGAAGCTGGCGTAACCACTGAGCTAAGATGGCGCCCAGCTTAGTGCCAAGCCTCGTAACCCCATCCTGTTTACTAAAACTTCTGAAAACGGCAATCTGCACCTACCGCATGATCTGAAACGTCATATAGCCTTACCATAGTGTTAGCCTATGATCTGTTGTCCTGCCTGTGTGTGCAACTCGTGCTAGGGGTGGGATGATGCTGATTGGAGAGCAGGGAGTGGAGTGAGATGATGCAAGAGGGTCTGGATATATATTGAACTGCCTGAATAAAGGAAGCGGAGATTGCCCCGAGAGATCTGTTGGAGGACCTACCTTGGTGTGAGTGTCGTTATTCCCAGTCTCTGCTGGTCAGAGATTGGGGTTGTGGCACCAGACCTTGGAGGCTAATGAGTCCCCTGGAGTCCACAGAACAAAGCTCTGGACACGTTAACCTTATGCAATGAGGCTTTCTAAACATAATCTAAAGATAACTTCAGATAGTATGTATAAAGAATCAAGACATGGCCCATTTGTGTGTGTGTGTGTGTGTGTGTGTGTGTGTGTGTGTGTGTTTTCAAATAGAAGTGAGAGGTCAAGTTTTTCCAGTATCTTTTCTCAAGAGCTGTCTACCTTGATTTTTGAGATAAGATTTCTCACTGAACTTGAAATTGCTGATTAGGCTACAATGGACAACCAGGAAGTCTTAGGGATCCATTTGTCTCTCGTTCCCCAGCACTGGGAATACAATCCAGTGCCACTAAACCCAGCTTTTTTTTTACATGGGATTTAGATAACCAATTCATGTTCTTGTGCAACTGTGGCAAGCACTATATGAAGGGAGCCACCACCACCTGCTCAGTCCCTTGATGTCATCAGTAGTCAGTGACTTTTCATGTCCAGTTATGAAAGCAAGTTGCAATCCTATCAATGATCAAACCAAGGACACATCCTTGGAGAATATGAGTCCCCAAGGTTCACATGAAGCTACTGTACAAATGCTGACATGCAGCCAGGTTTGGCCACTGATGGAGACAATGACCTGCTGTTTTATGAGTTATACGCACCCCTCATACCTATTACCTGAATGTTTACTCTAGGCTCTGTGGAGCTGTTCCACACAGGAAACCATGTGGTATTTCTGTTAAGCCATGCATTCTATTAAAACTTTATCTACACGATTTTTTTTTTTTTTTGCCTCTAGGTAGATAATAAACTCTTTGTGGGATGGAGGTGCTTGCTAAATATTTGATGGCTAGATAAATTAAATGAACATTGTTTATTTTGTAATGTTTCCTAATGCTAACAAAATGAGCAGATTCATTAAGGCCTATGTAAATTACATAACTTGGATTTCTTATACCCAACAATTTGTTATATGGCTGGAGACCTACTTAGATGTCTGGAATCTTCTGCAGCTTCTCAGAGCATCAGAGCAGCCATGATTAATCTATGAAGAGATGTCTGAATCAGTGTGACAAACTCCCTTTCATACTTCCCCTCCTGAAACTCCTTCAGTAGTAGCCCACTAGCCTAGGTCAAATGAAATACTTCTCTCTCTTAACTGTGACTACTGCAGAGCATACCCCCAGTTCAGAGCCTGGTCTGACAGGAGCTGAGCACTAATCAAAGAGAAAGGCTGAGGTAGCAACCATAATTCTCAAAGTCATAATGCGATATCTTCTGGCCCCTTTACATGGTGTTTGATGGAGGATTGATGTGTTTTGGCACTTGAGGAAAACCACTGAGGCCCAGGAGAGAGAAGGTAGTGCCATCGAAGTCTGAAGCTAGAGAAAAACACAAATAAACAAACAAACAACTTCAATTATATGTTAACACATGCCTGGAATCTCATGATGCGCTACAGACACACAGAAGATCCTAGAACTAAGATCCGGGAAGCTGAGACGTGTCCTGCTGTCTAAGCAGAAGGGAGTCCATTGGCCTGGGAGGAAGGAAGAAGACAAGCTGGCAGCATGCCACACTCTCATCCCAGTTAGGTCCCAACTACTGGAACAGCTTCAGAAGAGCTGCAACAGAAGTCATGCTATAATGGGTTAATATCATGCCTTAGAAAATCTCAGACAAGATGGAAAAGTAGGTCAAGAAGCAAGAAACAAGCAGCAGAATGAAGGAGAATTTTTTTTTTATGTTGTCATTTGCTTGCTTCTATTTCCAGGATTAAAGAGAACTGAGCAGTTACCTTAGCCAAGAAAGGAAGAGACCTGAAACACAGAAAACAGAAAATAAATGGAACAAAGACAGGGACAATTAAGGCAATGTGACCAAGCCCAGGCCCAAGCCCAGGTGGGATTAATCAGTAAATAATCCCAATCACGTACCTTGTGCCAGGGACTCTTCTTAGCTCTGGCAACACACCACCCAGGCATTGTCCTTTCTTGGGGACATATAAATTCCAGATGCCACTGTAAATTTTATCTTCCTTAGTTGTGAATAACAGAAAACCCAAGCAGCCAAAGTTAAAAGGAGAACTGGTCAACCCGTGCATCTGAACCGTCTAGGCATGGCTGCCCCTCAGAGAAACAGTCAATATTCTCCCTATCTCTTCCTGCCTTTCTCTCTCCTTCCCTTCTTTCATCATGCCTTTCTCCCTCTTCTCTTCTTTTCCTTCTCCCTCTTCATATTCCCTCTTTCTTCTTCATTTTCCTCTCTGTTGGCTTTGTAATCAGGAAGCTCTGTGCACAGACTTGCAAGAATCTCAGAAAAGGTGCTGAAGAGGAACAAAAGGAGGGTCTCTTTGCCAGAGGGTTTAGGTGACACCACCTATTCACATCTCAAGTAGCCAGGCCTCATGGACAGGAAACCCACTGGTACTGTAAGAAAGGCTGGTTTGTCACATGTGAATGGTGACAAACATTCAGGCTGCACTTCTGCCAAACTTTCTGTAGCCTGATTGATTTCTTGTGGCTGTCTCCATGTATTCTCAGGCTTATAAAGAACTGTCCTGTGGGGGTTCCTACTGCATAAGGAGGGGCATGTTAAGTCTGACATCCCATTTACTGCTTTCATTACATTCGTAAATGGGTATCTTGGGTCCTGTGCTACAAAGGAGGATGAGGGTTCTCACAATGTTGGTGAATATGCTCAGAGTGCCCACGAGGTGAGGGGCTGGGGTATTAAGGTTTTTCTCTAAGATTCTATTTTATGTTATGAGGCCACCTGGTACAGTTGTAGGATAAACATCATTAGTTAAGACCTAATCTTTAGAGATTTCTAGAAGTCCTCAAATACACCACCAATGTCTGCAAGAACCCCTTTCTGCTTTAAGACCCTACTCATGCTTCAAATACTTGGGTCTGGATGCCATTCAGCAGGCTAGCTCCCAGCCTAGAGACAGGACCTTTGAGAATGAACTCTGAGCTCCCTGTGGACACATAGGAGAGTCATTCTGGCTCATTCCAGTATTGCCCCTTCCAGGAGAACATGCGGACCTAGAAGGAGGCACTCAAGCAAACAATGGAAGGTTAAGGTTCACACAGGAAGAAAAATGTTATTAATTTTCAAAAAGCGTTACTCAGAGCCCAGAGTCTCATTATAACACTGGAGAGGCTCAGAGTCAAATCTGTTACAAATGTCGCCCACTCCCCTCCTTACCCTCCTAACTGAGTACCTGGAAAAATGAGGTCTCCATAATGTTCTGTAAAATAGTCAGACCCGTTTCAATTTAAAAAGAACATCTTAGTCATTCCTGCCATAAGCCTTTTAAGAGTGATGCTACTTCTCCTATGTTATAGGGAAGAAACTGAGTTCTTCACAACAGTCACTAGATATAGCAATGTAGTTGGAGCAGCAGCAATCAACCGCAGATTCTTCCAGGGAGGGTATTTCTACTGTGCTGTGTAAAGCCCATCTCTAGGCAGAGCTAGAGACCGGTGGAGGTGCCTCAGCTGTCTTGAGGGAGCTGCGTGCTTCACATCTGCTGCCTTCTGTTAAGAGTTAAGTCAACAGGGTCTTGCACAGGAATAGCTTCTTGCTGAGTGTTGTACAGTAACACAAAGGGTTCAACATCTCTCAGCTGATGGGAAATTTTCTCCAGTCTCTTGCCACCAGGGAAGGTCTCCCTCAAATGAAGCCAAATAAGTCATTTGCTTTCTGAGTAAGTATACACTAGGCATATGCACTTGGCTATGCTCTTAAAGGGTGGGAGATGTGACTTGGAAAATCACCAGCTGCATCAGGTGAAGGGCACAGCGCAAATGTTATTAGTTCTTTCTCTTTGCGCTCTTGTTTTCTGTCTTTAGGGTGGGGATAGCGACTGGGGGTCCTTGAAGCAGAGCCACCTGGACAGAGTGAAAAGACCTTCCGCGGTGCTTTAACCTACAGTATTTTCTAAATGTTAAATTTCTGATGATTAACATCCTGGAAAGAATTTAAAAGTTAAAATTTTAAAATCTGCAAAAGAAAAGGAAATGGATTTCTGAGCCAACTCAGCGACAAAAGAGCCAATTAAGAAATGCGAGCATAGGTTATGGTGTGGTCCTTAGTAATCCCCTATTCAAAGAGAGCAGCACATACTAAATTATAACCTCTAGAAAGCCATCACTTAATACCAATTTAAAATCCTGAGTAATGTGCATGTAGAATATTTATATTTGACAATAAAAAGAACTCAATAAACCATCAAAATTTTATGTTTCCTTGAAAAATAGCATAGGAGTAAAGAACAATCGCTATTGGTCTTCACTGTCTCCATTAGCTCGCCCTATTTTCTGAGCAAAGTGCCCTCTCCATTATAGGTGTGCTTTGCTGGGCCTCTCTGGTCAGATGGACTTCCACTTACCCTCCATCTTGTCCCATTTCACACCTCATAACCAGAAGAGTCGCGGATTCTGAAAGATTGAGTGGTTCTGGTACGGGCAGTAGGGTTCCAGAGTCATTTTACTGGATGGATTACAGACTCAGGGAGTGGGGGCGTTACTAAGACTTTTTTTTAACAAGCAATCAGATCAAAGAATAGGAAACAAAAAGGAGAGGCAATATAGAAGGTGCTGATCAACCCAAACCAGCTCTCAACCAAATGAAGCAAGAAATGGACAAATTGAGGGAGAAGATTAGAGCCAAACTACAGGACATAGGGCCATGTCCATTTGGACCTCAGCACACATATCGCCAGCATGAATATTCCTGCCACTCATGGGTATAGGGAGCACCCTCTTGGACTAGCTGTGCCCCTGAGTAGAGGCAAAATAACAAGCATTTCGTGGTTTGTCCTGGAACACACTTACAAAATTTCAGTCCTCTGAGAGAATATCTCGTTCACTAATATCACCAAATGAATTTTAAGCAATCAGAGCCAATATAAAATGTAGACAACTTTAGCAAATAGAAAATTGTCCCTACGATTGCTAAATCAACATTTTGTAATGACTAAGAAGTGCTGGCCCTTGAGAGCCTGGGAGAAGAAATCTCTTGATTATGGCAGATGGATGAGTTTCAAAGTGAAGACTGAATTTGCCCGCAGACTTCCTTCTGGCCCAAGGCTGGTTTGCCATTGATGAACAGTAGCTGAATCTGTGCAGACTGTACCCTGGGATGCTATAAATTTTCATGCACTTAGAAGCTAGGATTACTACTGGGGTCTGTTACTGTCTTAGCCCATCAGTAGACCTGAGTCTGTAAGAGAAGTTGTACAAAGTGTTGCAAATGGCAGAGCTGGAGAGGCGGGGCTACCCAACACGTTTGAAGCCCAAGATATCAGGAGTGAGTCCTAGACATTGGATATTGAGCGATTTACACCAATGGGTTTTGCTTTTGCTTTGATCTAACTGTAAGCCGCATTCCTCCAAAGTCTCAGCATCAGTTCCTGCTCCTAGGTTCCTGACTTGACTTCCCTCAGTGATGGGATAAACCCTTTCTTTCCCAGTTGCTTCCCCTCCAACTTAATATTTGTATTAATTACTTGGGAATTTCATACAATGCCCTTGCTGGTCACACTGCTCGTCACTGATACCTGGTGCTGGGTGCTCCCCTCCCTCCCACCAGCAGGGTGAGCAGCATGAGGGTCACAGCAGCAGTGGTGACTCCATGTCCCAGGCACGCAGGGCAGCCACAGCCTGAGCCTCCCAGCAGCCCAAGGACCCTTTCTCCTGGACAATGACATGCTTTCTTGTCTGCCTGGCCACACTCCCATATCTGTCACCCCCCAAGTTGTTTTTCCGGTCATGGTGTTTATCACAGTAAGAGAAGAAAACAGAACCATGAGGTTGTGTGTGTTCACATTAGTACTAACACATAGCCAGTAGGTTCCTAAGCACCTTACTGGTTACAGTCGGATGGGAAGTCTTAGGAGCTTCTTTCTCTAATTTAATTTACATTTCATCTAGATGGGAAAAAATGATCAATAAAAGGAACTATGTATTGAGAGAGAAAACTTAGTGTCTGAGTTTAAATTAAATCAACTTTAATTAGAAAGACCAAAGTAGAACGAGTAATTATGTTAAGATTCATGCTTTTTTTTTTTTTTTGGTTTTTTGAGACAGGGTTTCTCTGTATAGTCCTGGCTGTCCTGGAGCTAACTTTGTAGACCAGGCTGGCCTCGAACTCAGAAATCCGCCTGCCTCTGCCTCCTGATTGCTAGGATTAAAGGCATGCGCCACCAAGATTCATGCTTTAAGCAGCCTGGAGCATCGTATTCCCCAAGCTGAATGATGCTCAGCCCCACTTGATGCTTCGTTAGTCGGGACAACACACAGCAAATACAGCCTACTTTCCCCTACTAAGTTTTTTGGCAACTGGATAATCAAAGTGACCCTAATCCTCAAAGTCACTTATTAACAGTGTTTTGAGTAAGGTTTTGGGGAGTTGATTGGGTCGTGAAGAAAGCAGCTCTTAAATTTAACCAATTAATGAATTCATGGGTCATTGCTTTGAGGTGTCAAGTTGGCTCAGTGGGTAGAAGTACTTAATCCCAAGTCTGTCGATCTACTGTAGGTCCCCGAGACTCGGTGGTAGGAGACGACAACTTCCTCAAGTTGTCTTCTGACTCTACATATTCGTGAGCACCCCTATACATTCATCCATGCACACATGCTCAATTAATTTTTGGACATATTTCTCTATTGTGGATTAACTTGGAATGCCTGTAGAAAGAAGCTTTTGTTAAAGGACAGGGATAACAGGGCCTGTCATGAAGAAAGAAGGGCAAATAATGTGTTGGGAAGATTTCATTGGGGTAAGGACTGGGAGACAAGGAAAGGTGGGGGTGAAGATGTTAGTGGGGTAAGGACTGGGAGACAAGGAAAGGTGGGGGTGAAGATGTTAGTGGGGTAAGGACTGGGAGACAAGGAAAGGTGGGAGAGAGAAAAGGCGAAGCAACACAAAGGGTGCCTGAAAGATCCATGTGAAACCTACGCCTTCATAAGCTCCCTAAGAAATATGTTTAAGAGTTTGAATGGAATTACCTTATATTTGAGAAGGGTTAGTATTGTGTTCCTCCTGAAAGTCATAGATACCAAACAAAAGTCCCAGGGCCAGATGTAGAATATCCCCACCTGCATTATTGAGCAAAGGGATCCCAAAAATCTTAAAAAAAAAATACAAGAATTTGTCATTGCTTTTGGCTGCCCACCAGAACAAGACCCTATCGCTAAAGATGCCATGTGCTTTTTGTCACAAGACACAGAAGCTTCTACCCCACCGTCTAGGTTGCACAGAGTCAGAGGGTGCTATGCAAGGTCCTGGGAAAGAAGCCGTCAACAATCTTGCCTAGCCGTGAACCAAGCAAGCTACAACAAAGACCAGCCTGGCAAGACACCGCCCCCCACCCCCATGCAGCAGTGGCATGGATAATGTGGGAGTAACCAACTACTTCCTGAGTGGATTTAAGGTGGGCTCTCCTCATAGAACTCATGCCTGGTGCTATCCGCCATGGCTGAGACCCCATGGCTGGGCATCTCAAGGTCCCGAGGGAGAAGCTGTCGCTATTATTTTGATGAGTGATAAAGTGTCAAACTTCCTTCTCAATGCTTACTTGTATTCCCATAGATTAGTGCATCTCTCAGCCCTCATCAGGGAAGCTGCTCTTTGCAGTGGATGATGGTTAATCCTGCGCCTCACAAATGGTCAAAGTACGGAGTGTCCAGCGCTAAATGGGACAAGGATATCACACAAGAGAGAGACAAACACAGAGATGGAGACAGAGAGACAGGGAAACTCAGGGACTATGATAGAATAAGACACAGAAAGGCTTTAAGTGCCAGAGGTTGGTTAGGACCACTGCACACAAAACAACAACAACAACAACAACAACAAGTCTTTTGGATGTGACACAGTCAGTTCACTTAGACCTCACAGCAGTTGCAAGTACCTATACAAGATCAAGCCGGTTGGCATTCCAGCATGGCTGGGGTCGTGAGGGACTCAGCAGGTCCCATCCCTGGCTATGGAGCTATTGGTAGATAATGGTTACTGGGTGGTTGGGTTATTTTTCTTCATGGCCCCTGATAGGCTTCCTTTGGCCCCTGTGGATGATTTAACATCTATGCACAAACAGGAAGCAATAATTTGACTCAGTGATCTATAAATCTTTTTTTTCTAAAGTAAGGGAAAAAGAATTGGGAGAATAAAGTAGACTGATGTGCCAAGGAAGAGTTGGCAGAGGGGCATGGAGGGTTGTGCGATCAAAACACATGTGCATACTTATATGAAATTCTCTCAGAATAAAATACAAAATAAATTGAGCTTTCTCTGCCATGTGCACCAGGTCAGGGCTTTGCAGAGAGTCCTCAGCAACAGGAAGTTCTACAGCAGAGCCCAGTCCTAGCAGATAAACACTCCCACACCTGAGGTTCAAGGGACATGGAGGGAGAGGGGGCAGGCAGACTGTAAAAGCCTGAGGATCCAGGAGTTTGCTGAGACCGTGTCTCCTAGTAACATCAGAAGCTGTACTCATAAAGTCTTACCAACACCACAGCCCAAGTGGGAGCAGAACAAAAGGACACCGATGGACCTGCCAAGCTGGACAGGGAAGCCATGAGGCTCTACTCCTACACAAAGGACTGGGGCAACCCGTAACGCTGGGAGCACAGAAATGTCCCCAGGCAGAGCACACACATGGCTTGTCCAGTGGCAAACGATCAGCTCTGAAAACATACGACCGAGTAACATTATACAAACTCAACAGGTTATATTTAGCAGTGTATGTGCATGTACAAAGACATAAGTGCTTTCAATAACATTTACATTTGATGATGAGCAGAGAAGGATTGTGTAAGAGGTTGGAGAGGAGAAGGCGTTGTGTTAGAAAGCTGCTCATTTCTGGACAAATCACCAACACACCCCCACGAGGAGAGGTTTTGTTTGGGGGGAGCGAGAAGGAGAAGAAAGAGAAAAAAGGGGTGAGGGATCGGGATCTCTGACTTTTATTCAGGCTGTGAGGTAGATACACCACTGCACACAGGTGAGGCACCCACAGGTGAGGCAGGGAGTGTGTGGCGGTTGCCATGGCAACAGATGCACGAGGGTCCTGGTTGCCTAGGGATGACATCATCACTGGATCCGGAGGCTGACTGTAAATTCGTTTCTAATGCCAACAGAAGGGGAAGAGAGAAATATTATAAATATATAAAAATCTCAAAAATGAGTTGAAAAAAATTTAAAAAGCCATTTCCAACCATGACAAAAGCTGACAGATATGTAAGTTCAGCCATAATCTACTGGTGTTGGTTCCCTGCAGTGGGGCACCAAAATCCCCAGTTCACAGTCTGGAGATTTAAACAAATTATTATTGGTGTTTTAAAAAAGAAGTTCAAATGTAGCCTTTTAACTTAACATCTTCCAAACTCCAGAAACCAGAGTAAACGTTTGGTTTTTTGCAAGGCACCCTTGTGGTATTCAATCACAGTAATGACAAAATAAGGCAAGTAAGATTTATGGCAATGTCCAGAGAAGAGGAAGAGGAGGAGGAGGAGGAGGAGGAGGAGGAGGAAGAGGAGGAAGAGGAGGAGGAGGAGGAGTGTGGGGTAGGGGGAAGGAGGAGGGGGCAGGAGGAGGAGAAAAGGGTGGTTAGCTGGCAAAACCACACAGAATGGGAAGTGGTGTGGCTGTAAACAGAGCCCTGGCAAGGGAAAGCCACTTGCCATGTTCAGAGCTGCCTTTGCAAGCTAGGACATCCAGCACCTGACTCTGCCCTGCCTGTCACTCACATCCTTCCTTCCCTAGATTTGAGCATCTCTGTTGCTTGGAAACTCACATAAGGCCTGAAGGAGAAGCACTGAATGCCAACCAATCCTCACCCGCTATGGCTGCTTTGATTGCCTCTGTGGCATTTCAAGGTGAAAGTCTATATTTATCCACATCTTTTCGCTTCCTTCTGAAACGTTTCAGACAGCCTCCATGAGGCTGTGAAGTTCCTCCTGCCTCTGCAGGACCCTGTGTCCTCACATTCTGACCTTTCCAGAGCTGCTCTTTGGGGGTCCTGCTCTTTGAGACAATGACCAGCCTGGGTGTGGAAGACAACTCTGATCATGTCTGCTATTCCTTTGGTCTCTCATATTCCACTTCATAGCTGCAGATAGGAGAACCATGTAAAATTTGAGTATCACATAAATTACAAGCTTTCCCAGCTAATGTATTGCCATTAGGAGATCCTACCTTGAGAAAAAGGCACGACTGCCCCCGGCAGCTTTCATCCACCTACTCCTTTTTCTCTTTGCTTAGTTTAAAAAAAAAAAGCCACTGTGGGAAAATTCACTTTGCAAGAATCCTACGCCCGAAGGCCTGTCTGGCTACTGCAGGATGCTTTCCTTTGACAAGAAAATGAACAATTTCATAGTCTTTAAGAAAATAAAAACAGTTCCTCACTTTTTTTTTCAGAAATGGGAAAAACAGGAAGAGAATTATAAAGGTGGGGGTATATTTAAGCATTCCCAATATGTGGATGTGTGTGTGCGCATGTGCACGTGTGTGTATGCACACGCATGTGCGTGTGTAGCAGAAAACTCTTTCCTGAAGGTAAGGATTCAGGAATGTGCTCCTGTTTCATACCTCTCTCTCTCTCTCTCTCTCTCTCTCTCTCTCTCTCTCATACATAATCAGCTTGTAAAACACATATCCACTATGGAAGTGTCTCTGTTGCTCTAGGATGCTACTGCAGGTGGCTGTCCAATAAGGACACGGGGAACTGAGAACTGTGATCATCAATTACTCACAGAGTAACTCTGAGTTCAAGTTCTCACCACTCAGCACTCATCTACACATCAGTAAAGTGGACACTTCGTGCCTTTCCCCCATCGCTTTGTCTGCAGAAGAGGGATGAGAACATCGAATTTCTGGTTGGGTTTGAATGGTATCTGAAGCAATCAGTGCATGATACAAAGTGGACAGACTGCTCTGCAGCGGGCTCCTCAGACATTCCTCATCATGGCTCCTGCATGCCCAAGATACCGCCATGCCATCATCAGCATTTAAGCCAGGTATACAAACCAAACACTTACTCACATGAAATGAAAAGACATTGATTTGAAAACAGTACTTTGGTAGACATATAATTTTGCCACTTATTAAATCAAAACCAAATCTACATTCTGATGAAGAGACAGATTTGCTTATTTATTTTCATGCAAAGGCTTGACTCGTGACCGAATATTTGACTCTGAAAGACAGGAAGTGTCTTTTAAAATGTTCAGCATTAATTGATATTTTGAGTTTATAATTGTCAGTGCTGAGAATTCCCGCTCCACATAAACAGGCAGTACAAGATGACAAACATATGTTTAGGGACATTTCAGAAATAGTTGGAAATGCTTTCTTATTACAAAGCCAAAACTCATTTCACAGTTATTTTATGCAACTCAACTCAGCAACTCAAATGCTCTAGCTCAATACAATCCAAAGACAGATTCATTTGATGCAAGCTAAAGAATGGCAGTAGGGAATATTAAAAAGTTGTTGTTTTCCATAATTAAATCATTGTTTCCATACTAGCAGAGAACTTGGCATGCCCAGTAAAAACACTGCAGTTCTTTTCACACATAGTCTCCAGTCTGAGCTGGGATGTTCGAGATGGACTGTGCACTAGTGCTACACATATGGAAGGTCCATTTGTGTGTCAACACCAAGGCTGTTGGGAATCTACATGTATGACACAGGTGCACGCTGCCAGAACCGTCTCCGGCTCATTCCATGTTTCTTATGAACTAACGTTTGATCGTTGCATGTTCACAAACCTTTCCATGTTTCTAAATCTTTCATGACTCTCATATTCATTTACACGATCTCCTCCGGGCTTAGGGCTCACACTATAAGAAACTGTGCTCAGCACGAGGTAGGTAGTGAACAGTAGCTACAGGGATGGTGGGTGATACAAACAAACAAACTATCTAGAAAGTATCATTGAGCATAGACTGGAACATAAAACCAGCAACACAAAGCAGAGCTCTCCGCTGTGGGAGGACACGGGTCCCTTGAACAGACCCCTCAGTACAGGACACGGGTCCCTTGAACAGACCCCTCAGTACAGGACACGGGTCCCTTGAACAGACCCCTCAGTACAGGACACGGGTCCCTTGAACAGACCCCTCAGTACAGGACACGGGTCCCTTGAACAGACCCCTCAGTACAGGACACGGGTCCCTTGAACAGACCCCCTCAGTACAGGACATGGGTCCCTTGAACAGACCCCTCAGTGTCCTTCCTAAGCTTAGTCTGGGCTCCCTTCATCAGTAATTTGAAGCTGAAAGTTCTAGAAAGACAGCATACTAGAATCAGTCTTCTTAATCCTTATTCACCCACACACCAACTCTGTGGGTTTATTTAATGTTCTCCATCCCTATCAAAGCAGCTCCCTGGGGCCTCTCCTCTCCTCGAGTCGCCACCATACCATCCCCTGAATTTGTCCTGACATGACTGACTCGAACTGAGGCCCAGTTCCTGACTACCGAATTACTCCAGTGTTCTTAGTCATTCATTCCCATGACTAAGCCTCAGAAAACCACCCCATCTATAAAGAGATGATGTCTAGATTCCCTGGGTAAGAAGAGTTGTCACTTGCTCTGGCCCTCCCTTCCCAAGCTGGCTTTATCCTTGCTTGTCTCCCATGTTAGGCCAACATGGCAGCAACAGGTACCTGCTTGTGAGATGCTTGTTGATCCCTAGTGCTCACCTCTTTGTGTGGTCCCTCACATAGACTTTCAACCAATACCATGGCAGAAATAAGAGTATAACATTTCTTAGGTTAGGTATAGTTGCCTTGTTTCCTTGAAGGGATCGCTCTTTCTCCCTTCTTCTTTTCTTCCTGCCTCCATCCTTGCAATAGAATCTATGGAGAGGTCCTTGTAACAAGAGATGGATATCACAGCTCACAGCAGCATAAGCAAACACAGCCCCCTCTCAGGTCTTGACTACCGCCTCACAAAGTCCATGATATCCAGCCATGTTGTTAAGGCTATCGTGGATTTGTGACTCTCAGACACTGTGAGATCCCAAACACTCATTGTTAGAACATTCTAATCAGAGAGTAATAATGACACCATGGTATGTAACTAATTCAAATGTCATCTTCATTGCTGTCTCCTGTCCCTACCACATCCATCCCTACCAGTCACTGGCATCCATGCAAGCCTTAGCTAAAAATTAACTCTATAAATCTCTCCCACATCTCACCTCCAATGTCACATTAGTTACATAGCCCTGTGTGGCAGGCTGAGTAAAGGTTATGTAACACATGCACATCTTGATCCCCGGGCCTGCAAACAATACCTTATATGGTAAAAGGGACTTGGTGATATGATTGGGTTAAGGATCATGAGACAGAGACTGCTCTGGATGATCTGGTGAGTTCAAGGTCTTCACAAAGATCCCCAGAAGGAGGCAGAGGAGGAGAAGGTCGAAGAAGCAGAGTGTTTTGGTGGAGAAAGGGTCTATAAACCAAGGATTTAGGTGGTTGTTGAAATTAAAGCAAGACAATAAATAGTCCTGTAGAGTCGGAAGATGGGACAGAGCCTCCTGAAACCTAAGTTTAGTCTAATAAGATCCATTTTGGATTTCTGATTTTCAAAACTGTTAGAGATCCCATCCGAACCCTGAAAGGCACACAGGTCTTTTTATAAGCCAGTAAATTGGGGATAATTTGTGACGCTAAGAATAAAACTCCCAAACACCCTCTTCTCATTTGTTCCCAAAGCAAAGCCCACAGATGTCACCATCAGCCCCTGTGAACAACACCATTGAAATCTGTATTTCACTTATGTCAGTACTCAGGAAAAATGATCAGTTGGACAAATCAAACCATTTAAATCATTAAAACTATGCCTTAAAAATAGTCATACTTCTAGGATTGCAGAGTGCTTTGATGGGCCGTGAGGTGACATGATTGTGTGGGTTCCTCATAGTGGGTATCAGCCAGACCTAAATGTGTATGCCATTAGGTATTATGATCTCATGGGACCACTATCATGATCTGTCACTTATAGAAACATCTTCAGGTTGTGCAAAACTCTATTTCATTTTATAATTGAATGCAATTGCTTCCTTAGGACATTGGTTCCCTGGTGCAACATCACTCACTGTTTGATCAGACAGATCCAGAATTCCTGAATAAGAGAAGAAAAAAGATCTTGAAGGTCACCTTGTAAAAACAGAAAGAATGTTTGCAGCCATCCTGAGTATGACTGGGTGGACTTCTCTAAAGATCTTTCTTCCCCTAAGTACAAAGCTTAAAAATAGGTGTCTGTTATGGTTTGTATGTGCTTGGCCCAAGGAGTGGCACTATTACAAGGTGTGACCCTGTTGGAGTAGGTGTGGCCTTATTGGAGTAGGTGTGTCACTGTGGGTGTGGGCTTTAAGACCCTCATCCTAGAAGCCTGAAAGCCAGTCTTCAACTGGCAGCCTTCAGATGAAGATGTAGACCTCTCAGCTCCTCCTGCACCATGCCTGCCTGGATGCTGCCATGCTCCCCCCTTGATGATAATAGACTGAACCTCTGAACCTGTAAGCCAGCCCCAATTAAATGTTGTCCTTTATAAGACTTGCATTGGTCATGGTGTCTGTTCACAGCAGTAAGACCCTAACTAAGGCAGCGCCCAAATGCGGCCATAGTCTGGTGAGGACATACAAGTAAGAGTAAAATGCTGGGATCTGAGCAGTGGCCTTGATCTGTGGTCACTGGCATCTGGTCTTACAGAGGACATAACCACTCTGTCCCCAGATCAATGTGAAATCTTGTAAAAGCTAAATATTCTGAGCTGCTGAGCATCTTTGTCTATAGAAACAAATATTTGGTTGGGAGTCATTCAGAATTCTATTCAACAAATATTTACTGCGCACCTGGCATATTAAAGATAATGATGTAGGCGTTGAGATTAAAGCTATAAACAGAACACCCTGCTCTTATGGATTTTAGAGTGAAAAATTAGGCAACAAACAAAGCAAATAAAAGCATAGAGCAGACGTGATGGTGAATGCTACAGACAAAAGTAAAACACAGAAGTTAGGACTGAGAACGCTGCTCAGTGGGTAAGAGCACTTGCTCTCCTGACATGGGGACCTGCATTTGAATCCCTAGCACCCACATAAAAAGTTCAGCATGACCATGTGGGTACCCCAGCATTGGAGGCAGGAACTGGTGGATCCTAAGAAGTGGAAAGGGCTAGAGGGGACACCTGACACCCTGCTCTGGTCTCTACATGGGCACTCACACTTGGGCTAGAGGAGACACCTGACACCCTGCTCTGGTCTCTACATGGGCACTCACACTTGGGCATGTGCACCCACACATTCGCATGAATGCACTGCATGAGTGTGCACCACTTGTGCACACATACAACATATACAGGCGAGTAAAATAGGCCATGAATATGTAAGTGGATGAGGATAAGGATTGTAGTTTTCAATTAGATGCTCAGGAAGTCATTTGTGAAGGGGTGAAGTTGGAATGGAGTCCAAAGAAGGCAAGGAAACATCCAGCTCATTGGATGGAAGGTTTCCCATGATCGGAAGTAGCATTTCGAACACTTGAGGGATATCAAAGTCCAGCGTTACTAAGATGAAGTGAGCAAGAGCAAGAGTGAAGAGAAGGCGGGATCTATGGAGGACCCAGAAGTTATGGGCCAGCTCCATCTGACAGAAATGCAGGACACAGCTAACTGAGAGACACGCGCTCCATTTGATTCATGGTGCTGGAGGGACGGTTCAGTGCTTACATGCATTATTTCTGCGTGAGACTCTAGTTCAGTTCCCAATACCTGTGTCAGAAGCTCATTATTGCCTCTGCCTCTACTTCAAACTCCAGGGGATCTGATGCCATCCTCTGGGCTCTGTGGGCACCGGTACATAGTTACAGAGACACATATACAAACACACATAATTTTTAAAAATAAGACTGATATTTAAAAAAAAACTTTAAACTTCACACTCTTCTAGGTCACACCAACGATACAGAAAGCCACGTACTAGTTAAAATACTGACTACTGAATATAGGGGGAAGGGCTGTGCTCTGTGAAGAAGAGTGTTGGAAAGTCAGATGGAAGAGATGACAGAGTTGGGATGAGAGTGAGACCCAGAGATGTCCAGGTGGTCAAAGTCATAATGTTGGTCAATATAAATGTATGACTAAGCCAATAGTGCTCACTGACTACAACCACAGACGTTATTCTGCCCTTCAGCAGACTGGGAGAGCAAGGGTGCACCCTTCCCACTCAGGATGCTGATACAAGAGAGTCCAGAAGAGGGTGGAGCCTGAGTTGTAGCAGACCTATGTATACCTAACAGATAGAGGGAAAGAATCTGAATTGCAACCCTTTTTAAGCAGAAAAGAGAGATAAAGGTTGAGCTTTTCCTGATGCTCTGATGACTGCCAGGGTCAAGGCTGGATTTCTAGAAGCCACCTCAAAGTATATTCAGTTCTCACCATGCAGGGCTTCATCCTGAGAGTCTGTGTGACTCCCCGCCAGGGGACTCCTTTCTGTGTGGGATTTTAGTACAAACTCGGTTGGTATCATTATGAAGGTTGCATGGCATGTTGGGTTGCAGAGATGCTCTAACTTGCTCTGGTGTGCTGTGCAGGGGCAGGTCTGCATGAGGGTCTAGCTTGAGGATGCTTCTTTACGTGCCTCTGAGCCTAATTTTATAACCATGCTTCGATTTCCTTTCCCCTGACGAGGAGTTTCCCATTGTAAAATCATCAATAAGAATAGAACCTGGAAGTCCCCAAAACTAGGAAGAACATCCCATCCTAGATCTGTCCTAGGAATAAAAATAACTGACTTGTGTAAAAGTGTGGGAGAGGCTTGCACACACCAGTCTGTAACACATCTGGCCAAGGCCATTTATTTACATGGCACAAAAAGCAGTCCACACCTACCCAGCCACTGCTCTTTAAAATGGTAGACGATTTTCCTGGAAGGTTTATAAGTTTGCCTTTCCCAACCTAACTTATCATAAAACCAGCTGGGGTGCCTCCCTTTTAGATAAGACTTTATTTTTCAAGCCAGTTTTCAGTTTACAGTAAAACTGAACAGAAGACGCTGGTTTCTTATAAGTTCCTGGCCTCCTGTGTGTGCCCCTATGTTTCCACAGCTCCTACCACACAGTGGTAATGACAACAGATAAATCACCATTGATACATCATCATTCCCCTAAATCCATTTATGAGAAGGTTCTGTTCTTGTTGCTGTTCAGTCTTTGGGTTTGGAAAACTTTACAATGACAAGGAGACACCATTAGAGTACACACCAATCCTAAAACATCTTCTGTGTTCCACTTGTCTTTCCTTTCTCCTCATCTCTGTTAAGCAGCCATCTATTCCTTCTTTAGTTTGACCCTTTCCAGAATACTGGGTTCTACATGGTTGGAGATCTGCACAACGGTCCTTCCGGATTCTGCCCAGCTTCTCTCACTTAGCAGTGTGCACTGTGCAATTTTCCGGAGCCAGGGCTTATGACTCACTCCTCTTCAGTGCAGAGTCCCAGCTGCTATTCTCTGGATTAGAAACAGCTCACCCACTCATCTGCTGCAGGACCTCTTAGTCCTTTCCGAGGCAGAGCAACTTTTTAAACAAAATTTCTTAAAAACAAACAAAAACAAAAATACCACCACGTCTGTGTTTTTGTCTGGACATAAGTTTCCAATTCCTTCCGGTAAACAGCTGGGAAGAGTGCAACACCTCAGGATGGACGATTACTTAGTTGTCTCCAGCCAGCCAGTGTTTCCACTCTGCAGGGATGAGGGGCAATTCCTGGGACTGGACTTGCTTCCTGCCCTTTGCTGAGAGGTTGTAGATTGTGGCCTCTCTAACAGGTAGCTCACTGGTGTTTGATTTACATTTCCTAGACGATATATTATGTAAAGCACCTTTTTGTGTGTTTGTTTTCCATCTGGGTGTCTTCTAAAGCAAGGCATCCATGAGGGTCTTGGGCCCACAGCTTAACTGTGATGTTTACTTGTTCTGAAGGCTTAAGAATTCTTTATGTGAGACAGAGCAGATACTTACACCCAACCAATGGACTGAAGTAGGGGACCCCTGAGGTTGAATTAGGGAAAGGCTGGAAGAAGCTGAGGAGGAGGGTGACCCCACAGGAAGACCAGCAGTCTCAACTAAGTCAGACCCCTGAGACCTCTCAGACACTGAGCCACCAACCAGGCAGCATACGCTAGTTGGTAGAACGCCTCCCTTCCCCCCCCCCACACACACATACAGCAGAGGACTGCCTGGTCCGGCCTCAGTGAGAGAAGATACACCTAAGGAGAGACTTGAGGCCCCAGGGAGTGGGGAGGCCTGCAGGAGGTGTGGGTGGAGGAGTGGGGAGGGAGGGAGGAGGAATAAGATGAGGAACTGTAAGAGGGCAGACCTGGAGGGGTAACAACTGGACTGTAAAAACATAAAAGTAATAAAAAAATTCTTTATGTAGTTTAGAAACGATCCATCCTCAGAAGAATCTTTGATAAATAATTTATTTCAGTGGTTTTGGTTTACTTTATATCATATATATATATATATATATATATATATATATATATATATATATACACACATATACACACATACACACACACACACACACACACACACATATATATATGTGTGTGTGTGTGTGTGTGTGTGTGTGTGTGTGTGTGTGTGTGTATGTATTATCTTCATGTGCACCAGAAAAGGCCATCACATAAAATAAGCACACATTGAAGGAATTACAGAGATCATGTGTGGAGCTGAACCAAAGGATGGACCAACCAGTGACTGCAGCAGCTGGGGATCCATCCCATAATCAGCCACCAAACATAGACACGATTGCATATGCCAGCAAGATAGTGCTGAAATGCCTTGATATAGCTGTGGGAGGCTATACCAATGCCTGGCAAACATGGAAGTGGACGCTCACAATCAGCTATTAGACAGAACTCAGGACTCACAAGGAAGGAACTAGAGAGAGTACCCAAGGAGCTGAAGGGGTCTTCAATCCTATACGTGGAAGAATAACATGAACTAACTAGTACCCCCCAGAGCTCATGTCTCTAGCTGCATTTATAGAAGAAGATGGCCTAGTTGGCCATCATTGGGAAGAGAGGCGCCTTGGTCATGCAGACTTTATATGCCTCAGTACAGGGGAAAACCAGGGCCAAGATGTAGGAGTGGGTGGGTAGGGGAGCAGGGCGGGGGATGGGGGAGGGTATAGGGGACTTTTGGGATAACATTTGAAATGTAAATGAAGAAAAGATCTAATAAAAATGGGAAGAAAAAAGAAGAAAAAAAGAGAGTGGTTAGCTAATAAATACGTGGGACATAAAAAATGACCACAGTGATTAAGAAAAAAAAATTCAGTCAGTGCGTATTCTAGTACTTGGGTAGCTTACTATTTATGTTTATAAAATGTATTCTATGATTTTTTTTAACTTTATCTTCTTTCATTTCATTTCTTTTTACTGTTAGTTGATTTCTGGAAACGAGCTGAAAGAATATTTACCATCCTGTTAGTCAGATCCAGAACTGGGCAAGTCTCTTGGCTCTGACCTAGCTATTGATGATGGAATGGATATTAATCACTGAAAGTGCTTGGCTTCATGCACCTCCTCCCTGGTGTTCTTGTCAGTGTAAAGAAGCATAAAACAGAACAACCTCCACCGCTGAGCCAGCACTATGCGGTCCTACAGAGTCAGCGAGAAAGACTCTTATGCACAACCAAAGAGATTTCATATCAGAGTGAGCTGTATTGGCAAGACATTTTGTTATCTTACTAATTTACCTAACATAACTTGAGGGAAGAAACATTTATAGCTTGTGGTGTTTGTTCTGTCCTGTCAGGAGGCAGGTGATCACAGCGGCAGAGGGCAGAGAGAGCAACGGAAAGCTTCGAGAGAAGAGCTATCCAAGGATCAGTGCACAGTGGTCTTCCTCCACCAAGAACACACTTCTGAAAGTTCCAGCATCTGCCAAAAAATAAAAAAGGAATCACCAGATCCACCATACCCAAACTGTGACAGTGACAGATATGTCCAAACATTACCGTCTAAGCACCACGATTTGGGAATGGCTGGGTGAGAATTCTATTCCGGCCTCTCTGCAGGGGTATTGAGGGGCTGAGCAGAACCAGAATGCAGAGCGAGCCTTGGCAGGCACACAGAGCTTTATGCATGTACTCCTGGTTACTTGGGCTACAGAGAAGCTCCATTAAAAAGTCACTTTAAAAGAAGCCATTTTTGAGCTCAGCCCTCGTCAGAGAACTTTCCTCTTGAAGTAGAAGGGAATTAACACAGGGACCCACAACTAGACAATATGAAGACAGTGAGAGATCTCAGAGCGCTGAGTCTTAAATGAGATCTTTATCATGCCCCTCCCTTCTTCAGGTTTTAGGGATGTGTGGGAAGCCGGGTGAGGAGTAGAAAGTCGGTAAGAGCCAGAGGTAGAGGGTGACGCTGTGGGAACAGGGAATGGGAGGGGGTGGGAGTGATGACAGAGCCCATGATGCCGGGATTCAGACTTCGGAGACCAGCAACAGAATGCAGATCTAACCTTATTGTTTATTATACAAGCTTATATATAGCGTTTTAGCCAACTAGTGTATATTTATGTATTCAAGGGCAAATCGGGGTGCAACCTGTGTTGTTTAGCCAAATCTAATTTGCTCGTCCAGGAGCGGACAGGGGAGGGCCCAAGGCCTCAGGGAGATTTCTTACGTTGTCTCACTGGTGTGCCGGAAGCCATGTCAGGTTCCACACCGTGTACAGTGGATCAGGGCTCTTCAAGGAGTCGCAGGAGCTTTTGGTACCTCACTCTCCATCCTTCTTTTCCTCTACCCAGTTTATCTTCACAGCCCCCACAGGACGCCAAGGAAGCAGCACCTTCCAGACACAACAGTACCCGTGCCATATGAACTCACAGACACCGGACTTATACTGGTTCAGAAAAGGCAATCTCCCAGCACTGTGTAGAGGAAATGGACACGAGGTCCAACCCTTACCAAGAAGCTAGTTGCCGTGACACTCTCTGGGAAAGGGAAAAGTGTTTTCTCCAGTGGGCTGTCATTAAATTTATCAACCACACTCCAGGGCAGGCACTGGGGCCAGGAGTAGCTGACCAAAAAAAAAATAGGGGATGCAGTGTTTTTGGACACTTTCTTGTTTTATTTTAATCTTCCTTACTCTTTCCTTTCTCCTCCTTTCTTCCCCCCATCTCTCCCTCCTCCCTCCTTCTTTCCTTCGTCCCCTCCTTCCTTCGTTCCTTCCTTTCTTTTTTCTTCCTTCCTTCCTTCTTCCTTCCTTCCTTCTTTCCTTCCTTCCTCCTTCCTCTTCTCTTTCCCTCCTTTCTTTCTTTTTGTTAGTTTGTTCTGGCTTTTCCTGTGAGATAAAGAAAAGAGAGAGAGAATGAATGGATGAAATTTGTGAGGTAGAGAGGTGGGTAGGATCTGGGAGGAGCTTGGAAGGGGAAGAAATATGATCAAAATATAGTTTATGAAAAATGTTTAATTAAAATAAAGAAGCTATTCGTGGAGAGGAGTTCCCAGCAAGAAAGTCAAGGGTGACCACAAATCATGGCAGATTAAAGGTTAACTCACAAGCATGACCTCATTTCTCTCTGAGGTGGAATAGCCTCTCAGGAGGTGGATTTAGTGACATAGAAGTCTAAGTAAAACAGGCCTCATAACTTTCTAGATCAGAGAAGTAACAGAACAATGTGTACCCACATACCAGCTTTTGGAATTGATAAGAAAAGTTAAATGTCTTAGAAAAATGTGTAAATTTCAAAAATTAAAAAAAAAAAAAAAGAAAAAATATATTTCAATGCACATAGCCGGCAGCCAGAGACAAACTGATTCTTTAGCACTGACAGTCCAGAAAGAAAGTGAAATAAAGCTGGACTGAGTCAGAGGCAGGATGAGGTTCTATTTTCAGAAACCAGCGGCCTTCAACACAAACCAAAAGGCAAGTGGCAGGCAGGCATTTGCGCAGATACCGAGGCCCACATCAATCCCTCTGGTCACAGCTGCTTTCAGAGCTAACAAAGTCCCATCAGAGGAACTGAGATGCATATCTCGTGACAAGATAGCCTTTCCACAAAGCAAGCTCGTGCTGACAATCACACTGCCTCTGTGCTATGAATCTTTCCACTCCATCTGCTGATCTGCAACCTTGATTGCTGGCATCATCTCGCCCACTCCAGAAGTCCCCTCGCCACACTAACACTTCTGGACGTGATTTCCTCTCTAGATACTCTCCTGTTTTAGCAGCTAATTAGAGCAAGAGGTGGGTCTTCAGCACAGATATGTAATCTGAATTCAAAATCTGGCTTTTCCCCAACTACTTAAACTAAGATTTCTTTTAGCCCAGGTTATCCATTCATCCACACTCAGCTAGCCAAGTGAGTGACAGGCAGGGCCCATGCAAATGGAGCCATGAGATATTACAGATCTGCCTGTAGCTCTCCAAGCCTCAAGTTGTAGTGGGAATTAGAAGTAATTGCCCACAATTGCTCAACACAAAACATTTATTGCTTTAATTAATGACTAGAAGGGAAGATGAGCCATAAAACTGAAGGTTACAGAGCTCTGTGGCAAGGCTGTGGTGTAAGAAGGCGCAGGAGTCACGGGAGGGGGGTTTCCTGCTCAGTGTTGAGGGTGGAGTAAAGTTCTAGCATATTGAAGGTGGGTCCCAGCAATGAAGGTGTGAGGGTCGCACAAACCAACCAACCAACCAACCAACCAAAACAAACATACACAAAAAATTGCAAGAATAAATGGTTCCTGAGTGCATAGTGATCAAACATTAACTCAAAAAAAAATTTGGAATGAAATAAGGCGATGCTGGCAGAGTTTGCCCATGTCCCATTGCATGGCTTCACAGCAGCCCTGGGACTGAGCACAGCATATGACACTCGAGCCCCTACCCCAAGGCTCAGTAAACAAGGAGGAAGATGAGACAGAACAATGTAAGAACAGGAGGATGAGAAGAGCCGTGAAGAGCCTGCCCTACGAACCTAGCATTGCTGTTACACACTAAACGATCAAGAGCTTAAAAGCCTAAGGTGGAAGTGAGGAGTAGAATGTTTGAGGGTGAGAAAGACAGTCTTTGCCAGGGAAGAACACAACAATTGTTTACCCAGTACTAAGTGGTCAGCCCTGAAAACATAAACATGCAACCACCATTACACAGACTGAGCAAGTAGATGACATTTATAAGTATAGGGAGATGCATACAAACAGTTGCACACACACACACACACACACACACACACACACACACTAAAATAAAGTCAACTTTCAAGCTACCCCATCATGTCAGATCATTCCTTATTCTAAATCAAAATTGTAGTATAAATCTCACAATACAGTTGGGCAACTGAAATTTGAGACGAGCTCTAAGCCAGATTGTGTATGCAAATAAAAGCCATGGTCCTGCTGGCCATATGATCTTGAGGAAGGTAGGTTCCCATGTGTCTGTGAGACTGTGCTGAGAGCCCAGTCTCGGCAGAGAGGTCACTCACTCCAGCTGACCCATGTGGAAGTGGGACAGGGCAAGAGAACGTGTCTGTCCTCTGACACACTCCAGAGGAACATCTTTACTGTCCTCGTGGCTTCCACTCCATTGAGCAAGATCCAAAACCAGGTCAGCCACACAGGCTTATGGGAACTCTGACCCCAAGATTATACAAAAATGGCATCCTTAATACTTACTTGAGTCTTTGCACTGATTGTAAGGCCTTATAGGGCTCAGTTAATTATTTTAAACACCACAAAACAAAGTCACATCCTGATCACATCTAGTTTTCTTTTTATTCTTATCTATTTCTTTTTTAATAAAAAATTGTATTTACTTAGAAGCATTCACAATGTCAACAAAATAGCTGCAATTTTTTTTCAATTACAGAGTGGTACTCAGTTAACAGAACAACAATTATCTTCGTATAAGCTGCATCAGAGACAACTGAAGATGAAAAAAAAAAAACCCAAAAATAAAACCAAAAGAAAAACAAAGAAAGCAAAAACCGAACTACTGTCCCCATATATAACTAATTTGTACTGTGCACCAACAAGAACCTGCTTTAAATTTCCGTGCCAATTTACAACACCCAGACTATACCAGGCAAGGTTAGTGGCTATTGAAAATACCAGCAGGTCAGGGCTATCTATAGACACATTCAGTAGTGTGTTAACTACTAAAAAACAAACAAACAAACAAACAAAAAAACCACACAAATCTTACACAGCCTTACATTTCAATTTTTCTTTTAAAGGAGGGAGTTGTGTAAATGCTCTATAAACAAGAAAAAAAAACTGCTCTAGAACCAACTTATTCATCATCTTCTTCTTCCTCCTCTTCTTCCTCCTCTTCCTCCTCATCTTCTTCCTTTTTTTTCTTGCTCTTTTCAGCCTTGACCACCCCCTTTTTCACTGCATCAGGTTTTCCTTTAGCTCTGTAGGCAGCAATATCCTTCTCATACTTCTCCTTCAGCTTGGCAGCCTTCTTCTCATAGGGCTGCTTGTCATCTGCTGCAGTGTTGTTCCACATTTCTCCTAGTTTCTTTGTAACACCACCAATGGATAAGTCAGGATTTGCCTTTGCCATATCGTTTGTTTGTTTGTTTTTTGTTTTGTTCTGTTCTGTTTTGTTCTGTTTTTTGAGACAGAGTTTCTCTGTGTAGCCCTGGCTGTCCTGGAACTCACTCTGTAGACCAGGCTGGCCTTGAACTCAGAAATCCACCTGCCTCTGCCTCCCAAGTGTTGGGATTAAAGGCATATGCCACCACTGCCTAGCTGTCATATTTTCAAATTTCCCCTTTTCTTTAACAGACATGGTCTTCCACCTCTCTGAGCACTTCTTGGAGAACTCTGAGAAGTTGACAGAAGCATCCGGGTGCTTCTTCTTGCGCTCCTCCCGGCAGGTTTGCACATAGAATGCATTTGAAGACATTTTGCCTCTCGGCTTCTTAGGATCTCCTTTGCCTGTGTTTAGTTAATTTTCCTCTGCGAGGCACAGAATTGCCCAGTGCCTGTTCGGCTCTCGCTTGCCTGGGCGCTGTCTCTATGAAGCTCAATGTACTGCAATCTTCTTATCTATTTCTTAAAATTGGAAATAGTAGATATCACCCAAACTGCAATAGTTACACACACACACACACACACACACACACACACACACACACACACACGACTGTCATAGAAGGTTTCCAAGCTCTGCTCATCACACTGCACCTCCTCCGTCTGCACCAGAGTCGGCTACTACTCTCTTTTTATCACTCTTTGGCTTTTAGTTACATACTATGTGTTACATCTCTTTAAGGAGCATGTCTGGCCTTTTGTCTTTTGAACTTCCAATAAATAATATTTTGTTTGCCACTGGCTAAACAGTCAGGGTCATCCTGCATATGTAGGCATTTGGAGTTGATCGATTTCTCTGATATACGGGGGATGGGGTAGACTGGGAGGGGGGGTGTTGCATGCACCCATAGTTTCAGGCCTCAGACACTGGCAAGAAGACCTTGAGGGTTCAAGGACAGCATCGGCTTTTAACTCTACGTATATGAGTGTTTCGCTTGCATGTATGTTTGTGTATCATGTGCTTGCCTGGTGCACACCAAGGCTGGGGGAGGATATTAGATTCCCTGCAACTGAAGTTACAGATGGTTGTGAGCTACCATGTGTGTGGGTGCTTGCAACTGGACCCGGGTCCTCTAGAAGAGCAGCAATGCTCCAAGTTGCTGAACCGCCTCTCCATCTCCTCTTTAGTTAATTTTAATGTGTTCTTGTCTCTGGCATTTTGAAGATCTTTGGTGTGTTTGTGTCTGTATCTTTCAGTCTCTCACTGAAGACTCCTGGGAGTTTGGGACTCTTTGGTTTCTCTCATCACCTTTAAATGCCTCACTTACTCTCTCCCTGATCATTTCCGCTGGCGGTCCTACTTGCAGTGTAAGCGTCTAATGGCATCCTCTGAGGGTGGGCGCTAAGCAACTGGCTGGAGGCTCCATCACTTGGCAGCCAGTGCAGTGTTCTATGTCAGGCTCTACCTGGTTCCCCTTTCCCACTCCCTCTTCAGGAGTGGCCTTTCTTTGGTAAGCCTTCCACGGTTTTAATGTTTATGTTTTTGAAACTGTTTACTATCTAGTCTTAACTTGTTAATACCCATATTCCCGCCTTGCCTGCAAGAAAGGAATACGGACAAAAATATAGAATCCTTCTGCGAACATATCTTTATTACCATGTGGAGAGAGAGAGAGAGAGAAAGAGCAAGCAGCTCTAGAAATAATATCGCTCAATTACACCTCAGTGTGACGTGTGTCGTCAGGATTGGCTGACTGCCCATTACCTCAAGTTACGCCCCGGGATGGGCAGTGACTTACGTGGTTTCGTCACAAACGCATGCGCACTGGACTTGTTTGCGGCTCTTAGGCAACCGTTTCCTAGGTAACCCGCTCGGGAGCGCACCGGCTTGGGAGAGGCTCGCGCGCGCGGCTCCCTACATTAACTGAGGTATAACATTTGTACTTCTGAGGTACACTGTTACCCAGTTCGATACCCATAAACAATGTATGATGACCAAATCATAGTAATTAACACCTCTGTCACCTCAAATACTATCGTCTCTGTGGTGGGAGCCTACTTTCTATTGTCTCTCTTCTAGAAATACTGCTTTGTTCTTTTTCATCTATAGTGGGTGTAATTTCTTATTTTTATTAATTTGTTTTTAACTGACAAAAAAACAATTATACATATTACTAGAGTATCCTGCTGCCATCCAGTACAGGTTAACTCTTTCTGTCTCCTCAGAAAGTATGTCCTTCCTGTGAACTCCTTCTCTTGAACTACGCAGTATATCCCTGTTAATGTTGTCACCTTTTTAGGCAATACCACACAATGACTTATTGTTCCTCTCTAATGTCACTTAGTAACTATCAGCCAACTGTGACCTGGGCCTCTTCCATCTGCTCAAGCCTCCCATGACCACCATTCTTCTCCCTCGACTTCTGAGGCAGTCTAAAGTCTGCCTGTGAGGTCTTATGGTGTTTTTCTATACCTGGTTTCTTTAAGTGACTCATTATGGAACTTTGTTCTATATAGTTTATATTTATATATTTTAGTGTGGATTTTAGGCTCATCCTCACATTTCAGAGGTATTTTACTACTGGTGTTAAATGTTTCAGAGACGGTGTCCTTTATTTCTACAATATTCCTATCATCTGCAACTATTCAGATACCAGAATCCCCATGATCACTACTTAAACCCCCTTACTGGTTGTAAGAGAACCCAGAGCACCCCATACTGAACTGGAGCCTAGCCCTTCTCATTCCCATGCCTTTCTCCTGACAATGAGCCTCGCTCCGATGGCTCATCCTTCTACAAACTTTGGAATGTTAATTCAGAGTTTGTAATCACTTCTACCTCTCTCAAGAGTCTTGCCCCACCTCTTCCATCCTGCTAGACTGATGATTCATAGTTGGAGAAAGTCTAAAAGTTTGATCTTAAGATAAGGGGCTCTGTGCAAACTTTTGCTTCTTACTGACATTTTCCTGGGGGGGCGGGGGGGGGAGTCCCTGCATGGGAAGAAACAGAGGACTTGGGACAATTTGTGGAAGGCACATATGCACATACTGACCCTATAGGGAGCACTAGGGGAGACGACTGTTTCCATAGTGATGGTATAGATTCAACAGAGAATTCAGTCTGCTATCCCTCATTGCTAAGTCCTGGCTCGTCAGTTATTCTGAAATTATCCCTCATTCCTCACTGACTCGTGGTTAATAGTCACACGTCATACAGTCCTTACAGTAAGGTGCTGACAGTACGTGTCTTGTAAACGTTCTAGACTAAACGTTCTAGGCCATAGAGGAATGAATGCTGCTTACTGTCTTGCTCTGAATGCTTGCTCTGAACCACTCACAATGGGCCAGACCTCACCCCCACCCCCATTGATTAAGCAATTCAGAAAATGGCCTGTAGTCTTTCTTACAGCAAGATCTTATGGAGGCATTTCCTCAGTTGAGGCTCCTCCCTTTCTGCTGACTTTAGCTTGTGTCAAACTGACACAAACCTATCCAGTGCAGCTGATGTGTTGAAAGTATCACAACCCGAGCATGCTAACACTACACACACTCTATTTCTCACCATCTGAAACCAGCATTGACAAAGTCATGCTCCCTCTAACTTTTCTAGCAATGGGTCTATCTGTCCTTGCCTCTAACAGGTTCTTGTTGCTGCTGGCATTCCTTGGCTTGTAGTAGCTTAACATCAACCTCTACCCCTGCCTGTATCTCTTTGCCTTCATATTTTTTCCTTCCTCTCTATTTCCTTCTGCTTTTTAAGAAGGACACCAACACTACTGGGTTAACTTGATCACTAATGATTTTTCTCTTAACTAGTTACACCTACATTGACATTTTCCGAAGGAGGACATATTCTGTGGTCCTATGAGAGATTTGAATCTTCCAAATAGGTTTGAATCATATCCTTTTAGAAACAGGAACGCACTTTCTCTGGACTGTGTTTGTCTCTCCTGTTCTCTGCTTTCATTAAGTATCACTATAAATAGAAGCTTAATAGGTGTCACTGTTCCGTGTACTAATCCTGTGATTAAAAACCTCACTCCATTTGGTTATTTTTTTCCCCTAGAACCAAGTGTTTTAAAAAAAAAAAAACTTTTCTCCAAATAACTTGTAGGTTTTATTTTAGAGTAGAAGAAAATCATATGTTTAATTACATGTTTCTTATTTTTGTCAGGAAGCTTAAGAATTTACTGACTCGTTAATTTTAATAACTTTGCACAGTGCCATAACCACATATGTGTGTATTTTTGCTTCTTTTCCAGTGTTAATGTTTTATTTTCATTCTGGGGTTGAACAGCTTTTAAGTTTGGTTCTTATTACAAGTCACTCCTAATTCCCTGTGGGAGAAAGCCGGTAATAACTAGGAGAGGAGCGTCCTGCGGCTTCCACACTCAAGGCCAAGTTTTTGTTGTCCCAGCACTCCTGTCAATCATGACAAACCAACAAATATTAGCCATCAGTATCAGAGGCAGAAAATTCTTTATAAGAACATGGAGGACTCCAGCGACAGAGAGGGTAATGGGGTCCATCCACTTTATTCTCAAGAAATCAGGTAAATTTGATTCCTTCAGTGATGAGGGCAATGAGAGAAACAACACAGAATCTATATAATAGTAAAAAATAAAAGACACCTGGAAAAGCAAAGAAATAAATAAGAGGATTGCTGAAAATTGTATTAAAAGCACCAAGGAACAGGAGTAGAATCTGCAGCAAGCTGGATGGGAAAGAAGCTATTTAAATAAAACTAAACAACAGGGCCTGATGATAGGGCTCAGTGCATAAAGGGCTTGCTGTAAAAACCAGATGACCTAAGTTCCATCCCCAAGACCCACTGCATGGGAGTTGAGCAAGGACTGACTCCAGCAGGCTGTTCTGTCACCTGTGTGTGCACACTTTCATGAATATTCTTTTCTCCATCGCCTTCTCCCTTCTCTCTCTAAATGTAAGGAAACAAATGAACTCCCCTTCATCTTGAATGGGAAATGATGGCATGGAATGAGACAGATCAGAGGGAGAATGGGAGGCCCGCATCACCCACAGTGAGAAGGATCCAGAATGGGTCAGATCAGAGGGAGGATGGGAGGCCCGCATCACTCACAGTGAGAAGGACCCAGAATGCTTGCTGCTGTTAAAGACGTAGAAGAACAAATGGAAATGAAAAGAAATGAAGTGCAGGTGGTCTTCAGTTCTCATTTTGAAAAGGGATGTGATCATATTCTGGGAAAGTCTGATGGGAGCACTAAGGCTGAGAAGATTTTTAAAAGTCTCTGTGGGTGTCCAAGAGAAGATGAAAATTCTTTATAAGCAAAGAGATGAGATGCATTTTAAGCCATATTAGGGGCTAGAGAACAGAACTGAGGTTAATGGACAGCAAAAATGGAGAAAATGACTTGTGCGATCTGTCTCTGCTCTATAGTGACAGTGAGATAGACATTCACATTAGCAAGATCTCAACCATCACAGCCTCTGTGAACTTCTGAAGGCTCTGTTGGGGAAGCCAAGACAGTGGACAGATGAGGAACAACAAGGAATTCAGGAAGTCACAAAGTCAGGAAGTACAAAATTCTGGGCTGGTAACAACTTTGAGTCTGTTTAATACATAAAACTACAATTAAATGGGTGGCATTTAATTCATAAAATTAAGTGTAATTTGTAATCTTGAAGATAAAACTTGCATAATATAAAGAAAGCTATTTTGATGCTAATGGGCTAGAAGAAGGCCACCCTTTGCTCTACTGATTGACTGGGGTGGAGTCATCTTGAAGCATCTCTTTATTAATGTAAGAATATTATTTGGATCAGACATGACACTTGATTGCCACAAAATTGTTTGATGAAAAGTCTTCTAAAAACCTCCTAATAGGGGGCTAGAGAAATGGCTCAGCAGTTAAGAACATTGACTGCTTTTCCAAAGGTCCTGAGTTCAAATCCCAGCAACCACATGGTGGCTCACAACCATCCATAATGAGATCTGGTATCCTCTTCTGGGGTATCTGAAGACAGCTACAGAGTATTTACATATAATAAATAAATCTTTTAAAACACAGAATAAAAGACCCTCCCAATAGCCCCCACCTCCAGGTATTCATGCCTTCGATCTAGACGTCAGTAGTGTTTTCTCCATACCTGAAAACTATTCCATTGAAAGACCATCAGAACGATCAGGACTTTGGTGGGGTTCTAGGTGACCCAGGCAGCGGAAAGCACAGTGAGCATGGAGTATTCAGCCTGATTAAGTCTGCCTCACTCCTGCAGAAGTCATGAGTGAACAAGGCTTCACAAGATTCCCACCCTAGGCTCTCAACATTATTATATTATACGGGCCAAGAGTCTACTTGATTCTTCCTTTCCATCTACAGAACCCAAACCTACACCCTCATTCCCCACATTCACAAACTCAAAGCCACTGCATTTCTTGATTCCTCTAGGAAGACTTCATTATCCCCATTTATCCACACATGTCAATATTCATGACAAGCCCAGGGTTTGGAGCCATTCCCAACGTCTCTTTCCTCCAAAGCCCCCACATCCTATGTCTACATTTTTCCTCCATTCTGAATTTGCTGTGTGCTCAGAAATTCCTGGGTTTTTCTTTCATATCTAACCTATCATTTTTAAGTTTTCTTTTGTGTACATAAGTGTTTTGCCTATATGTATGTCTGTATACCATATGTATGCTTGGGGCCCTTGGAGGCCAGAAAGAGACATCAGATCCACGGGAACCAGACTTACAGATTGTGGTAGAGCACCGTACACATTCTGGGAATTGAACCTCTGGAAGAGCAGCAAGTGTCTCTAACAGCTGAGGTATCTCTCCAGAACCAACACTTATTTTTTTAAAAATTGTGTATATGTGTCATGTGTCATGTGTCATCTCTGGGGGAAAGGGGCAGCAGAGTCCCTAGAGCTGAATTATAATTGGTTGCAATGCAATTGTGGTGGCGGTTATGGGTACCGGGGAACCAAACTTAGATCTTCTGCAAGGACAATGCACACTCTTGGCAGTAACCCTCATTTTCAGTGCTACTACTCTGGTTCAAGATTCCACTGCAACTTGCCTGAATTACTACAGTGATTTTATTAGTCAATCCCCGCTTTGTTCCCTATGATGGTTCCTTGACAGAGTAGCCCAAATCCTCCTTTAAAAATGTGCTCTGCCTTATTACTCATCTGCGCCAATCTCTCCAACAGCTGCCCACTTCAGAGTCAAAGCAAAGTCCTTGCGTTGCCTACGAAGCCCACAGCATCTGTTTCTACCTCCACGGTTATCCCCAGCCTTCCTCGGAATAGTCCTTCAGCCCCTAACCCAGCCATGCTGGTGACCTGGCTATTTCTGCCTTCAGAAATCCACAGAGCAGTGCTCAGCAGATGCTGTGGAGACTGAGGGGGAGGGAGAAACAGGGAAGGTGCTGAGCACTAGGAAGGGCCTCCTCAAACCATTCCTTGATATTCCCTCACAGACCTGCCCCACGCATGCCTTGGTTGAACCCACATCAAGCCCAGTGGACAATCAAATTTAACCAGTTTAGGAGGTAATTACTGTTAGGAAGGAGAAATAAATGCTGGTGAAGTAGATCTTTGTGTCCACATGATACGATCACCTGGGAAAAATGGGGAGCCCCCAGATGAACTGCACTGGTAGCCCACATTCCACGGATGACGTCACCATTCAAGCAGCTCCACTCCAGGAAAAGTCAACGTATCTTAAAAGCACGTGAAAAGCACTTTATGTTTAAGTGTGAGCTGGCCTGGTTCAACACGGGGTTTCCCTATGTGAACTGCGGGGCTGTGGCGCAATGGAGGCACACAGGGTGTAAGCCAATTCCGGAGTTGCCAGCAATGCAAGATGCACACCATTCTTAGCTCCGGCACCTCCATCCTTTCCCAGTCAGCAGCAAGAAAAAACGCACCCCCACCAACTTCCAAAACAGTCCACTGGGCCGGTTATACATTCAATGGTCTCTTCTGTGTGGCAGGCTTTCCTTCTGTGTGACAGTGCTGCTGGTCTGTCCCCCCTCAGTGCTACTACTCTGGTTCACTTCAGAGTCAAAGCAAAGTCCTTGCGTTGCCTACGAAGCCCACAGCATCTGTTTCTACCTCCACGGTCATCCCCAGCCTTCCTCGGAATAGTCCTTCAGCCCCTAACCCAGCCATGCTGGTGACCTGGCTATTTCTGCCTTCAGAAATCCACAGAGCAGCGCTCAGCAGATGCTGTGGAGACTGAGGGGGAGGGAGAAACAGCTCCTTCCTTCGCTAGCTCTGCTGGACTCCACCCGTGCTGCCTTTGGCTGGCACTTGACCAGTCCCTGCCTGCCACCATGGCAGGACACCTCAGCTCCTCCTGCCCACACCTCTGGTCTCTGCACAGGCTTTCCTACTTCCTCTCCTCTATAAATGGCTCTTAAAACTCTGAATCGCTGCATAATATTCAAAGTAGCATTTCCAACTGTTGTGTGGTCATTCACACCCAGAAAAGCTCCTGTTGAGTTTCAAGCCAATCTGGCTATTTTCCTCCAAAACTTTGTATTCCGACGGCTATGTCTGTGTCTGAAATGGCAATCCCAAGCATATTCTAAATCCAGAACATGATAATGGCTTTGGATTCCCTCCTCTTCTAACCCACACATGCAGATGATTGCCCTGCCCTGCCTATTCTCTCTGAAGACTCTCCTGGCTGCTTCCTGTCACTGCAGTTTAAGATGTGGCTGTAGCTTAGAACACAGTCACAGCCTCCCAACACAGCTTCTGCGCCAATTCATTTCTTGATACTTCCACAAAAGGAATTTCTGTAGATAATAATAGTAAGTAACATTAGCTCTGTGCTTAGAATAGGCCACACACTATTCTAAGTGTCTCCTGCCTATTTTAATCTGAACTGCCACTCAGAGCTATTGTTACACAACTGGTACTTCTTACACTTTAATGCTGAGGTCAAAGAGATCTGGAGAGGTTAAGTAACTTTTTGTTCCTAGGCCTAACTCAGGAGTGACAACACCGGGATGCTAGGTCTCGGTGGCCTCCACGTCCCCTGGCTGTCATTGGCTTCCTTTGACCCTACAATAGCATATTTCATCTTAGAATCTTCCGTTGAATTTCTTTCCTGCTGCCTTTTCCTTCCCGCTTTGCTCTCCTAATGCATCCGGTGGCTACCTATGTATCTATTACTTACGATTCATTTATTTTATTAATATAAAATATGTTTTATTAATATAAAATAAATATATATTTATTAAAATTATATTTTTTCTTAAAATATACTTGGTTTCCCTCCCCTGGCTCCTTCCAGATTCTCCCCACCTCCTCACACACCCAAATCCATGCCTTTTCTTTTTCTCTCTCATTAGAAAACAAAGAGGCATCTAAAATAATAATAAAGTAAAATATGATGAAAATTAAAAAACAAAGCAGAATAAGACAAAACAAGCCCATAAGCCAACAACAACAAAAGAGCCAAAGAAACAAATGCAGAGGCATACACGCTCACACACAGAGAAAGCCCACAAGGACACAAGACTGGAAACCACAACGTATCAGCACTGGCAATCTACTGCCAGCCATGGATCTGTCCGTAAGTGTGGTTATCAAGATGGCTTCTGAGTTGAGGCTGGAGGCTCATGTGTCCACTGGCACCCATCTGACTTAGCTCCGGAGCAGCTGTTTGCTGATCTATTTACCAACTATTACAGATGGGCGACTGGTGTGTGATGTGTGTTCCTTGGTGCAAGTGTCTCTGCACGTCTGTGTGAGTAAGTGTAGAGACCAGAGGCAAACTCAAGTGTTGGGCTAAAGGTACAGTCTCCATTTGCTTGTTTGTTTGCTTGTTTGTTTGTTTGTTACCTAGTCTCTCTTTGGTCTAGAACTAGCCAAGGAGCCCAGGCTAGCTGTCCAGCAAGCCTTAGGGATCCTCTGCCTTCCCAGATCTGAAGTTACTATACCGGGCTTTTCCCCCCTTGCTGGTAAGTGATCTTTATGGCTGATTTTTCATAAAATAGGCCTAATTTCTAGAACACTTTCTGAGATTTTGACATTTAACCAGCAAGCATGTTACTGCCCGAGCTATCTCTGCAGACCTCAACCGCTATTTCAAGAAAACGCTCGAGGAAAGTTCTTCTTTTTTAGCTCTACAGCAGCTGTTTCCAGGCCTCTCTCCCCCTCTCCTCCTAACAACGAAGAAGTGACTAAGTACAGGTGACTCCCAGCTGCTCGGGTTACACACAAAGCTGCATCTTCAGCTTTTCTTTGCTTTAATCCCGGTGTTGCTTTATGGATGGAAGAGCATGGAGCAAATAAATAAACAGCGCTTTGTAAAGAGGGCTATAGAGTGGTCAGTAAATGGAGAGTCCAATTACCCTAGGATGGAGCGATGCAGTTTCTCCAACAAGAAAAACAGGGGCTTCTAAGCAAAGAACGCCACACACGTGTTCCCAGGGAAGAGGAGCTGAGCCCTACAAAATAGGAACTTGGCCTGGGAAATGTCTTGTAATCATTATTGCTAAAGTTAGACTTACAACTTCAGCGGGGTTATCCACAGAAAATGTTGGTAACCTGAAAACCTCCGCTGTCCAAAGTTTCCCGGGAGGAGCCCCTCCTTTCTGCTCCCTGGAAGTTTTGAGGCATTGGCAAATGTCCTCCTCAGAATCCCAGCGATTTGGTCCTTTCCCTCTTAGAGCCTCTGCCTCTCCACGCTCCCTCCGCCCGGCTAACGAGACTCTCCGGCGCCACGGCGGACTACAACTCCCGGCGTGCCCCGCGCCCCGCGCCGCTTTAAGCTCCGCGCTCGCGGCGGCCACCGGGCGGCTGGGTGGGAGGTAAGTGATGGACTCCCAGGCCGTCCTGGGAACACGCCCGCCCTCCCTCCTCTCCAGGATGAAAGAAACCAGAGAACACCAGGATAAGAACAAAAACAAACAAAAACAAACAAACAACCCAAATTACCCCCAAACGCCCGCCCGCCCCGCGATCCCCTTGAGTTTGGTACCCCGCGGGCGAGCACTTTGTCATCTGGAGTGGAGCAGGGCAGAGCTGGCGGGACAGGACAGGTCGTAGGTGCTAGGGTCTGCGCCACACACCTAGCAGCTCCCACCCAACACTGAGACCGCCCTGTTCTCCCTTAGAATCTCAGAAGAAACTTTCCCCTCTGTCCCCCGCACCACCTCGAGTTGCTTAGACGCCGCTGGCGGGGAAGACGCCCGTGCTTTGCCCAGGAGACGCCCTTCGGGACGCGTGCAGCCCTGCCCTCGGGGACTTTGGTCCAGCACGGGACCAAGTGGAAGGTTCCTACAGATCAGCCTGGCTTTCCTGGGCCGTCGGTGCTTCCTGGAGGTGGGTGCGGGTCAACATAGAAGCCACTCAATGTGCACTCTTCCTGACTGGCCTCCCTTCCCCCATCCGAGGGCGCTTTCAAGTGGTCCCAAAGGTTCTCTGTTCCAGAATCCAGGGGCCAGGGTATCGAGTTACCTCAGTACAGATGTACTGCCTTAGAAAGTCTTGTTAGGGCGCCCCTCTACACACGCGCGCGCGCGCGCGCGCACACACACACACACACACACACACACACACACCACGTTCTGTAATCACAAAGCACATAGCATTCACGTGCTTCACGTAACTCAAATACAATGTTAACATACTTAATATACATGTACCTCAGACAAGAGCAAATGGCTAATGTGCTTGTGGAGTGTACAAAGATGAGGGGCTGAATCCACACAGACATTCACAAATGTCCATTTATTTCCAAAGTTAGAAACTAGCTGGTAAGTGAAACCATCATTTAGTTACCATCATTTTGGAGACCTGTAACACTTCCAGAAACACATTTATGTAGTAGACACACCTTTGAACACAGCAGGCAGGAAGGGAGGGAGAAGGCGCTTGGGGAAACTCCAGAGTTCTTCCTCCCATGAGTGTGCCTGAGGAACTCAGGCATGCCTACATCTCTTTGAGCCTTTCCCTTAGAGGATGTGATCAGAGCTGCTTTGAGAAGTGTTCTGAGCTGTGCTGTCCCCTGACTCCCTTACCCACCAGACTTACAATGCAAAGCCATCCCTTTTCTCTGTCATTGGGAAACGAGTTAGGAGTTCCCACGAGGTCCCGGAGTGTGGGTCTGCTGACTGTCAATGATTCGTGACCCTATTTTGGTCATTCATGATAATGTACCCACATGTGGACCTCTGCCCAAAACAGTACACAGAAATACTGAGCAGTTACAATTCACCCCTAAAAATTTACAGCTGCTTGTTGCAATGAGGCAGTAGTAGCAAAGCCCAGAAAAGAGAGACTTTGAAATAAATGTTTCTCAGCTATGGTCTTTCAGGAAGCTGAAAATTTCTAATGCCATTCCTAAAATCAGGGGTGTGGGTGATTTTGGCATTCGGGATCCAGATTTAGACTATGCCTGTTAGCCTTTGATCTCTGAATGTCCTTAAGGGTTAGTAGAGAAAATGGAAGCCAGTCTATCCTAGGTTCTGCCTAAAATGCACACACCCCACTTTGCTGAGAACCGAGGGTCCTCGGGGTCCTCGTATGGATCTTAAATGTTGTGTTGAGTGGGGTTTATTAGTTCTGTCACCGTTTTGGGTTTTTGTTTGTGCCAAGTGTTGGGGTCAGTGATTATCTTGAATTAAAAGCATCGAAATGTTGCTATCTGTTTCCCACCACATATATCCAATATGTTAAGGTTTATGGGACATAAAAAAAATATCTCCCCTCCTCAGGAATACCATCCCCCCACACACACACACACAGAGGAATGCCACCCCTACACACACACACACACACACACACACACAGAGAGAGAGAGAGAGAGAGAGAGAGAGAGAGAGAGAGAGAGAGAGAGGAATATCACCTCTACACACACATACCTACAAACCAAGTAGCAGTTTCCAGCCAATCCAGGAAATAACTGTAAGATTGAACAGATAACAACCGAAAACTCAACCCTAGTCTCTTTCCTCTACTCTCAGTTTCCTGAATTGGAACTTAAGATGGTGGTAGGTTGGCATGCTTTGATTATATGTGACCTAAGCAGGATCAAATGCTCAGGGTTAGAAGTGTTAACTGAATTTTTCTTGGTGGTGGTGAGGGGGGTGGGGGAGGTGTTAAGCTTTTTATGCAACTAAGACAACCCTTAAATTTGAAGTTTTTCTTTTGTAGAGAAAAAGGGTTTGCTTGTTTCTGTTTGGTTTTGATTGGCTTCCTGGGGTGGAGTGTGAATGTTTGCAGGAGCTCTGCTCTTCTATTTCATGTTCTCTCTGGGTGCTGCTTCCTAGGAGGAGTGAGGGATTTGCTAGCTGACCAGAGCCTTCCTTATCCTCACAAAGAGATTACTTAAAAGCCAGCTCTGGGAACTTTGTCCCCGCCTCTGTTAGGAAAAAGAAAGACTAATGCAGGACCCAGCTTCTGAGTGTTCACTGTGGACAGCCCGTAAGCTCTGGATTTTCTCTTATTTTTCCCATGGGGAGAAGACGAAATAGTTTGAAACATGGCATGGCTGCACAGAAGAGCAGTAAGGACCTGTGTAGCAACAGGGAAGGCTAGGAGAATAAGCAGCTACGGAAACAGCTTCTTGTTTGTACAAGGCATGTGCAAGGAGAATTCTGCCTCTTTGGAAGTGGGGATCATCCCCTCCTACTAATTGCACTGAAGGTAGTTAGACAAAGTGAGCAGGCATGCTGTAGCTTTAAAAAATCAGCCATGGACCAACCAGAAGGCAGTTGCGGCTTGTGTGTGATTCCTAACGTCATGTTGGCTACAAGCCAGCCTGGTTTTATTTCACTGTGTCGAATTGTATCTCCCGATTTGAATTCCCTTGCCCGACTACTTTGTGAAAGAAAACATTGGGGTTTCTTTGGCTGTTCTTGATAAGCCTATAAAAAACGATATGTTTTAGTTGCTTCTAGGTAGGTTTGCTTTTTACTTTTTCATGAAAGAAAGGGGAAATGATAGTAAGGATAATAAGACAGCATGGTGCGCTGTTGCAGACCGTTGCTTCTGTTATGTTTCTGAGATGCATAGAAAATGGTGAATGTGTAATAGTTTCCAACTCAAGTGCCATTCTTCATGTGGCTGGAGCAGCGACTCTCTCTCTCTCTCTCTCTCCTCTGTGACTGTGTGCATGGGTGCTAATATTATATTAAATATCGGTTTTCTTTAACAGTGATCTTAGAGGCTTGGCAGCTGGAAGTTTGTGTGTGTGTGTGTGTGTGTGTGTGTGTGTGTGTGTGTGTGCATACAGCCGTGCACAAGCACTCTGATCTCACACTTGCAATGTTGTTTGCTAGTCATCCACTTCTGGCAGAGTAACAGCATCTTTGAATTTACTGAGCAGTGCACTTGCCCTGTCACAGGAATCCCTGGAGAAGGAGTGTCCGAGTCTAAAGTGATCTGAGAGGAAATGTATTTACATTTTGGCTTCAGCTGAATTAAGGGAAGCAGATTTCCAGACCAGGCTTTCTGTTTTGACTTTCTTGTATTTAAAGCAGGTTCGTTCCCCTCCCCCTTTTGCTAATTGTATGTAAGTTGGGCAGGGCTTTTATTTTTGTATACATTCTTCATCTGATGAACAAAAACACAGTGATGTTACTGTATCTCAAATGTTTTTTATGGTTTTGCATAAATCTGATGAGCTGCCTACCCCCAACCCCCAGCCCCCACACAGATCCTAACATCCCGACACCCCACCTTGACCGTCACCCCTTCTGTGATGCGATATCTGGGGGGTTTGTTGCTGTTAATTTGGTTGGTTTTAGTTGTTTGTTTTTTTGTTTGTTTGTTTTTGGTCTTTCTTTCTTTCTTTCTTTCTTTCTTTCTTTCTTTCTTTCTTGCTTGCTTGCTTGCTTGCTTGCTTGCTTGCTTGCTTGCTTGCTTTCTAGCTTTCTGTTTTACGTTGGCATGGCTACCTCCCAGATTGAGTTTCGCTAATAATATATGAGGTAGGGGAATACTTTCAGACAAAGATTTTAATTAAGTCCCTTCTGCAATTTGTTGAAAGATAGAAGCAGGGAGAGGGGACCAAAAAAAAAAAAAAGAAGAAGAAAAAAATCACAAAAGGGTCCAGAAATGGAGGCTGTTTTTCTCTACTTCTGAGTATGGGTTGCAATGTCTTCAGGGAGCTAGGCATTCAGAGGAAGCCCTGCCAGGTCACAATCCCTCGTTTGAGAGGAGGCTTCAGTTTTATTTGTACATTCTTACTGTGAAGGCAGTGCAAAAGAGAGCACCCCGACCTGTCCTCCAGTCTCTTAGCTGTGGTCCTGTCTCTCCAGCAGGAGGGGACTGGAGACAGAAACAACCATGACTGAACTGTATGGAGTTGTATGTTTCCGGTTGGGAATATGTCTCCTCTCCCTTTTGAAGAATTAAACCCAAGCTTTTCTCCCTTATTGATTAGTTGTGGAAGTAAAGGAACTCTGCACGCTGCCCCATGCTCTCTGTCGACATGGACAACAAGGGAAATGGCCCTGTCGGTGTAAAAAAGGAAGTGAGCCGGGCGTGGTGGTGCACGCCTTTAATCCCAGCACTCGGGAGGCAGAGGCAGGCGGATTTCTGAGTTTGAGGCCAGCCTGGTCTACAGAGGGAGTTCCAGGACAGCCAGGCTACACAGAGAAACCCTGTCACAAAAAAACCAAAAAAAAAAAAAAAAAAAAAAAAAAAGGAAGTGAGGCAGCCTTCCGAATTCTGCTTCTGCCAGCCACTCAGGGACCCCGTGTGTTTTTCCATTCTCCTTGGCTGCTGTGGTACAGTTTGGGGGTCTAGTCATCTACACTGGCCACCAGCTACCTGTCTTCTTCCCTCTTAACTCCAGCTGCCTGTTCTGTAGTCCAGCTCTGTGACAATGGTGACATCAGGGGTGTGTGTGGAAGGACGATGTTTTCAGGCTGTGCATCAGAGAGTCTTGAGGAATTCCACCCATAATCTCATATGAGGCAAAAACTGAGACTGTAGATTCCCAGTCCATAGGCTGCTAGGTGGGCTCCGAAACACCTTTCAGTCTTTGTGTTTGTTTTAATAATGTCACATCTACCTTCAAAACTGGGAGTGATCATTGTGAGGAAAGAAATTCATGGTCATTAGATGCTGAGATTAACAACTCTGCCTGGCTTTTGAACCTTTCCTTGAAGGTGACATGTTTCAGCACTTATGGAAGGGGTTTCTGAATATCTCCTCTCTCGGACACTCGCAGTTACGTTTGCTGTCTAGGGGTTACGTGTCTTTATGGAGTCTTTTAGATAGGAACATACAAGGAGACTGTATTTTCTTATACCCAGTAGATCATAAGAAAATAGTAACTTGCAGGATATCTTTGAGTCCATCAAGAAGAGCTGTATTAAAACTGTAGCCCTCTTGGTTACAGGGAGGAAGAAAGTTCCAGGTGGTTGTTCTTTCTTTCCTTTTGTTTAGTGTCTTGTCCCTAGAAGCCGTGACAGGTGAGCAGGGGGCCATGCACTGTGTGCTTATAAGTAGAATGTATGTTTTGCTTCACAGAAATGTTACATTAAAATTAACTCAATAAAATCTACTTTAAAACAATCCGAGGAATGGGTGCATTGCTGCAGCGGAGGCAGACAGCGGTGAGCAGGGTGACAGTCACGTGTTCTCCATGGGCAGGAATTGTAAAAGATAAGCTACAGAACAAGCAGTGACAGGGATATTCTCTACTGTCTTGTCCAGCATGTTAGCCGTGAGTTCGGCATCTCTGCTAACTACATAGTAATACGATTAGTGTACCTGATGAACCCAACTCTTCATTCTTTTTATTTCAATTTGAAGATGAACAATTTTAGTCAAACGTAATAAGAAGGCCCTGTGAACCCAGCTTCTTGGGAGGCTGAGGTAGGCTGAAGGCCCAACATGGGTTCTAGAAGGAGTTCAAGGCTGGCTTGAGCAACGTACATGTGGCCCTGTCTCAAAAATAAGAGTCAGGAGGAATTGGGAGGTAGCCCAGTGGTAGAGCACTCACCCTGAAGTGTGGTGCCCTAGATGTAATCCCCAAGAATAACAAAAACATGGTGAAATATGATTCATGCATATAACAAACTAGGTGTATTGAAAGTTAAATTTTAGTGAGTTTTAATGATTTTATACCCATAAAAACACTGTTACCATGGAGATAATGAACCTCCCCTCCATCTCCGCTGTCTTCATAACCCTCAGTAGTCTCTCCTTCCTATCTTTTTCCTGGGTCCATATCCCCAGGCAACTGTGGGTATGCATATGTCATTGTAAACTACTTTGACTTTTCCAGAATTTTGCATAAGAGTAGACAGTATACACATATAATGTGCATATAAAACACCTACTTTTATGGAGCTGGTATCTCAAGTCTGTAATTTTATGCATACTACTGTATTACTGGTCATTGCCTTTTGTTTGTTTGGGTTTTCTGTTTTGTTTTGTTTGTTGTTGTTGTTTTGTTTGTTGTTTTGAGTCAAGGTCTTACTGTGTAGCCTTTGCTTGACTTGGACTTTTTATGAAAAGCAGGCTGGTTTTGAACCCACGGAGATCTGCCCGCCTGTGCCAGCCCTGGCTCCCAAGTGCTAGGATTAAAGGCATGCATTACCATATGCAGCTTGGCTCATTGTACTACAGAGTGACATTTTGTTAGACAGACATAGAACTACTTTTCCAGCTACATGATGCCAGGGAGTAGAGTTGTTTCCATTTTGTGTGTGTGTGTGTGTGTGTGTGTGTGTGTGTAATATTATCCAAATAAAGTTGCTTTGATTGTTCATGCCTATGTCTCTATGTGAATGTGTGCTTTATTTCATTTGTGAAAGTACTTAGGAAGGAATTAGAGTGCTTGGCTACACCATAGGTGTATGTTAAACTTTTTCAAAAGCTTTTCCCAACCTCATTACTGCCAACAGTATGTATATAACTGTCCCATTTCCTAATGAAATCTTTGTCCTATTCTCGATAGTTGGAGAAGGTTTAGTTCTCATTTCCCTAATGCCATCTGATTTTAACTGCCTTCGATAATGCTGATTTGATATCCATAGATCTTCCTGCATGCACTGTCGTTCAAAATTTTCATTGGCTTTTATTTATATTTGTTGTGTTGAATTTTTATGTGCTATGGATACATATTTTATTGGGTTAGGTTTTTTTTTCATATTTGTGCCATAGAATTTCTGTGTATTCTGAGTTCAAGTTCTTTGCCATGGCTTGAAATCTTCTCACAGTTCATGACTTCTTTTGTCCTTCTCTCTTTAATGACCTGGGTTTTTAATTTTTCTGTCATTGCATTCATTTTTTTCTTTTATGGAGAGTGATGTGGGTGCCAAATTTAAGAATTCATAGACCAAAGTCTTGATGACTTTCTTCTAAAAGCTTGATAACTTTAGGTTTAGGGATGTAGAACTATGATGTTTAAGTATGTTGGACTTTTTAAAGATTTATTTTATTTTCAGGTATATGTTTGTGTCTTTGTGTGGGTCTGTGCACTAGTGGAGGCCTGAAAAAGATGTAGGATACTGTAGAGGTGGCGTTCTAGGCTGTGGGGAGCTGCCCAGTGTGGGTGCTGCTGTAGAGGTGGCGTTCTAGGCTGTGGGGAGCTGCCCAGTGTGGGTGCTGGGACCCAAACCCAGGTCCTCTGAGAGCAATAAGCACCCTTAACCTCTGAGCCATCTCTACAGCCCCTCAAACTAGGTTTTTATGTTTTATGTGGCGTGTGGGGTGAGAATTAGAGTAGCTTTTGCTGTTTGTGATGGTTAGTTGTTTGTTTATTTTGACCTATGGATTGCCACTTTTTTAGAACCATTTATTCAAATGCTTCTGCAACTTTTTCTTTTGACAAATTAATTCTATATGTGAGTCTGTTAGCAGACTATTCTGTTCTGTTGATGGTCTGCATATATGTGTGCCAATGTAGCACTGTATTGATAATCAGAGCTTTAGAATTATGGCCTCAGGTCAGGTAGTGTCACCTAACTTTGTTCTTAGTTGCCATGGTAGTTTTTTTTTTTTTTTATATTTCCTTACAGTTTTAGAATCGGCTATTTCCACTACTGCCATCACCAACCCCCCAAAAGGAAATCTGGTGCCATTTACATTGACAAAGCCTGCTGGTGTTTTAATTAGTATTTGCATGGGTTGGTTTGGGCAGGACTGGCAAGTGTTTGGTAATTTTTGATTGTAGGGTAGGCAGCATGGATGTTACTCTGACGGGTGCTGGACTTTTCTGAAGTCCCGTCAATTCATGATATAGGATTATGGGAACTGTTTTCTTAGAAGCTGTTTCAAGTATCTCTTTAAGTCCTATTATCCCAGGACCAGAGCTGCATTTGCTCTAAGGCCTTTTACTGAGACAAGAGCCTCCTTTATACTGCTCCAGTGCTCCTGAGTTATGAGATGTCTTCTCTGTCAGGTGAGGGAAGGCACTACCTTTGTCCTGCATGAACTCCAGTGATTTGCCCCCCTCCCTCTGGTATTTCTGGGTGATTTTTTGGCCTCAACCTTGGGTAAGTCCTACAGAGATGCCCGTGAGAGTTCTGCTGAGCACATCAGGGAAGGCCTGTGCAGGTCTTTCTGCTTATCTATATGCATCTTTTCTTCCTCCTCTCTGTCTAAAGTGCACAATGAAAACCTTTCCAGGCTCTAAGTCACTGGCTTTACATTTCCTCTCCCTTCTTACATGGTCAGGGTCTTTTAGTGGCTATGACCAATGTTTTGAGTGTTATATTATTTTATATATTTTGTCTGCTTGTTCAGTTCCCTTTAAGAGTAGAAGAGTAATCACAGCCTCCATTACTCCATCTTGACTGGAAGTAGGCATCCCATTTAATCCACATGGCCACAGGTGGCTATTTGTAATGTGGGAAAGGGAACAGTTGGGGTCTAATGTAAACTCTCTTAAAAGCATGACACATGAAGTCTTAAGGCTGTGGCTGCGCACTGTAAGGTGTCTGGCAGCACCCACAGCCTCTGCTGTTGAGTCTCCAGTATACCTAATCTCTGGCATGGCAATCAAACATGCCTCCTGACACTGCCAAAAGTTTCCCAAAGCACAAAATCATCCCTCGTTGGGACTTGTCAGGCATCCTGAGCAATGCTGTGTCTGAGGAGCATGTGTCACTAACTTCACACATGACACACACATGACACACACATGACTCATTGACATCCTTGTACTGATCCTTTTTGCTTGAGACTGTAATAAAAGGACCATACATTTTAAACATATTTTAATCTGGAGCATTCCTTTGCCTTCGCTTTTGTGCTTCTTGCTTCATATATTCTAGAAGAGAAAGAGAAAGAGGTGTAATAAAGCAAATGTTGTAAAATACTGACAAATTGGGAAATCTGGGTGAAAGGCATCTGAGATATTTGCACTGTTGTTTTTCTCTAAATCTGAAATTACTTTTTAAAAAACATTTTGTGCCAATGAAGAGAGTAAGAAGAGATGAGATGGTTCCCTTTAGGAGGAAAGCAACCTGCTCATCCCAGGTTAGGAAGCCAGAGGCCAGCAAGTCTGACATTGAAGGCTTGTGCTTGAGACTTTATAAATCAAGTCATATCTTCAGAACACTGGCATTCATCTTGATTTTGCTTCTTAGATATCAGAAGAGTAACACTCACTTAATTTATTCCTGCTTTAATTCTCTTAACAATAAAGAAGAGACTGAGGGTTGTAAGGATCGAAAGAAGATACGTGTGCAATGAATTATACAGTGACTTGCAAAGACGGTCATTATGTTCCAAGTTAGAAAGCCTCACAGTACCTACTATGAGTCATGCCTTGTGCTGTCTTCACAAATAGCATTTCATTTGATTAATGCAGTCTTTGATATTTAAATATATTACAGTATGTAAAATGAATAACCAGAGGCCAGGAAGTCACCATGTGAAATAGATTTTCATTTGAAAATCCCACGGGAAAATGGCAAATCTGAGGTCTGAACTCAACTGTTTGGAATTCAAGATGGCGCACTTTGATCCCAGATAGACTCTGAGCTACCAACCCTTTCCTCAGTCCTATAAGCTGGAGCGAGTCTGGTTGTAGGTATTTTGGAGCACACTTGTCTCAGAGTTGAGCAGGGTTTTATGTTGTGGCTACACGAGAATCAAAGGAAGAAGGAAACTCCAGCTTTAGGTCGTTGCTTCTTCAAGCTTCTTGCCCTAGTAGGAAAAGGATACATACTGAAACATATACTTGATCTGCCTTAAGACACTTTCACCTTGCCTATTCCCTGCTTGGTATGTGAGGGACATTTTCATGTGATACTCGACAATTTTAAACCCCACCGAGGAGTGCTCTTCCTGCTTGCTTCTTTCATTCAGTCACACTAACATCCCCAAGACTTGAGCCACAATCCTTGGGTTTCTAATACAAATCCTTGTTAAAAATTATTTTGTTTCTTTTTCATCTGCATCAGTAAGATGTTGGCAAGCAACCATCAAAGCTTCCATTCCATGAATGCTTTCTGAAGGGCAAGAGATTCCACAGGAGGTGATATTTAAATGTCCAGTTAGCATGTGAGGAGATACTCAGTGTCTTTGTTAGGGTTTTACTGCTGTGAACAGACACCATGACCAAGGCAACTCTTAAAAAAAAAAAACAACATTTAATTGAGGCTGGCTTACAGGTTCAGAGGTTCAGTCCATTATCATCAAGGTGGGAGGATGGCAGTATCCAGGCAGGCATGGTGCAGGCAGCTGAGAGTTCAACATCTTCATCCAAAGGCTGCTAGTGGAAGACTGGCTTCCATGCAACTAGGATGAGGGTCTTAAAACCCATACCCACAATGATACACCTACTCCAACAGGGCCACACCGTCTAAAAAGTGCCACTCCCTGGGCCAAGCATATACAAACCATTACACTTAGTACTAAAAGTGACAAAGAATATGCAAATTAAGCCACAGTCACAAACTCATTCACTTGGTAAATATTTAATATGAAAATAAAGGGATATATATATATATATATATATATATATATATATATATATATATACCTTTATAATGGTATTTTCATATATATATATATGTATGTATTTTCATACACACACACACACACACACACACATATATATATATATATATATGAATAAGCAATAAGCCTGTAGCTACTTAAGTAATTTAAAAGTTTCTAGAGGTAATTTGTAAAACAATGAAACAAATTTCAGTAGTGTGCTGTGTTTAACTATCAAAAAAAGTTACTTTAACATGTCATTAACATAGCATTATTGGATATGTCACATTTTTGCCATGTTTTATTAATCTGTTGTGTAGTTTCCATTTCTGCATATCTCTGGTTGAACACAGATTTTCTTCTTAGATCTGCATTTGTATTTCATGTAATTTACAGTTGGAAAAGGTGTGACCACACACCCAGCTAATTCCAAAAATACTGCTTTGCTAGCGTCCTTTCCACGAGGCTGTGGGCTCCAGCGGTTATCAAGTGTCTGTCTCATCATAGATGCGTTAAAATTTTATAAATTAATAACTAGAATGAAACATTTACTGGTGGTATTCAGAAGGGGACATTTAAACTGCTACTTTAAAAGAAGAGAGTAGACCCTTAATGTCTAGAAGTAAAAGAGAGAGGAAGATTTAAGTGGCATAAGCAAAATCATGGACAAGCTAGAGTTGAGCCTGTTGTCCATTTGATTCAATTCAAACCAGAGCTGTATTTAAATCACCTCTCTGAATTCTCAGCCTTGGACCTCAGAACACACAGAAAGCCTCATGAGCTATTTGCTTCCCAGAAATCTCATCCCTTGGGTACAGTGCAGCTGAATGTGCTCACCCCCATTTATCTGAATATTTTTAAGTGAAAAAAGAAATCCCAGAACCTTTGAACCATTCCTTCCTTTTCCTGGGTCAGCCTTTATCCAGATCACTGCTCGCTGCTATGATGGGAGAAGGGGGAGGGGGGAATGGAGAGAAAGTGAAATCCTGTTTAGTTGCTGAGTTCTTAGGTTTTTTTTTTTTCATAAGCAAAGAGATCAACATTAATTTATTATAATTGGAGTTAAAGTACTTTTAGCCAAAGGCTATTTTAAAACATGGGCAAAGAGTGGCATAATTTGATTTAAAAATAAGTTGTAAAAATAAAAGCAGTACAAAGTTAGAGTCCATTTCTGAGTGTAAAAATAAGTAACGTTTAGAAAGAGTCTTATGGAAAGAGCAGCATGACTGATATATTGCCATAATCATTAGCCAGGATCTGAAGCCCCTTTTCTCTCCTAAACTGAAAGAGAGCTGTAATGGTAAAAAAAAAAAAGAGTAGTGGAATTCAGACAGATTATATTTATCCACAGTGTCCTTGGCCAGCCTTTTATTTGTGTGCCAAGTATCTGAGAAATGCAAACTTGAAGAAGAGTTTATTTGGGCTCATGTATCTCAAAGGCTTTAGTCAGAGTCAACAGTTCCCATTAACTTATACACAGCATCATGGTGGTGTATTGGTACCCAACAGCAAAGTCGGTCAAATCAAGGTGGCTGAGTAGAGATAGAATGCAGGGCAAGATCTAACTTTCTGTGACCTACTTTCTCCCACTAGGCCCCACCCCTTAACAAACCACCTGCCAATCATGCCATCAAATTATGGATCTACCAGTGGATTAATTCAGTGGTGTGCTCCATGTCAAACCTCAGCACTCCGCCTCTGGTTCCCAGAGGCCCACAGTCTTCTCATAACCCAAGATGCACCTAGTCAAACCCCAAGAAGATCCTTATTCTTAAGTTTCAACATTGTTCAAAAGTTTAAGCCCAAAGTCTTCTCTGAGATGGGCTGCAACCCTTACCTGGGAGCCCCTGTGAACACAACTTAAAAATTGTGTTCTTACAATACACAATTACCCGGGAATCATTCTTAGTTGAAAAAAAGAGAGAGAGAGAGTTAACATGAGAGTAGAGATGAATAAAGCCAAAGAAGACCAAAGCCCAGCAGGACAACTACGAAGTCTGTAGCGTATTCAGGGTAGAAGGATGTAGGATCCAAAGAGCCCGAGGGCAGCCCCACCCTGTGGTCTTGCCAGTTCATGGCCTGTGCACTCATTTGTACCACTCCCTGCCTGCAGATCTTCCCAGCCTGAAGATCTTCCCAGCAGACATTCATGTTAACTGGAGCTATTCGGAAACTCTCCTAGTCTCATCATTTCCCTCTCAGGAGCTGCCCCCAGGGAATCCAATGCAGCTGCACACTTTCCTGTTCTCCAGAAGGCTCTGGGATTCTAGAATATTACATTCCACATGCCTGCCAAACCAGAGTTGGCCTCAAGCTCAAGAAGCCCAAGCCAGGTCTCTTGGGCTGTGACTTCTGAGTGGCTGGATCTTGGGAAAGTGTCCACTACATCGACTGTACACATAAGATGTCCTAGAGATGCTCTTCTCCAGGGAAAGTCTGATGGATGCATTTACATTTCTGCACCCTATAATGTAACCATAAAATGGGTCAGAGTCTTGCTTTCTCATGAAGTGTCCTCAAGGCTTCGTTCTTATTCCCAGGACAAAGTACTTGGCTTCGTTTTAGTGGTCATTCTCTAACAAACTACAATGCTTTGGTCTCAACATTGAACGCACACCCTTTCTGGGCCAACTACAAGTATTTCCAATTGATCTGCTCTGCTTTTGCTTCCAATTTGCACTGCGGCTCTTCTAGTAAATCATAGCCTTACAACAGTGTTGAGCGTTGGTGCCGAGCAGCTATAAAACACCCTCTCATGGACTGACTGCTGCACTCCCAGAGTCTCAAGGCACACACAAGATGCAGACAAGCTAATTGCCAGAATATAACCAGAAGACCGCTAATCCAATTCCATTATCGTTCTCATCCTGTGACCTTATGGCCAGACACTCACTGCCTGAAGTTTTCTCAGCTCTCTGATTCTCCATCAGACTCTGCTTAGAGCATTCTAGACCATCCTCCAGCCTTTAGCTCCACAGTTTTCTAGTTCTTCCCACAAACTAATTCCTAGTTTTTCTAATTCAAATGGACAACTAAAATTGTAGTAACAACTCTGTTTCCTGGTACCAGTTTTCTTTATCAAATACCAGACATGAGGACACCACATCCTCATGGCTTTACATTGCTTATTCAGTTGCTACGGGATTGATGTGTAACACACTTAAGGGAATATCAAAATCAATGAATATCAATGAAGTAGTGTATTAGCGTTCACTAGAGGAGCGCTCTCTCTCTCTCTCTCTCTCTCTCTCTCTCTCTGGGTGTGTGTGTTTCTCTTTGGGAATAACCTCACTGACATCCCCAGAAGTGTGCAGATTGACAGTGAAGATCATTCAGCCATCACAATCTTTCTTCACTGACCAGCTCCCAGCGTCTATGCATCATAAACACCATAAACTACATCTGAGCTAGATCCTGAGAAAGGCCCTGCTATTTTTGCCAGCTTCCATGAAAAGAGAAACGGACATGTTTTCTGCTAGCACTTAAAAGTATGATGTATCATTCACTTGGTGTGGTAGGCAAGGTATATATATATATATATATATATATATATATATATATATATATATATATATAATTAAAGTGAGTTATATCATTAAAGGAGAAGGATTTTTCTAGTGTTCATTATTCAGTCATTATGTAATTTTCAGTGTCATGTGGCATTTCTAGCCGTATGCCCATGAGCTACAAGAAGGGTAATGGAAACACTGGCTTGAGAAAGTAAGAAAATTGAAGAGAAACTCTGCCCCTTGCTTTCTTGATATTTTTGAATGAAGCATAATATTCATACATTTTTCAGATGTCATGCCTATAAGTCACTCATAAATGTAACAAGTTCATATATATTTTCAAGGAAAGACTCCACTATGATAGTAAATGGGAAGTATTAAAGAGACCATGGCACCAAAAAAAAAAATAATAATAATAAGTCAGGCGTGGTAGCACACGCCTTTAATCCCAGCAGAGGCAGGTGGATTTCTGAGTTTGAGGCCAGCCTGGTCTACAGAGTGAGTTCCAGGACAGCCAGGGCTATACAGAGAAACCCTGTCTCGAAAAACCAAAACCAAGACAAAACAAAATAAAAGACCATGACATACTTCTGTCTCATTTTATCAGTGCAAAACTCCGGCCACAATGGAGCCACCATTTCAGAAGTGTCTTGAACGGTACCACTTAAATTCCTGCTGGAATTTGATGTGTACTTGTGATAACATGTGAAGACAACAGTCCATTTATAGTTGAGAAAGTTGAGTGTCTCAGTTAGGCAACAAAAAAGTCCTTGAAGCAGACATAGTTCTTCCCCAGCAAACAAATGGCCATGCCAACCCACCCTCCAAACTCACCCACCCAGCTGCAGATATTATTTGGTCTTAAATCCTGCCTCTCCACATTCCCTTAAGATGACCTAGAGCAATACAGTACTGTCCTCGGAACTGTTGCTGAAGACCCTGATGGGGTCAGCAAACTCAACCCTCTTTGAAGCTTAGAAGCTGAGCATTTGGAGTAACACATTTTTTTTTATTGTCTATTGTGAAAAGCAATCCTGTTTTCTTTTTTTAAAGGTTTTTTTAAATTTAATTTTATTTGTAATTTATTTTTACACTCCATATTCCATTCCCTGCCCCTCCCCATCTACCTTCCAACTGCTTCACGTCTCACACTTCCTCCCCACTCCACCCTGTCTCCATGTGGATGCTCCCCCACCATCCCACCTGACCTCTAAACTCCCTGGAGCCTCCAGTCTCTTGAGGGTTAGATGCATCATCTCTGAATGAACCTGGAAGTCCTCTACTGTATGTGTGTTGGGGGCCTCATATCAGCTGGTGTATGCTGTCTGTTTGGTGGTCTAGTGTTTGAAAGATCTCCAGGAGGTCTCGATTAATTAAGACTGCTGGTCCTCCTACAGGATTGCCCTTCTCCTCAGCTTCTTTCAGACTTTCCCTAATTCAGCAACAGGGATCAGCTTCTTCTGTCCATTAGTTGGGTGTAAATAACTGCATCTGACTCTTTGAGCAGCTTATTGGGTCTTTCAGAGGGCAGCCATGATAGATCCCTTTTTGTGAGCACTCCATAGCCTCAGTAATAGTGTCAGGCCTTGGGACCTCCCCTTGACCTAGATCCCACTTTGGGCCTGTTGCTGGACCTTTTTTTTCCTCAGGCTCCTCTCTGATTCCATCCCTGTAATTCTTTCAGACAGAAACAAGTATGGGTCAGAGTTGTGACTATGGGATGGCAACCCCATCCCTCACTTGATGTCCTGTCTTCCCGCTGGAGGTGGGCTTTATAAGCTCCCTCTCCCTATTGTCAGCATTTCATCAAAGGTCCCTCCCTATGAGTCCTAGGAGTCTCTTACCTCCCAGGTCTCTGGTGCATTCTGGGGCGGGGGGGGGGGTTGTCCCCCCAGCCTCCTATTTCCTGAGGTTGCCTGTTTATATTCATTCTGCCCTGAAGGCCAACAAATATCTTTTTAAATGACTGGTCTTTAACTGTTCAAGTGGGACAGCTAACCAGCCTTCTGTTGCATACATCCTAATTAGCACTTTGTAACCCCTTAGTTCTAGCATTACTTGGCTGTTTCTGTTTTTCCTCATGTAATTGGCACCTCTCCGGGGGCAAGAATTGTGCATTCTCTGTTCTTTATCCTGTACCTAGTGCAATACTGAGAAAAGCATGGCTGCCAATCAGTAGTTGTCTAATGTTGAATTCAGGGAAAGAGCACAGACTTGCAGTAAAGAATCTCTGGAGTCTAGTCCTGGGGTGATCTAGCCTTCAGTGCTATTTGGGGTGAGTTCCTTCCCTATTCTGAGCTTCTATTTCGTAAAAGTGGGTTTTAAAAAGTGGGTTTCCAGTTCAGATGGGGGTGGAAGACTGACGTTCTGTGACCCAAGAGAAGCGTATCATACTCTGTAGTTCATCTCCCGTATCACGTCTTTGTGTCCACACAAACCTGCGATTGATGCTGGTTAAGAACAGCAATGGAGTTAAACAGGTCTGTCCTCTTAGGGTATGAGCAGTCTAAATTACCTCAGTCTTCTTGGCTATCTAACTTAAAGTAGACAGACCATAAATGTATACTAATTAGTTACTAACCCCATTTACCCGGAGTGGATCCCCTCACCCTTCCAGTGAGAAAGTGACAGTGACAGTTCCTCATTGCGCCAGGACCTGCCCACATCACCAGTACTTTTGCCAGCCTTTTCTTCTACAGCATTTCAAATTGTCAAAGGCGTCTCAGAATCGTGGATGTGATGGTGTTACAGCAATCCAAAAGGAATCCAGAGAGTCTCGGTCTGGAAATCAAACTGCAGCACACAGTTTTCACAGTCAAATACCATACTTAATGACGACAGATGGCTAACTGAAGTCAACCACAGAAAATGTGAACTCAACTATCTTCCAGGCACTTAAAAGTCTGCTCTGTGGGACTCCGCTTGTTGCTAGCAGTGAGACTATTAGAAAGCCTAAGCGATTTGTTAGACTAGCGAGCTTCTGCAGAAGCATTCTTCAGGCCCATCGTGACCAAGTGAGGAAGGAAAGTGGAGCCTTGAAGACATTCCTCAGGGTCAGCTCATACCTGTTTATTTTGCTAAGGTGATGAAAAACCTCAGCTCACGGATCCCCCCACCCCCAAAATCGCATTGATATAAAAATGTATAATTAAGTTCTTTATGATGATGATGATGATGATGATGATGATGATGAAAGTGAGTTCCTCCCCTCAGTAACATCATTGATAACTTAAGTAGCAGGAAGTCCTGTATTCAAAACTACAAAGGCCGTTTGTTATGTTCTGTCTTAGTTAGGGTTTCTATTGCTGTGACCAAACACCATGGCCAGAAAGCGAGTTGAGGAGAAAGGGTTTGACTTATGCTTCCACACTGCTGTTCATTATTGAAGGAAGTCAGGATAGGAACTCAGACAGGACTGGAACCTGGAGGCAGGAGCTGATGTGTGGGCTGTGGAGAAGTGCTGCTTATTGGCTTGCCTCTTATGGCTTGCTTGGTTTGCTTTCTTATAGAATCCAGGCCTATCACCCCAGGGATGGCACCACACCCCACGGGCTAGGCCCTCCTCATCAATCAGTGTTGCGAGAAGTATTAAAAACTGAATCCACACTATTGCCAGCAAGGCACTGATGGTCTGGCCAGCCAGGCACTGGCAGGCAATGGCCGGCCTGTTCGCATCTTGTGGAGACTCTCTGACTCAGAGCTCTGGAATCTCTCCACCCAACTTGTTAAGTTCCCTCTGGCCAGTGGCTACCACACCAGGCCCATGCTTCAAAATTCCAACAGCCTTTTGTGGTGCATTTCTTGCAAAACAATGCTTTGTCGCTGTACCTTTCTCTCTGGAACCCAGTCCAGCCACAGTGTGAAGGAAAACACCACACAAACTTAGTTCAGAATCAGTGGTAACTCAGTCACTGGGTGCATCAACTAGAATCCTAATCTTGTAAGCCATATTAAATCTAAATCTTCCAGTGGCGAATCCTGGTGGGTTTGCCATCTAAACCAGGAGACACTAGTAGTTACACCTTGTCCTATCACTATCTCTACCCAAAAACCTGTACCTCTCTCCTGCCTCCTCTCTTCCTCTGGCCAACACGGAAGTCCTGCATACTCACAGTGAATGGTTGCTTCCTTTATTCATTAGGGGAACGTTCAATTCACAAGAAGTTACCTGAGTAGGTGACTCAGTGACTCGGCCCAGACAACCCCTCCTGGGAAAGAGGAATTAACATCAAAATACAAACAGCACCATGGCCATCCACAACAAATCAGTAATTAAGAAAGTGTCTTACAGTCTCTCATGGAGGCATTTCCTCAATGAGACTCTTTCCTCTCAACTGACTCTAACTTGTGTCACATTGACACAACAACCAGCTAGCACATGGTGGTTTTGTTGTTGTTGTTGCTTTGTTTGTCAATTTGACACAAGCTGGTGTCATCTGAGAAGAGGGAACAACGATTGAGCTTAGCCAGTGTTCCTACTGTAAGTCCATGGGCATTTTCTTGACTAATGATTAAAGTTGGGCCCATTACAAGTGGCACTACCACTATGCAGGTGGTCTCAGGGTCTAAAGAACAAGACAAAACATAAACAAGTAACAAGGATCGAGCTATGAATCAGCACCGGGACTCTGGGTCCTACCCCGACTTCCACTCGATGGACTGTGACGTAGAAGTGTAAGCCAAATGAACTCTTTCTTCTTGTTGCTTTTTGTTCATGCTGTTTTTTCACAGGAATAGAAACTTGACAACATTGGCAAACACTACTGATGATTCAGGCTAACCTTCGAGAGGAAACCCATCTAACTAGCAGGCATTGGCTCTAAATGTTTGTAAACTAAGGACCACTGAGAAATGAGCATGTCCATTGGTGAGCCACGGGCTCCCTTTTCTCTAAGAATGGAAGTTGGTTGGTTGGTTGGTTGGTTGGTTGGTTGGTTGGTTGGTTGGTGTTCTGTTGTAGTGGTTATCATTTGTTTATAATTGAGTGTTTAGGTTCTTGCTATGAGTGAAACATTATGTCTGGATTCTGGCCATTTAGATGTGTGAAGACCTACTGAGATCCCTCCAAATCTAGACATTTGGTCCTAATGGCAGCAAAGATCTTTTTGACTTGGACTAAATATTTGAACAACCTAATTCCAGAACGGCAGTCTTCTCACCACACTGGTGTTGGGGTGTGTGTGTGTGTGGGGTGAGTGTCTGGTTGCCATCAAGGCTCTGCCTCCCAGATGTCCTCCAGCTCCCCCCTCTACTCTCAGTCCAGACCCATTAAACCCTGATGTGACAAAAACCCAGGGGTGCGGTGCCAGTGAAGGCACCACCATCCGTTCAGTTTCATGGCATGTCTACCCCTGTGTTTTCTGTGTCTCATCTGCCACCGAGCAGTGCTGATTTTATTGTTGAGTATTTTAAGCCATATGTCTTCTTTTTTCTTAGCCACTACTCTCGTCTAAGATCCTGACCTGCAGAGGTGACTGCAGTACATTTCTCATTTATATCTTGTCTCCCTCCTCTCTAGTACTCTTCTAGACGTGTCTCAACTAGATCACCCATTGCCCATAGGGACATTCACTAACTTCCCGCTTCTCTTAAGAGAAGTCCAAAATCCTCAGTGTGGTCTCCAAGACTGTCATGGCTCCTTGGCTGGCTGCATCCCTACCATAGATCTTGGAAAAGCCTTCACCTGACGTCTTTATAGTCAAGCCCTGATGGCTTTTTAGACCTTGCTTCAGATGAAACGGTCTAGGTCTGGCCTGTCACAGCGCAGGTTCATGTCCTTCCTGGCTGTTGGAGGATCTCACAGCTGTACATGCACAGTCTGTTGGTGGTCAGTGTCCTCTCAGAACACTGGGAGACACATAGACAGGGGTTGCTCTGTCTTATGCTCCCAAATGCATTCCTAGTTGGAAAGGTGAATGTCTTTGTGGTCTTTGAAGTCCTGAAGGACTTCCGTTAAGCTTGTAGGAACTTGCCACAGGAACAGGAAGCCTTTGAAGGATTTAATCAAAGAAACAATGTGATCAGATGGACCTTCTAGGAACTCCTTGGGTGAGGTATAGACAGACTCACCTGAAGTAAGATCGTCCCAGACCCTGCACAGTTGCTTTTCTTTCTCACTGTCATTTTCCTACCTCTATGAGAAGGGTTACCTGAGCCTTTCAGACAGTTGCCTTATTCCGTCTACCTAGTCACTGTAATTTATTTTGAACAATGTTGACTGACTTCCTTAAGCACATGCTTGATGCTCAGAATAATACAGTGAGAACCAGCCACGTTCACATGTGAACCTTTGATCCACATCTCTCACTGGAGTCCTGAAAAAAGTGTTTACCTCGGTATGACAGGTTCTATAATAGTAATCTGAATGGAGTATTGGGTCTCAGAGGAGATTATAACTTAAGTACTGTCCTTGTGGTGCCAGGAAGTACCTTAGCACAGAGGCGACCCTAGGATAGGTAGGAATGGTAAGGTTTCATCAGGTAGAAAGAGTGTCATAGGGGAGGGGCAGAATGCAGCAGAGAGGCCGGCTAAAAGAATGGCTTTCTGAGTCACATTGTACAATGAACATTCATACTGAAATTACAGTAGACACATTAAGCTATAGCCTATCAAAAATGAGTAGAGAAGTGGTATTTGTGGGAATCACTGTCATTAAAGGTCAAATGCCTCACTAAGAAAGCATTGGCTGCACCAACAGGAGTAGTGATCACAAGAAACCAAGACACCGAGGAAACATCATGAGTCCTTCTGTGGGTAGACTAGGATGGACTCTCATGGAAATGAGTACCAGGCTCCTGGTGAGCTGGCTCAGGCCAGCCCTGGGAGGCAAGGCAGTGAGCATGTACATACCTGCATACACGCCACACTCTGACTGTATTTGTATTTTGCAGGTCCATGGAAAGTGGGAGGCCCCCCGATCCTGCAGACTGGGCCGTGATGGACGTCGTCAATTATTTCCGAACAGCAGGATTTGAGGAGCAAGCCAGTGCATTTCAAGAACAGGTAACTCAGCCAGGCAGTGGTGCCACACCCTTTAATCCCAGCCCTCGGGAGGCAGACACAAGCAGATTTCTGAGTTTGAGACCAGCCTGGTCTACAGAGTGAGTTCCAGGACAGCCGGGGCTACACAGAAAAACCCTGTCTCAAAAAACCCCCAAAACTTAAAAAAACAAAACCCAAAACAAAACAAAACAGGTAACTCAGACTGAAGAGACACAGTTCCCTGCCACCTCACACTGAGAGGGGAATGAAGAAGGAGACCAGAGAGCAGTGAGGGGACCAAGAGGCATCTAGACAGCAGCAGCAGCAGCAGCAGCAGCAGCAGCAGCAGCAGCAGCAGCAGCAGCAGCAGGAGGAGGAGGAGACTGGCAGCTGGTGGGCCGCTCTCTGCAAGCCTAAGGCCCTGAGGCTGGAGCAGAGCTATACAGAGGCTGGCTAAGATCATTTCCACTGGAGGCCCCAGAAGGACTGATCATGCTCATGAGTGGGAAGAACCAGTCCTTTCTTCACTACAGGAGGAAGTAGACAGCAGGAAAGAGAGAGGGAGACAGATCATTGGTGAGACACACGGGACTAGCTACCACTGCCCGCTCCGGCCGGGTCCCAAGGGAAGGTTCAGGCCTAGTGATTTGCTTTGTGGGTGCTCGTCAAGGCAGAGCCTAGGGTTCAGAGTCAGGTTCAGGTTTATGTGCTCTTGCACATGTGTCTGTCTGTCCGGGAGGAAAGTTACTGGAGTTCTATGAGTCTTTGTTTCACATCTTTAACATGAGATTGTTCATACCTTATTGACAGTGGTATCGCTCTGACAATTTAAAGGAAACATATACAAATTTCCCCCCAAAGGTCTTGGCACAGCATTGATGTTCAAAAGCATTAATTTCTTTCTCTGGGGCTCAGGAGTTGAGATTAGAGACAGGAAAGAGCAGACATCTCTTCTCTGGGTAATGTGTGACTCCATGGAGTAGGCTGAGCCAGCCCTCTGCAATGGCCCTCCTAAAGGCGGATAGGGAAGAGCTTATGGTCCTCCCTTCAGAACTCAAAGCTCCTCCCCTACTGCAACAGCCTGGAGTCTCCTTTCATTGTCTCATAATCTAGGTGAGAGAATTAGAAACTAAAGAATATGTCTGGCTATCCATGTCACATCCCTTCACCAGAGCTTATTAGCACAGTCCAAATTCAGATAAAGTAACCCTTTAAATGCCACATAGGTCAGTCTCCTCCAGCAATATTTTCTTCAAACTTGATCCTTACACATATTTATTTTTTTGTTAGTTTGGAAAATTTGCCAAAATAGAAGCTTAAGTGACTCTACACCCACTAGAAGAATTAAAATTAGAAAGAGAGTTGGTGCCAAATAAGCGTATGTAGAAAACACGATGCTCCCACACTGCTGGTGAGAGTGTAAAGGAAACACTCACACCTAACAAGATCAGCAAAGGTATTCACCAAAGGAAAACGACTGCCTGTCTACAAGGAGATGTGCCTGAAGCTGTCGCCAGCAGCTTTTCCCACAGTTGGCAAAACTCGGAAGCCTGGGTTGACAGTTGGATACAAAATGAGTGTACAAATCAAGATGTCTACATGATGGAATAGCACTCAGTAATGAAAACAAAGGAATGCCCGACATATACAGCATTTAGATGAATATCAATAACACACTGAATGAGAGAACCATTATGCACCAGAGTTCATGCCAAATGGGTACAATAAATTTTCAGACTGCTAAAACAGATCAATAGCCTATTTAAAAAAAATGCTTGGCCGTGAATAGGCAGAGATGGGGAATGATTTCTGAAAGGTAAGAGGGAACCTTCTGGTGATACCAACATTCTGTATGTTGATAAAGGCTACATGTGGTTGTGTGGTTGTGTGTGTGTGTGTGTGTGTGTGTGTGTGTGTGTGTGTGTGTGATCTTACTAAGGGCTAGTGTATTCATCACTTTTCTGTTGTGATAAAATACAATGACCAAGACAACTTATAGAAGAAGGAATCTGTTTTGACTGCTAGTCTCAAAGGGTCCATCAAGGGTGGCGAAGCATAGCAGCATGTGGCAGGCATGACAGCAGGAGCAGTAGGAAGCAGATAGCTCACATCTTGGACCACACATACACAGCAGAGACAGTGAACAAGAACTGGGAAGAGCCTGAAAGTCAGATTGCAAAGCCTGCCCACAGTGTTATACTTCCAACAAGACCATATCTCCTAACCCTCCCAAACAGAACCACAGACCAGGGATCAGGTATTTAAATCTGAGCCTATGGGGGACATTCTCATTCAAACCACTACAGCTGGGACAGGAAAGCCACACACCACTGTCCTGATCAGACTGTGGACTGTCGGTGTCTACATATGTAGTCACTGCATGGACACTGCTTGTTCAAATTACTCATAGCTTTATGTTACATGACCTATACATTTTATATGAGAAGGAAAAGAACTGTAAGAATACTCAACAATATATATATATATATATATATATATATATATATATATATATATATGTAAAATGAAGTAAGTTTAGAAAATATTAATTATAGAATTTAAGAGGAAGGATGTAAGTATTCACAAAAAGTTATTCTCCTCATGTCTGAAATTTTTTATAATAAAATTCTAGTGGAAAATAATAGCTCAGGTTGGAAAGTAGAAACTATTATGTCTAGAGCATATTTTATTTTGGGATTTTTATGGTACAATGTCCATTTGTGTCATTGTAATTGAGTAGCTTTCTTCTGAAATTAAATTTAATACCTTAAAAGATTTACAAAAAGGGGAGGCTTAAATAAAAGGTTTCCTGGACAGGTTCCTGATGCCCAGAGCCTTCCCAGGTTGAATCTATGTGCAGACACCCTAGGTGAGGGCACAGCATGCTATGTGGGCCTTGCAGATTCTGTATACAACCCTGCAAATGAGATTGGCCAGCAAAGAGCTTGGCCCAGCAGTGGTATTTTCTTCCCAGGGATGACCTCATTCTGGCACTGGGGACACTGAGATGTAAATTGGAACATGTCATTGAGAAATCCCTCACAACATCACTGAAATCTAGTCTGCCAATCTAGACTTTGATAAATGAATTCCAGAAAATGGTGCCTGTCCTGAAATTCAGTTCCTTTATCCACTGGAGTGTAGCTTGGTGGGCAAGGAGTGGGCCTTGAATTAATCTCTGGAAGTGATTCAGCTCATTCTCCTCCTCTAATATTTTCATTCCCATTGAAGGGATTACAAATAGGGGGCTTGTCACATGATGGTATGCCATGTCCTGCTCTGATTCATGGGGACCGAGGCATGTCCTCTAACACGTTACCTGACTCTTCCTCCTGTGCTGTGCTTCCAGCATCTCCCTGGCAGTTACCCTGATGTCAACACTCACTGCGTATATCCTGATATGAACACTGAAGGTCATCTTCAGCCCAAAGATGTACCTTTCAGGTACATTGTTAGGTCATAGCAACCAAAAACCCCAAGGAGAACATCTTTAACATCTCCTAGTGCTAGATTTGCCGTGCCATTTTGCAGGAGCCATGCAAAGACAGAGAACAGCCACCCTTGAAAAGGACAGGTCCCAGGTGGGCAGCAGAGTTGCCAGTGATTTGGGGAGCGCATTGCTTCAGGACCGATCCCTACAGCCTGGATGTTTGAGTTTCCCCATATGACTCCTAGTGAAGACCTAACACCACATGGGATCGTCCTAGGATAAAGGCTCTTGGGAGGAAATGAGATTTGGATGGGATCCTAAGGATGGGGTGCCATGATAGGACTAGTGCCCTTCTAGAAGAATTGAGGTAGTTCTTTGTACTGCTCTGTCCACTCTGCCTCCACAGAAGGCTTTAGCACAAAGGTGGCTGGGCACCTGCAGCTGACTAACCTCCTTTTCTCATCCTATGCACCCCACTTCCACTCAGCAGTTGGAACCATCAAGTTCCCCTGCGGCTCAAAGACTTACATCAGGTTTTCTTAAGGTTTGCTTAAGCCAAGCTTAAGCTGGAAGCACATCATCAGCACCACCAAGGAGGAAATCTAGGCATCAGGACCACACGTGGGTCAGGCCGCATTGCTATTCTGACTAGGGATGTGGTCCTCCCTGGGTTCAGCTGGTAGCTTCTGGCATTAGACTGCTGCTCTTCAACCTCTGGAGACTTTATGGCAATCACTGGATTCATTAACAAGGTTCTGCAGGAGGAAAAGTGGGAGGCAGGGATGGCCAAGCGCCAGCATCACCCTCCCACAAACTCTATGATAAAGTGACCAGTTTTCCAAGTATCTTAGCAACAGCCATGAGTGGAATCATTACCCTTAGCTTATTGTCTCCTAATTTCTTCATAGTCACTTGGTGGTCCTAGGATGTTTGCTTAGATAGGACTCAGATGTCTGCACAGTTAATGTTGAGCTAAACAATGGACTATTGCCTAAGCTGCTACTTTGAGTCCAAGATACCATTTGAGATGTGTCCTTCTGAAGTAGGCTTCCCATGGCATAGAGTGAGACATGAAAGTTGTTGGGGTCTGCCACAGTAACCACACAACGGACTGGGTTACCCTGGGAGGTGAACTGGGGCTGTAACGAGACTAAATGGGAGAAAAATGGACGCCAAGAAGATTCCCTGTTCAAGGCATCTCTGATTTTACTTAGGAAACTTTTTGGGTTAAAAGAGGGTAGGCCCTGTCCACAGTCAGTTCTGCGAAGACACCTGGGTACAGCTTGAAGTCCCTGGCACTGTGCATTGTCCCAAGGCTGTCTCAGCAGGAAGCAGGATGTGGATGAGGCACGGGGTGGCGGACAGGTAGCAGGATTCCAGAGAAGCACCTGTGCAGTTAGCACAACAAAAGAGAATGTAGCTTCCTGTGGCACTCCTTCAGAGGCAGCAGGTCTGCTCTCAGCCTGAAGCGGCTGAGGAAGGGGGCCACAAAAGTGACTTGAGAATTAGTGATTTTCTAAGTGGATTATTCAAAAAAAAAACAACAAAAACAAACAAACAAAAAAAAACAGCTGCCTACCCATGGACATGGGTCCTGATCTCAGCAAAAACACCTCCTCCTACCCCAGACAAATATGGTGGGATTCACTGTATTAGACTCTGAAGGCGGTAAGCAACATGTTCTGGTTTAAGCAGGGTCATCTCTTGACAGTGCATTCTCCACAGCTCATCACTACTCAAGCTGGATCTGATCCCAGGTCACAGAGGTAGTCCTCCCAAAGTTCTATTGTGATCCCAGGTCACAGAGGTAGTCCTCCCAAGGTTCTGCTGTGATCCCAGGTCACAGAGGTAGTCCTCCCAAGGTTCTGCTGTGATCCCAGGTCACAGAGGTAGTCCTCCCAAGGTTCTGCTGTGATCCCAGGTCACAGAGGTAGTCCTCCCAAGGTTCTGCTGTGATCCCAGGTCACAGAGGTAGTCCTCCCAAGGTTCTGCTGTGATCCCAGGTCACAGAGGTAGTCCTCCCCAGGTCACAGAGGTAGTCCTCCCCAGGTCACAGAGGTAGTCCTCCCCAGGGTTGTGCAGTTATTTCACTTCTCTGTCTCCATCCTTCTGACTCACATGTACAGTGTCACAGGCAGAGAGTTGGCATTCAGTCACTGTCACGTGGTTTCAACTGTGCTGCATTCCTGTTCCTGTGAGTGAGTGAGTGACATCAGTCATTTTATTTCTGGAACACTGTGTACCTCTGAGATCATTTTCCCCCTTAGAGTATCATGACAAAATAACATGCAACTCAAAGTGGCAAATTAATTTCACTCTATTAGCTTTCCCTCAGCCATAGGAACGAACAATTTCTCATTTGAAATGCCCGTCTGACATAATAAGACATAATTTGAAACCTGAAGACTAGACTTTGTCTTCACCTAGCTCATTGCTGCTAACGTTGAACAAATTCCGAAGGCACTGTCTTAATAACGACAAACAGAGCTTTGCGTTGCTGCGTTTTGCCAAATACACTTCTCAAATGCAGGTAGCTAGGTGGGAAGCCTATGAGGACAACAGCGAGCTCTGTGCCGAAACTCAGGCAACTGCGGTGGCTTGAGACTCGTGATTCTCATGAGAGCAGGGACAGGGCCTGCTCATGTTCAGGCCTTTCAGTTCTACAGCGCTGGAGCCCTGCTATGAAATATGTCACAAAATTATGACAAACATATGTACAAAATTGTTCAAGTGACACATGACTTTCTCTAGCTTCGTGACAAATTCAGCTCTAAATTAAAACCTCACACTTTGGGGAGGTGAGGGAAAGAAGGGGGACTTCATTTACCTTGTCAGCATTTTGTACTACTAGCAGTGAAAATATCCAAGGTACGCTGATACTTGCTATTTCTTAACAGTTGGGGGATCTCTGGATTGCTTATAATATTCTATAGTATGATGAATATATAGGGGATGTGGCTTGGAAAGATTAAGAAAAAAGTTAAAATTCATGCAAATAAGTAATGCTAACAGAAAGTAGCCAAAGGGAGTTAATTGAAGGCAAAATTAGTTAATGAAAAATACTTAAAATTTGTTTCTATAGAGTTTATTTTACTTGTATAGACTGAGCTAAGCAGCTAATTCAGTTGTTTGAGACAAACCACTGTAAAACAAAAAGAGCCACATTTACTTACCTAGTGATTTCCACAGCTGTAACAATCCTCATTAAGAAGGATACAACATTAAAAGTAATAGTAACAACAAACATTAATAAAGCTGCCTAACACCATCACTGTTAGGAGAACCTCCTGAAGAAAGCCCTGACCATCCCATGCAGTGGAAAGACCTAACAAAGAAGCATGGGGCCCTGAAACACTTGTCTTGGCAACTCCAAGACTCTTGTATTGAGAGCACTGAGTGGATTGATGAGCAATGGGGCTGGAAAGCAAGCAGGGCGCAGGAAAGAACTTGGCTCACCTAGCAGAAGAGAGGCCCACTGAGGAGCTCAGATCCAACAGTGAGGGGTCGGTGAGGGTAATGGCTGGGACTGAGCCTCTCTCTCTCTCTCTCTCTCTCTCTCTCTCTCTCTCTCTCTCACACACACACACACACACACACACACACACACACACACACACTTGAAAACTTGAACCTAAGCTGGTGACACTGTTTGAGAAGTTGTGGAACCTTTGGGAAACAATTTAGAAGACACCCTTAGAAACGGAGGAAACTAGTGGTAAGAACTTTTCTAGAAATCTCTGAAGGGGAGAGTTTTATAGAGAATGAACTAGTCAGCAAGTTCAAAATACCTCATAAAGGTCATGTCTGGGAAGTTGGCAAGTGGAATTTCAGTGGTGCAGGTGGGGAGGAGGGTGGAGAACCCTGCCTTTGTCACGCAGGGGTGAATAGAAGGCAAACAAATGCAGGGAGAGACAGACACCAGAAGGTCATGGAGGATGTGGGCTCTCCTCTAAGTCAGGAAGTCCAGACTTACTGATATTCAGGAAGTGCCCAAAAGAATTAGACCGATTAAAACGACAGGAAGTGGTGAACAGTTTGATGAAGCAGAACTCCCCCAGGGAAGGGAGCTCAACCCTGCTTGTGGAAGAGCCGGAATGTGGGGAAACTGGAGCTTCGTGACCTGAAGATATCAATATAAAATGGTGTAGCACTCTGGAAAATTGCTCAGTGGCTCTGCAGAAAATCAGGCATAAATTAGCATGACTCAGCAGAAAACAGGCATAATTACCATGACTGCAGAAAATCAGGCATAAATTAACCATGTGACTCAGCAGAAAATCAGGCATAAATTAACCATGACTGCAGAAAATCAGGCATAAATTACCATGACTCAGCAGAAAATCAGGCATAAATTACCATGACTGCAGAAAATCAGGCACAAATTACCATGACTCAGCAGTTCTTCAAAAATAAAGGGTGGTGGTGCACGCCTTTAATCCCAGCACTCAGGAGGCAGAGGCAGGCAGATTTCTGACTTCCAGGCCAGCCTGGTCTACAGAGTGAGTTCCAGGACAGCCACGGCTATACAGAGAAACCCTGTCTCGAAAAACAAACAAACAGACAGACAAACAAACAAACAATAAATAAATAAATGGGAAAGCTCAGCTGCCTGCACTTGTGCAAGGGCCATGGAGGCATCCATCACAATAACCAGGCAGAAACAACCCAAATGCCACAACCAAGTAAATAGATAAACAAGATCCATAAAAAGGAAGAGTGCAACAGTGATGAACTTTGAGAACATGCTAAGTCATTGTTATATGATTGCTATATGAGATATCTGAAGTAGACACTCAGACACAGAAGCAGACTAGTGCTCACCAGGAGCTGAGTCACCTGTAATGAATGTACAGTTTATTAAAATGACAAAAAAATTAAGTTAATAGTAGTCATCACTGAGCAACATGGTAAAAATAATTCCATTACTGTATACTTAGAAATGGTTAACATTGCATAGTTTATATGATATAAAACTTAATTTAAAAATTAAACAATTACATTATTTATTTACTATTTATAATTATTAATTACATGTATATATGGTATAGTAGAACACATATCTCATAGCATATATTTGGAGACCAAATGATAACATTAAGGAGTCAAGACTCTCCACTCACCTTTACATGAATTTTATGGATGATGCTAAAGTCATCATGGTTTGGGGGGTCTCACCAGCCTATAATATAATGTTTATTATGATAGAAATTTCTAATGTAATCTTAACCATAATATATAATGGTTGTTAGTTGATAAAACTTTTAAATATTTTATTTTTAAAATATGACAGGATGATCAGGACAAGGCCGCTTTAAGCTGCACTGGAGACAAAGGTGATGCTGAAGTTTACCTGAGCTTCACCAAACTAAGGGAAGCCCAGACAGCCAGTGCAGGACTGTGGTCTGGGGCATCTCGGAGGGTGTTGTACATTTGAATCAGTACACCAGGGTGGGTGGCCATCATCTCAGCCAACGATGGCTCCAGTAGAAAGCAAAGGTAGAGCATCCTAGTTAACCTAACTGCCAACTTTACATAGCCCGGGGTCAGCTGGAAAGAAAGGGTTTCAACTGAGGAATTGTCTTTATTAGCTTGGCTGCGGGCCTGTCTGAGAGGGGCTGTCTACTTTGATCACTGTGTTAGGAGGGCTTCACCGTGTGGGCAGTGTCGTTGCTCGTTGCTCCCGTAGGCCTGGAGTACCTGGGGAAGAATCTGAGCTAAGCCTGTGAGCAAGTCAGCAGGCAGCCTTCCTCCAGGCTTCCTGCTCCAGAGCAACAAGAAGGAGACTAGAGCATGGGGGAAGATGAATCTCCCCTGTGTGACCGGAGGTGTTTGCCTTCTGCCATCAAACATACGTAGCAGCTCTCAGTTCTCAGGCCTTCGAATGCTGACCAGATCTCAACCACCCTCTACCTCAACATTTTCCAGTCTCCGGACTTTTGAATCAACACCACAAATTTTCTTGGAGTCCAAGTTTCCAGTTTAGTTAGACCTAACTAATGAGCCACCATTTGGATTATTTCCTTGGAGGACCCAATGCCCAATGTGCTCAGTTTTGGGGAGACATTTAGGAAATTCCTGCCAGTTTCTCTTTTTGTTTTCTGGTTTTGCTTGCTTGTTTGTTCCACTTAGATTGAAGAGGGGCAGAGGTTTAATTAGAAACAAGACAATAGTAGTAGTAGTTAAAAATGACCATCAGGAGCTGGGTGTGGTGGCGCGCGCCTTTAATTCCAGCACTCAGGAGGCAGAGGCAGGCGGATTTCTGAGTTCGAGGCCAGCCTGGTCTACAAAGTGAGTTCCAGGACAGCCAGGGCTATATAGAGAAACCCTGTCTCGGAAAAACAAAAAAACAAAAACAAAAACAAAAAAACAAAAAACAACAAAAAAAAAGACCATCAGAGAGAATGGAAAGGGAGATGGGGAAAGATATTGGCCTCAATATTGGACTTACCCCACTATGGTTGTGAGAGTGGGGGGGTGTGGGGGGGTGGGGGTGTCATCTTCGGGGTTTTGTTCCATTATTGTCAGCAGCAGTGAATTAGGAGTTAAAGACACAAAATCACAGGCTCCTCCTGGCTGGGTGCTCATGGCATGGGAACAAGAAGACTGTTGGTCTACAGGCTCTGTTGTAGGATTAGTGGAAGAATAGCTCCCCTGTCAACCATGGGCCTCACATGGAAGAACTGAAGGCTCTTGTAACACTGCAGAACAGAGCGCAGAGACGAAAGGTAGATTTGTAAGAGGCTCGCTGAGCTGATGGCATGTCAGGAGTAGGTTCTCAATGTAAGTAGACCACTGTGGCAAACAGGTGAGACCATGGCAGATAGCATAGTTTATGCCTTCCTCAGACCAACAGTCTGAGGAGAATGATAGAAATGGTTTGCTTCACTGTATTTCAACAGTCCAGGGGATGGAGCCTATGTCATTCTTGGTGGAAGTTCTCAATATCCTCTGGTCACTGATGATAATGGAAGAAGGAAGAAGAAGGCCCCAAGCAGGTGGCAATGTAGTCTACCTGCAAGAGGTATACCTCCACCCCCTCCCCTCCACCACTCCCCCCTCCCCTCTGCCCCTCCCCTCTCCCTCACTTCCCTCTCCCCTCTGCCCCTCCCCTCTCCCCTTCACCCCTCCCCTCTCCTTAGCCATAAGCCAGTGAAGGCTATACCAAACTATGCAGTCTGGGGAATGTGAAGTTATGTGTTCTATGGAACAGGTAGGGAGATGCTCAGTGCTCTCGTGTCTCCTGGGAGACACGCCTGAGGTGTGCCTGCCTGTGGGGAATTATTCTTGTTTGTAGTAACTGACACGGGAAGAGCGCCCAATGAAGCTGGGCTGTCTGTACACTGAGCATGTAGTTCTGACCATGAATCCCATGTGATCATCTGCTTCAAGGTCTGCTGCCTTGACTCAGCCACCGTGACAGACACCTTGAACAGGGGGCCAGAGTAAACCCTCTCTCCTTGTAGCTTCTTGTAGCCTCTGCAGAGGTACCCAGCGCTGCACACAAGCAGTATATACTCATCCACGCGGGCACTTTGCTATAGCAACAAGGAAGAAGGCAAAGCAGGCAGTGAGTGCCCTGGCCTGGCCGAGCCCGATGCCATTGCCTTTAAAAAAGTATCAGGCAGTGAGTGCCCTGGCCTTGCTGGGCCCAATGCCATTGCCTTTAAAAAAGTACTTGTGGTTTTGATATTGCTACTTAGTTTAGCTTAAATTCAAGATAAAGTTCCAAAAGGTTCACACTGATAGATAGATAGATGTCTCCATTAACAATGATCACATTGGATCCATGGTCAGGGCTACATGCTTTGCTCCGCTCTCTGGCTCCATGTACAGACGGCCCAGCTTCAATGGGTGGCTATTCCCATTAACAATGTGTCCATTAACAATGTGTCCATTGGCAACCATACCTAGAGTCACCTCTGATCCAGTTTTCTTGCTTGATAAACAAATTTTATTTTTTTCTTTCATCAGAAATGTATATATGATTTAAAATATTATGACATCCCCCAGCCCATCACCCCCATCATGACAGTGGGAATGATAAATGGCAAAGGGTGGGGGCTGAAGAGCTGGCTCAGCAAAAAAAGAGTACTGGCTGCTCTTCCAGAGGACCCAGGTTCAAATCTCTGCACCTGCATGATGGCTCACAACTGTGCGTACTCCAGTTCCAGGGGATCCAATGCCCTCTTGTAGCCTCTGCTGAGGCTGCATGCAAATGGTACACAGACATACGTGCAGGCAAAACACACAGACACATAATATAGTAAAATAAAATCATTTTAAATACCACAAAGGCAAGTCCCAGTGACACAGAAGAGAGCACTAAAAACATTTGCTCCCTTAGTAACCCAAACTGGATGTTGGGTCTGCTGGCTTGTGGCTGTTAAAAACAAACAAGGCAAATGTTTTTTAAGCTACACAAATGACTTCTCTCTGTTGACAAGACACTGGGTGTTTATTGTGTGCACAGTTTGTCTTTGAGTCAGAGAAGGTCTTTCTAGTTTTTATAGTGGCCACCTCAGATTCCCCACCACTATGGAAACAAGGCAGGCAGAACCTCAGAGGAGAGTCTGGGAGATGCTAAAGCGATGACCTCATAGTCAGAGCCCACAATGACCAAAGGCAGGACAGGGGTGTGGCAGTGTGTGAAGGTTCAACTCGCTGAAGAGGAATTTCTTCACCAGAAGAGGCTTCACCCCAAAACCATGTGAGGAAATTCAAAACTATAAACTTGATTAAGTGACCATCGTCCTTTCTGAAGTTGTATGGAAATTCTTCAAAATCTCAACCCTGCATCTCGGTGGGACAAGGCCATTTAAAGAAACATGGTGAACTATTACAAAGTACTAGGGGTGCCAGAGAACGCGTCGTCCTCAGATATCAAGAGAGCTTTCCATCAGCTGGCTCTGCAGGTACACCCAGACAAGAACCCAGGAAACAAGGAAGCAGCTGAGGAGAAATTCAAACAAGTAGCAGAAGCCTATCACATCTTATCTGATGCCAAGAATCGAAAGGATTATGACAGGTCCCGATGGAACCGAAACAAAGGGGAAATCAGAGGTGACGGCCATGACAAAGGGGAGACCATCAGAGTTGATGACAGCAGAGATGAAACCGATCGGGAAGAAGAAATATGCTCTCAGAGGCCTCGCCACACCTTCCAGAAGGTCATTGAAGATGAAGACCTTTTCTCGGGAGACTGTTTGTTCGCAGGTCCCATGACTGGTCCCAGAAGAGCCTCTTCCCCCTTCTTTACTGTCACCCCCATCATGGACACAGGATTTTCTACGTTTGTGTCCCATGGATCCAGATCTTATTCTGATGACCTTGAAACATTTGTACCATATGTAAGCCAAGGAATGGGAAAGTTCAGACTGGTCACCACTTGTAGCAAGACAGTGAATGGCAAGAGAGTTGTCACAAAGAGAGTTGTAGAGAACATTCTAGGACCAAAGAAAATAGAGAACGAACGGCTATTTCGTCACAATCCTTCACGTGGTTAGTAAGGACCTGCCATTGTCTTCTTCACCGGGAATTGCAAATGAGATGTGTGTGTCTTGATGCCTGTCGGAAACGGTAGAAATCTGGGAGGGGAATGGCATAGACAGAGGGCTGGTTAGCTCAAAGCTCTCTCCACTGTGGAGGGGAGTCGTGGGTCAGATGTTAACACAGAGAACCTGTGAGGAGCAGAGCTGACCTTCCTGCCAGTTCTCAAAACTGAGCTTTCTTTCCTCAGTCAGGACGTGGGGGCTGGATCCCACACCACAGTGCAAAGCAGAATCACAGTGCTCTGCCCTTGCAGTTTCCCCCACAGCGGCCTCCTCCTTGGTGACTGGTCCTGCTCTTTCCCTGAGCCTCTTTTTGTGTCTTCTCTCTCTTCCCAAGAGTTTCCCATGGTTCATATCATGATCAAGTCCAACCTGAGGCATGTCCTCCCCAAAGATGAATGCTGACAGAGACAGAAGTTCTGGGTTAAGGGTTTATTTGCATGTCATGTGTTGGCTACTCAGTAGATGTTCTCTGAATCTAGCCAGGCACAATCAGGTCACTGCTCTCCCCATCTAACAGGTGAGGAAAGCAGGCTTAAAGAGATTTGATATTAGGCCCTGCCTAATACCCAGTGAAAGAGTGGCCACTCTGTCTCCTTGATTTGTAAGTCTGGGGCTCCCTTGTCTCCACTGGGAGTTCAGTCCTGTCTTCTCTCTGCCTTGCTGGGATGAGTCAGTACTTGTTGGAACTTTCAAAGCAGAGAAACATTTTAACTTTCTGACCCAACAGGGATGTGGCCTTTGCTTATACATGAAGACAGGAACACTGTAACACAGTGAAGCTAGCAAATGCTTATCTAGTAACACGGAAATCCCAGCCTGTGGATTAGTTATCTCTTTGTTCTGGCTTTGATCATTTACAAAATCTTGGGTTGATTGTTTGTCCCTCTGAGCTGGAGTAGACTGGTGGCATTTCAACCCCTCCGTCTGTAGCAACGAGCTGCTGGGATCTGGGCGAGTTCCTCCTCCTCAACAAAGCTATGGATGATGCTATAGTACAGTCATGGCTGCTTGGCAAAATGTGGGCTTCATTTGCAACTTTGGTCTATTATGGAAGTTAAATAACAGATTATTAGCTCTTCTAATCAAGGGACTTTCCCATATGTGCGATTTTGATGAGGCGCATGTTTCATGCAGTTCTTGGAAATTTTCGTCTTGGTGAATTTTCTCTCCTTGAGTGGGAATACATCCCCCTGGCAGTGATGCAGAAAGGAAGCTGAGAGCGGACCTGGGCTCAGGTCACACTGCTTTCTATCGGTGCCTCTCGTGTGCAAAGGGGAGGATAAACGTTCCCTGCTTTGGAGTGGGGCTCATATGTGCAGCTGGTGGTCCAAGGTTGCTCACATGTTGCTAGGTACTTTATCCAGAAAAGGGCATATGTGCTTAGTATCCACAGATGAGGGTGTCAGGCTGCTGTATGCACTGTGCGTACTTATGCGGATGCATGTGAATACATAGCTCAGGCTGAACAGAATCCCCTGCTGCTAAACTATCCCTGTGCTCGTCTGCCCCCTAGGTTGTGGTAATAGGATTCAGATGGCCAACTGCCTGACCCAAGGCTCACAAGCACCTAGAGTTGGGGGTGAAGGGGAAAGTGTGAGAGTTGATGCCAATGCGTTTCAACACTTACACAGTGACGAATCCAGATGGATTCTTCCTATACACTTCCTGTGAGTTGTAATATCTGAAGGACAGCAGAAAAGACGTCAAATTGGAACATAAAACATGACTTTCCATTTTTTTTCTCAAGTAAAATCTAGACCTCACAGACACACTCTGCAGAAACGCAGAGGGATGCTTAACCATTGCTGGTTTCTTCTGTCCACGATTTACTTTCAGTTAATGAAGGAAGTCTGTGTAGAACTGAAAACAAGGTCTGAAAACAGAGGGCCTGTTTGAAAAATAGGGTTGTATCTTAGCTCCACAGGGGTTCCCAGTCAAGCGTACCTTATCCAGAGCAGAGACTGAGATGAACGCTGAGGCCACCAAACTTTAGAATGCTGTGGTCGCGCACACTAGTGTCCTGGGTTCCACTGTGGGAACACAATGTCGTGGATTCCACCTTGAGAACACAGTGTCCTGGGTTCTACCTTGGGAACACAGTGTCCTGGGTTCTGCAGCCGTCGCATAGGACCTTCTGCTCTTCTCCTGGGATTCTGTAGGGACAACAACTCTTCTCAAGTAAGTTCACCTCAAAATAGTTAGCAGGTGGCTGGAGCATTTGCACGTCTCACTGATGGGTAATGGTAAACACCAACTGCAGCGTGAGGTACGAGCTTTGGTATGAGAGTCCATTCCTGGGTCTCTGTGTCATGCTCAACTCTGTCCTGAAGTAGCTGCTTTGTCCTGCATGGTGGCTGTCTCTCACATGTCAGCAGATGGTTTAGTAGCTGGAAAATAAAGAAAAAAAAAAAGTTTCCCCAAATGAAAAGTATACAAATGAAAAGCACTGTAGGGCCACAAGAAGCAGCTCCCTCTTCTGGTGTGATGACAATGACTGACATGTCCCCTGAGGCATGAAGAGCAATGTAGGGGACAATGACAGGCGGGAGTCACTCAGCTGAAGGAGCACATGTACCAGGGAGCATGGAAACCTCCTGGGAATCCCGAGTCCCCACATCTCCCAGGAGACAGAAGAAAGGGCTGCAGAGTGGGAGGTTCTCCAGCCCTCGCCCTGGTGCAATTTCTCCACACTCTTACAATCCAACACATCTTCTGCACAGCCTGACAAGGTCGGTGAGAGTTAGCAGCAATGGCCTCCCTAGGCGCAGGAGGAAACGGGGTCACAGTTTTAAGTAGCCACTTCAGGGTCCTTGCGTCTTCAGCCCAGATCAGTTCAGTACGCAGGCAAAAGTATGAACAGAACTCTTAAGCACATCTGACCCATGCCTCCTAAGGACCTCAGCTGGCAGAGGGTTTTCAGAATGAGCTGTAACCAGAAGAAAGACTCTCCCACTGGGTGGGCCATGGTTATTATTCCCTGATATTGCAATCAGCAAGATTTCCAGAAACCTTCCAGTCAGACACAAGACTCGATATCAATCTTTAATTGTGCACTAAGTAGAGGCGGGCTAGGAGAAGGGTTTGGGGGGTAGAGTGCTGACCTAGTCTTGTTTCCCCCCAACACTCCCTAATAGTAGAGAGAGGAGCAGGGAGAGAGGGAGACAGCAGGAAAGTATACAAAGGATGTGGACAAACAAGACTTCGAGTCTCATGTCCCCCTTTCCTGATTGTTTTTGTCTCGGGCCAGTAGACTTCTTGCTATATCCTTTTTTTGTCTGTAAACTAAGGATAATCTCTGCCTGTTGTATATGGTGGTTTTGAAACTTAAAGTATATAGGGAATTCTAGCAACTTTTAATGTATTTTATGGTTGGAGCATGTCTGTATCCCTTTCAGAAGCAACCTCTGCTTCCCGAGACGGGTAACACTGTTTTAAACTTGCCCCTGAGTTTCTTAAGATTTGTAATAGGGTCTTGAAAACAATATTGGCTACAGATTGTCCTTAATCTCAAAATGGAAAGAGAAAATGGAAGATGCGATAGAAGGTTGCATTTCGACATCATGACAGTAGTTTTAGAGGAGGGACAAGTGGTGTGACTTCAGCCTTCCCTTTCTCTTCATCCCCCGAGCGCCTGGGCTTACTCACACACTGGCTTTCCCCCTCTGTTTCCCTTCTAGGAAATTGATGGAAAATCCCTGCTCTTGATGACGAGAAATGACGTGTTGACAGGACTTCAGTTAAAACTGGGGCCTGCTCTGAAAATCTATGAGTATCATGTAAAACCTCTTCAGACCAAGCATTTAAAGAACAACTCTTCGTAGTAAAATCAAACTGAGGTCTCAGTCAAAATTACACCGTGCTGCAATTTAGTTTTCTGTTGTGAAACTCCGCAAACAGAACACATTGATGTGCATATGTAAGGAATCTCCATCCAACAAAGTGTTATCCTATTGGATAGACTAGGCAATCCAACAAAGTGTTATCCTATTGGATAGACTAGGCAATCCATCAGCTGGCCTGACTCAGCTTGGAGGAGCAAAAACACAACAGACATAAGATAGTTGTCCTTGTCAAACCAAGTTGTCACTGACACTGAGGTACCCCTCCCCTCAGGGGCTTTGATATTACAAGAACTTTCTTTGTTTCGTCATAGAGTGGTTTCCATCAACTCCCTTAAAAAAGGGTAGAAATAGAATGTCCTTGGGCTATAGACTTAGAAAAGAGAATGAACAAAGCTCCCTGGGAAGGGAGGAAGGGAGGGAGGGAGGAGGGAGGGAGGGAAGAGGGAGGAGGGAGGAGGATTGCCCTCTCCCTGGAGTGGTAGCTCTGCTCCTAGACATGTTCTTTGGATGGAACTGCCAGTACCCTTTTTTATAGAAGGTTCTCCACCTGACCTTGTTAAGGTTTCACAGGGATATGCTGCTGTGCTGTGTTTGAATCGAGCACGCACCAGGCCTCCTTCAGGAGCAGAACTCTCTCTGAGGAGAGAAACTTGTTTTGCACTGGAGATATCTATCGTGATCAACTCACTGTCATGAGGGTAAGAATACTTCCTGCTTATGTCAGTTCCCTATTGCTGAAGAAAGCAGTTAGTGTATTTTGTTTTGTTGTTGTTGTTATTTTGATTTTTTATGATTTATATTTATAATAATTTCTTTTTGAAGCATTTTGCCAAGAGCTAATAGATGATCCCAAAGCTTTGTTGATAGCACAGAGTATTTNGATCATTTTCTGAATAATATAAAATCTAATTCTACTTTTTATGTGTATGGATGCTTTGTCTACGTGTATGTCTGGGTATCATGTGCATCTTTGGTTCGCACAGAAGACAAAAGAGGGCATCAGGTCATCTGGAACTAGAGTTAAGACTAGGGTGAGCCAGTGTGTGGGTGCTGGGAATCAAAGCCTGGGACTCTGGAAGATCAGCTCTCCACCTTTTTTTGAGAACATAAAACCTAAAGACGAGAGGGAAAAGACCTAGAAACTGGAATCTTTCAAAATTCACAGATGCGTCCCAGGCTAGCAATACCGTTCAGTTGGTAGAGTGCCTGCCTGCATGCCTAGCACACACCAGTCCCTAAATCTGCTTCCCAATACCACATAATCCAGAAATAGTGGCAAGCATCTGGAACCCTAGCACTGGACGGTGGAGGCAGGTGCATCAGGAGTTCAAGCTATCCGGGGCTGATAGACTGAGTGCCAGACTAGCCTGGGTTCCAGGATATCCTCTCTCAAACAAAATATATGTTAAGGAGTTTCTGGGGTATTTAGAACTTAAATGTTTTGCTTTGCACTATAAATAGGAATAGTGACTATCAAAGGGACATTTTCTACCCCACCTAGGGCAAGTTCCCACCTAGGGCACAGACACAGTCCACAGAACACAGCAATGAGAAGTGACAGAGGCAACTAAGACAGCAGCCCAAGCCTGTGGAGACCTGGTCAGGAAGAGGATAGCAGAAGGAAGAACTTGATTATCAAGTTTGTGTAAAGAAATTTGCAGCCGTGAAATTCTATTGGCGTTTGAGCTCAAAGGCTCAAGAGATCCATGGATGGATACCCCAAACCTCATCTGCTCAGCTCAGTGATACTTGGAAACAAGCACCTATGAAGGAACAGAAACTGCCCACCTCACCCTCATTTCCAGTTAATGTAACAACATCCATGTAACAGAAACTGCCCAACTCACCCTCATTTCCAGTTAGTGTAACAACATCCAGGTAACAGAAACTGCCCACCTCACTTTCATTTCCAGTTATCCTAACAAGATCCAGGCCTACATTGTCCCTATCTAAATGTCCAAGGAAGGGGAACAGATGATGGCATGCCCTTGATGAGGATGGCACATAGCTCTTCTTGTTGTTTTTCTCTGTCATTGTACAGCACAGTATCACTGTCATAGACCATGCCATCACCCACATGAATTTTAACCAATGAGAGAACAAAGGAAGAAGGGACTAGAACTTCCTCTTTTAGGACATTTCTGATGCTTCATCTTGCACCTAACCAGAACCAGTCTCGTTGTCATTCAGAAGTTATAGAAAACACTAGAAATATAGAAATATTCCTTTACTGGGAACTGAGGAACCTAGCTAGTTAAGAGCCCAAGCTGAGTTATTCTGTTACAAACTGAAACATAGTTGCTCTAAACCAGCTTGTAATAGCACTAAAATATGACCACAGGTTCTCTCTCTCTCTCTCTCTCTCTCTCTCTCTCTCTCTCTCTCTCTCATACTACACCCTAACTGGTAACATTGTAACCTAAGCCAAGAACACCCTAGTAATTGGGCTAATGAGCCTGAGCCAATCCCAGCTGAAGGTTATTAAGACCCTAACAAAGTGTAACACCAAACTGGAGCAACTGGGTCATCTCTCTCTGTGGTTATGAAAACAGCCCCTTGTGGTCAAAAGGCATCCGACAGCATCCTCGGGCTGCTGCAATGTCTGCAGCATCAGACAACGTCTGATTCTAGAACCTGTTTCTTGCTCTAACTGTACCCCATACTAAGAACATACATACATACATACATACATACATACATACATACATACATACATACATATAGAGAGAGACTACTTAGATTAAGATAATTCAGGAATTAGAGATTACAAGTCAATGTAATCGAAAAGAAACAGGCTGCCACACTGCACCAGAGCATGCAGCAAGCATGAGCATTACTTTAAAAGAAGTTTCAATTAAAATATAATTACACAGTCCCTGCCCTTTTCTCCCTCCAATCTCTCATGAGATTTATTTTTGGTAGCAGATATCTAATGGACATCGATGTGGAGAGCAAGGTCAATTTCTGGCACACTCTTCATTTTGATTTTAACAAATAACCAAATGAATATTAAAAAATTTTTGTCCTTGGAGTTTAGTATAATGTTGTCAGGAACACAAATCATCTCTTTACTGCATTAGTAAAATTTGTTTTGGGGGGAATTTAATTTGCAAAAGTCTAATGACCCACTGTTGCCAACCACTGCCGGATTTGGAAGCCAAAGGAAGAAAGTACTTACTGGTAGTGAATGATTCATTTGCCTTCGACAGTCCTCGAAAATGGGAATCTGCAGGGGTCAGGTCTGGGCCCAGAGCCATGAACTGCTTCTCGGTAATGATGTGGGGGTAAAGTTAAATGTTCAAAGAGCTGACTACTTCAGGACAGAAATGCTTCCTAGAAAAATCTTGTTCCTTCTGCTTTGAGACAGGGAAGAGAAAGCCCAGGAAGGAGAAGGAAGTGCATTGTGCACACTAACAAGCAGCTCGTAAGTTCTAGACAGGAGCTCCACGGGCAACCACTAACCTGGTACCAGTTCTGGCCAGTTGTGGCAATGTGACAGAAAAAAAAAATGAAATCCAAGTCCATTTGGTGATTATGACAATTTGCCTCAGTGAACCCTGGAGGAGAGTCGTGTACAGATCAGTAGTGATGTCCAGTGATGGGGTAGCCTGCAAGTAAGGACACAGAAGCCTTTGGTTACCACAAACTAAACTCTACACCTATGAAGTGGGGTTATTTTACCATTTTCAAAGGAGGAATCAGGAAATGCAAAGCCTTCTCCACTTAGAAAATGTGCCTCTCTTCTGCAGAGTAAGGTCATAGGCTGGCCTCTCTCCGCAGCAGAGGCATAGAGGCAAGGCTGCGAGAGCATTGTGGGCTGAAAGGCAATATCTAGGCAGTCATTGGAGTCACACCCAAAAGTGCGCTCAAATGTGGGTTTATTGCTAAGAATTCCCCTCACTTCAAGTCTGGTACCATCCCACAATTAACAAGGGCTTTGCCCAGATGCTACTGTGTCTTGAAGCACGTGGATACTGCTAAGAACTGAAATAGTTACTTCCTTTAGGCTATTGGATAGCTTTAAATGTTTTCATCCTCATAAGGGCACATAAACCAAAACAGATGAAATAAGGTCTGGCATGGATCCTTTAAGTTCCCCTTAAACATGTTATGGTCAGTTAAAGGAAACATTGAGAAGAAAATGACACGTGACTTTGTACTGGGTTCCAGAATCTAGAGGAGTTAATTTGAAGCCCGATGAGTTGACTCGAAGTGGGCATTTAAAGACATTGGTGAACTTCATAAAAGACAGGCTTTGTGGTACCTTTCTGATTGTAATGTAGGTGGGTTTGGGTCAACCACAAACAGCCAAAAAGTAAAAATCTGAATAAAATATTAATCTGAGCCAATGTGGTTGGCAGTGCCCACAGCTGACTGGGCAAGCTCCAGAGCTACAGATCCCCAGTGGAGGAGGAACACTGAGATAACAGTCAGGGGTCTGGTTTCTGGACTCTGGCTCACTTCTGACCTGTCTACAAGTCCAATTTGTACAAATCTCTGAGGTTTTCCCCGTTGTCTAAAATAACTACAGGTTTGTTTCCACCCTCAAATTATATTATGCTCTAAGGATGGAGAGGTCTGGACTCTGTGCGTCCATCCAGTCTCTACCAATCAGTTACCACTCAATGATACATTATATGTGCAGCATCTCCCCCCACCCTCCACCCCAATGAGAGTTCTAAGAATTTGGTTTGATTATGGCTCTTTCTGAAGAATGCTAGGAGCAGCTCTATTTCTTGAAAAGTGCCAAATTTGCCGATTGAATGATCAGGTCTAAACTACTCCTGTTGTGTCCTCTGGTCAAGTGTCACCCTGGGAATATGCCACACAGCCTAGAGTTGAGACTGGGAGGAACCATTTGCCAAGCCAGTTCCTAGAAGGGAGGGTGATAAGTAGAGCCTTCCCATTATTACCTCAGGCTACCAAACCCAAATGTTTTGCTTACTTAGAACAAAACCACACACAAGTCATTCCCATTATTACCTCAGGCTACCAAACCCAAATGTTTTGCTTACTTAGAACAAAACCACACACAAGTCAAGTGTTTAGAGGCCACTTTTGTCTTCAGGACAGTATCCTTTTATCACAGGGTGCCAACTCCAGATTGGCAGTATAGCTGCACTTCGAAGGGGTCCTTCCATCACTACTGTACTGGCAGCATTGTGATGGCTTCCTAGTTAACAGAGCTGGAGGGTCATATATGGCCACTTACAGATGGCCTCATTACCTTTAAGTGAGACCTTCCATAGGATTCTGGAAGTCCCTGGATTGTGCCAGCTGAGTCCTTGTGGGCGGGAAACAAGTATCCATTTTAGTCAAGATGACTCACTGCTCCTTTTTAAATAAAAAGAGTTTAGTGTATTTAATGTGCCACCAAATTAGTATTAGCCGCCACATCAAAGTCCCAGTCAATATTAGTGTCTATTGCCAGAAGATTGGATATGGAAAGTCAGATCCCATTCCTCTGAGTTCATGTGTAACTAGATATTGACTGTGAAATGCTCCCAGAGAATACATACAAACTTGGATGAGACCACTTCCTTCTGCCAAAGACATCTTCAGCAGAGGGATTTGACAATCAGCCACCATGAACCAAAACTTCCAGCCCTGGAGGGAGTGAGTTCTTTGGTCTCACATGGGTAGCATTCCCATCATTTTTAGCTCACTTTATTGTCTGTCTCATGGTCATGGAGCCTCATCACATCTGAGGATGAGATGGCAGAACAGAGGTAGATGAGCCTGAGCTTTGGCACCCTCCCTCAGCCGACAGTCAGTCTGGGGCAGCCTATCTCTGTGGTTCTTAAGCAAATAAAATGTCCTTTCTTCCAAGGACACAGAGATCCAGCTGCAGGAATCAAAGGCATTATAACTTAGGTACCATCACTGATAACGCTGTCACACTGTGTCCTGGGAGATAAGTAGAGTCATCAGTCCCATCTCAGCCATGACAGCTCTAAAGCTGAGAGTGGAACATCCTTAGGGTCACACAGCTGGGGACTGAGAGAGCCTATCCTGAGACTTGGCACCATCTGGACCCAAAGTCCAAGCTCCTCATGAGCGTATGCATGTCTGTGTGATGCCTGATCATGGAAAGGGAAATGGCCCTTCTTCAGATCTGATGTGAACTGTAGCATGTGTGCATCTAACAAGCCACATACTCCAGCAGCGCTTCCATCGTCTTACTTATTTACTGTAGTGAGTTGGAGGCAGGAGCTGATGGAGAGTCCATGGAGGAGTGCTGCTTACTGGCTTGCTCTTCATGGCTTGCTCAGCCTGCTTTCTATAGAACCCTAGACCATGCTCTACAGGCTTGCCTGTAGCCAGATTTTATGGAGTAATTTTCTTAACTGAGGTTCCCTCCTCTCAAATGACTTTTGCTTGTGTCAAGTTGACAGAAAACTAGCCATCGTCAGCACCATAGCATAGGACACCCTGTCCCCAAACATTGGAAGGTATTTCTATTGATCCTAATGGCTCTTCAGAACTTTATTGTTGAAGACACTACATGTTTGAGTCATGGAAGATGACACAAACCAAGGTGTACAGGCCTGGAAGCTTCATCCCCATTGGCTAGCTTTCATGGCGCTGGAAGGAGCTGTGTAAGCTCCCAGTGGGGAAGGGAATCTCCTGTCACACAGCTCTGAGCCCTGTAAGATACACTAACGACAGATCTGAAAAGACATGCCGACGGCTGCCATAGGGGCTTGAGCATCCTGGAGCATCGAACAACTTTTGGATTGAACTTAAGTCCTACTCTATAGGATGAAAGCCATAGCTGGCACCATTATTCAGCTAAGCACCTATAGCCAGACAGGTCATAGGGCCTAGGGGAAAACCTTCTACTATTGTGCTGCCAAATGGACAGAAGAGTAAACTGACTCCTTATCACGTGTCATTACCCCCACAGATGAAGGAATCTCTCATTGCTTATCTGAGAAGCTTCTGTTTGCAGAGATTGTAATAGAATGACCAGCCTTCAGCCACAGTGTAGAGAGCAAGAGACTGCAGAGATCTCAGGCCTAAGAGGAACATGTACACTGCACTCCCCTGAGTACGACACAGTAGTCCTAATACCTGTACAGCCTGAAGCCAGGCAAATCCCCGAATGGAAAGGTGGGTGATACGGGCAGACAATTCCAATGAATAGCCATGGAGCTATGGGCAATGATTAGCTGCTGAGGGAGGGAGAGACAGGCGTTTTTCCTAAGAGTGCAGCCCCTGGTGAGTCAACCATACCACACTGGAAGACCTCACATCCAAGAATATTTGAGTGACCCAAGTTCGTTTTTTAAGGATTAAAATAGACAAAAGCAAACAAAAGACAAAGTGGGAAGGGAAAGGGAGAGCTGAGAGTTAGTTGGGGGCAATAAAACGTGGTTCAGTACAGTCACCTTCAGTGACAGTCTTTTTTGGTTTTTTTTTTCAATTTTTTAATTAGATATTTTCTTAATTTACATTTCAAATGCTAGCCCGAAAGTTCCCTCCCCCTCCCCCTGCCCTGCTCCCCTGCCCACCCACTCCCACTTCTTGGCCCTGGCATTCCCCTGTATTGGGGCATATAAAGTTTGCAGTACCAAGGGGCCTCTCCTCCCAATGATGGCCGACTAGGCCATCTTCTGCTACATATGGAGCTAGAGACACGAGTTCTGGGGGTTCTGATTAGTTCATATTGTTGTTCCTCTTCTAGGGTTGCAGACCCCTTCAGCTCCTGGGGTTCTAACTCTAGCTTCTCCATTGTGGGCCCTGTGTTCCATCATATAGATGACTGTGAGCATCCACTTCTGTACGACACAGCTATATCAGGGTCCCTTCAGTAAACACTTGCTGTCCTATGCAATAGTGTCTGAGTTTAGTGACTGATTATGGGATGGATCCCCCGGTGGGGTTGTTTCTGTATGGTCCATCCTTTCGTCTTAGCTCTAAACTTTGTCTCTGTAACTCCTTTCATGGGTATTTTGTTTCCTATTCAAAAAAGGAATGAAGTATCCACGCGCTGGTCTTCCTTCTTGATTTTCTTGTGTTTTGCAAATTGTATCTTGGGTATTCTAAGTTTCTGGGCTAATATCCATGTATCAGTGAGTGCATATCCAATGACTTCTTTTGTGATTGGGTTACCTCACTAAGGATTATATCTTCCAGATACATCGATAGGGGGAGGGCCACGATAGGAAGATAAAGAAGACAGAAACCTGGGACCAGGAGGCCTTGGATAAGCTATGCCTAAAGCCATGCAAGCTTACTAAAATGATAGCATCTTATGCACCAGTTCCAGAAGAAAATGGGACAACATCAGCAGGAAGCTAACTAGGATGGGATGAAGTCAGCAGGAAGCTAAGCAAGCAATGATGTACAAAGGGAACACAGGATGTTACAAATGCATCACAGGCCAAGAGCACAGTGGCCTTGGGACTGATAGCCACGGCCCCTTAGGGTGGAAAGGGTTGGATTCTCAGGCTCTGGAGCTGTAGCTCCCCCACGGCTTGGGCCTCAGGCTATTGTTGGCCTTTTCCAGTGTATTCCTGTTTTTAGAAAAGGAACTGTGTTCCTTCTCCACGTATCAGCCTCCGGGAAAGCCCTGGATTGGCCTGGCTCTCAACAGAAGTATTCTCAACATTTTAAAAAATGTTGTATGAAACTTTCACACAACTAATAGGAAAATCTGAAATGAAGCTAAGGCAAATGAAAAAAAAAAGGAGGCCAGGGAGCTCCGTGAGAGACCAGAGCCAGGCCTTGAAACACACAAGAGGTGGAGTCTTAAAACTGATGGAGTTTAGAAAGGGGAGTGTGTCTGGTGGGAACCACTTGAAATACGTGGCTTTGGAACAATGTTCGGCTTCCTCCTAAGGACAGGCATGGAGGCAAAGGTTTGCAAAGGCCACTTACCAGGGCAAACGTCACATAGCCAAGTGTTCTTCCCACAACAAAAGCATTAAAAGGATTGGAAAAGAAAAGTTCAAAGTTCTACACTTAAAACATGGAAGCGATTGGCAAAAGTTGAATTCTATTTCAATGGCAAATATGTAAAACACTATCTCAAAAAGGCAATTCATTTAATACAGGATAGAATAAAGGGGAAGCCAGGTTTTTTTTTTTAATGAAGAATAATATGAACTTATTCCAGGAAGGAAAAGAAAGAGATGTACAGGCCCAAGTCTTTCACTATGGGATGAGATTTAGATGGACTAGAAGAAGCCTCCACCAGAATCTGGACTGCTACAACGGCAAGCTCCAGGTGAGAGCACGTTTGCTGAGAGGACTACCCCTGTAACCTCCCAAAGCAAAAACTATCAGCATCGCGGCAAAGGACTTCACAGATGTTTACAGTTCAGGCCTGGCCCTTTGGTCACAGCCAAAATGAGTAGCCAAAACTACAGGCTGGTTTTCAATATGTATCCTAACTCTAAGAAAACATCCCTCAGCAAACAGGACTGTGGACTTCAGGGTCTAGGGTAGAATGCCCAGAGCTCCTTGACAACCCATCGAGGTGGCCACAGCATTGCATCCAAGGGAAGGAGAATGCCTGTGTGTTTGAATCAGGGTCATTCTGCCCTGAGTGGGCCTCTGATAATGAATTCCCAGTAATTTGGTTGTAGGGAGAGGAGCTGATATGAAAATCTGGTTCCCTAATCATTTCTAGATTATGTCACTAAAGACGGCAGAAGCTAATCGCTGGGTGAAAGAAAAAAATGGTGGGAAGCCGGACGTGGTGGCGCACGCCTTTAATCCCAGCACTCAAGAGGCAGAGGCAGGTGGATTTCTGAGTTCGAGGCCAGCCTGGTCTACAGAGTGAGTTCCAGGACAACCAGGGCTATACAGAGAAACCCTGTCTCGGAAAAAAAAAAAGGGGGGGGGGGTTCCGGGTGCCAGGAGGAAGAGGAAGAAAAGAGATAGAGACGGGGTGTTTCAGTCAGGCTTTGGAAGGAGAATCGTGAACCAAGTAAGGCCTGGGGGAGACTGAACCAGCGGCAGCCTCCACCACGGCGGAATTCTAACACAGGATCGTTGATGAGTTTAGGGTTATAGATTCTACGCCCAGCGGATGTATTATCTGGCTGGTTTTAAAATATTAAGGCTGTCTGGTGTTTTCCATCCGCTGCGACTCTGTTGGGCAAAAGAAAGGGCATAGCCTGGGTGGTTGTTAGAGGATCAGTTGGCCGGTGTAGAGTGATTGCAGCTCCCAGCGTTGATAGGAAAAGCTGAGTGAGCCTAAAGGGACTTCGCAAAGCTAGTTGTGGGAGCCGGGGTGAGACGGCCTGCGTAGCAGTGGTTGATCTCAGCGCAGGGGGTGTGGCACAGAACAAGGGGCGAGTGTGAATTTAAAATTGCACGCCACATTTGGTTATGAAAGTCCTGGGAGTTCCACGAGCTTTGTAACATGAGCATTCAATGTGGTTGCAGCCTTTTCTTTGTCCAGCCGTGTGATCTTTCTTCTCCCGTGCCCCTTCTAAGTAGGCACAGAGCATCTTGTAAGTTACCGGTCTGTAGGCCTCTCACCTCTCACCTGATGCACGCAGGCTGATGCTAACTACGCTCCTGTCTCACAGCAATGGAAAGAGGCTGGACATGTACTGCACATAGCGGCTCTCAGCCTTCCTGATGCTTCGACCCTTGAATACAGTTCCTCATGTTGTGGTGACCCCCCCAACCATAGAGTTATTCTGTTGCTACTTCATAACTGTAATTTTGCTACTGTTATGAACTGTGATGTAAATATCTGATAAGCAGGATATCTGATATACAACCCCTGTGAAAGGGTCGTTTGACCTCCAAAGAGAAACCCACAGGTTGAGAACTGTTGCACTGTATAAGGTATAGCCAGGACTTTAGTGAGTTTTCCTGTCCATCGGCCACACCCTTGCTGTGACTTGTATGAGTGTTCCCAAAGGTGTTTGGCCTCCAGGATGGTATTATTGAGAGACAGTAAAGGCTTGAGGAGCTGGGGCTCTGTGAGACATTCTTACAGGTCACTAGGGTATACTATTCAAGGACCCCAGAATTGTCCTCTATGTCTTCGTTTCTGAGCTGTGGCGTAAGTTCCTCTGTGTGTGTTCTCTCCATAAGATGTGCCACCCTTGCAAGAGGCCCAATGCAAAATGGCCACTGGAGATCTCTAAAAGCTTGAGCCAAAATAAACTCCTTTTCTTTTAAAGTTAATTGCCTCAAGTAGTTCTTTACAGCAATGGAAGTCTAATGCCAACAGCACCTGAGACCAAAGTAGGATAAAGTGAAATGGAGCAATTTATCAACAATACTAAGAGCTTTATAGAGACATTTATAAAACAATGTCAACTTTATTGTTTTAAAAATAAAGGAAGGGCTGGAGAGATGGCTCAGTGGTGAGGAACACTGGCTGCACTTCCAGAGGATCAGAGTTCAATTACATGGCAACTCACAGCTGTCTATGACTCCAATCCTATGGATCAATGCTCTTTTCTGGCTTCTGTGGACACCAAGTATACACATACTGCACAGTCATACATTCAGACAAAATATTCATGCACATAATAAAATCAGTATGTTAAAAATAAAGAGAGCATTTAAAAGCACGGAAAAGTTACTGGGTTGTTCATATACACAGGTCTTAACTGTGGGTTTCTTAAGTCGTCTGTTTTAAGCTTTGCAGAATAACATGGAATGACTAATGTCAGTGATTGATACAAAGCTAATCGCCTCTCCACTCTGAATCCATTTGAAGTCATCAGTTATGCTTATATTCCTCTGATCATAAAAGCAATAGGTTTTCATAAATTGGAAGAGTCAGAAAAGTACATGATCCAAAGTAAATCTCAGTCCTGAGTCTGTTGTCCGGAGTCCTTGTGCCCATGTTTCAGAGATGTGTGTTAGAGCCTCCTTTCCAAGTCCATATTCACCCATCTAACTGTCGACTGGCTGAACACTTAGCAAAAGTAGCTCCTTATACCAGAGGGGCGGATGCACAGTACTCAAGGGAAAGCAACGTGTACTTATTTTAATGTCCCAATAGGTACTAAGTATTCTGCAAGAGTTGTAAAAATCATAAAAGCAATCAGGTCATAAAATCATAATTAGGCTTGAAATTAATCATCAGTTTCAAATGCCAAAGGAGTTTGTTTTGTTTTTTGTTTTTTTTATGTTCTTATCTTTATTTGTGCTAACTGATAGAGGAACTTAAAAGTCGCTTTTAAACATTTAAAAATAATGTTTTTATTAATTATTTGAGAATTTTATACAATACGTTTTGATAATATTCACTTCCCATCCCAGTTCATCCCAAGTCCTTCTCACTCACCCAACTTCGCGTTCTCTCTCCTACGGAGGCCAGTTTGGGTTTATCTGACCACTTCTAGGCATGCAACCCAGTGCCCTTCAGTATGATTGACATCCCAGGTGTCACGCCCCCGAACAAAGCTGACTTCCCCTCTTCAGGGGTCACTCGAGAACCGATAACTCTTCAGCTAGGGTCGGAGTTTCGTGCCCACCCGCCTTCCTCCATGCTGAGAGCTAGTCAGGCGGCCAGAGTTGTTAAAAAACATTATGATGACTTTTTTTTCCCCACATGGTTTTATTCTGTTTTCAGTTAGACCCAGACGTAGCCATAGGATGGTGACACTGTTTGCTTTTGTGTTCAGATTAATCAATGTGGCCGCAAGCCAGTACTTTATGATTATGCCCTTATGACAATTGGATTCTAAAGACAGATTCTAAGGCGGAGAACACAAGAACAGCAAGGAGAACTATCACTGGATTCTAAGGAAACTGCCCACGGCCATGGAACATCTGGGGCTGCTAACCTGGGGCTCCACAGATACACAACTACAAGTTCCTTGTTGAACTAGAAACAACAACAGCAACAGAAAAGCAATCACTTCATATAGAACAAAGCAATCAATATCCCGAGTTGTAATTTTTTCAGGCAAGCACACAATAATCCCCAGCATCACAGCCTCGAAGGCAGCCATAGCATCACAGCCTCGAAGGCAGCCATAGCATCACAGCCTTGAAGGCAGCTTCCTCTTGACCGTCCCTGTTATTTTGCCGTAGGGATTGTCGAGAGGCAGCAAAACCTGGAGAGGAAGCACAGGGTAATGTCAGAGAGAGTGTTCTCCTTACTATGAGCCAAGATTAAAGCGAGAATGTCACACTGTCAAGGAGGGACACTCCTCTGCAGGACAGTGGCCTCGAGTCTAGCCGGGCCTGAGTTCCCTTGCTATAGTTGATCGATGAGTTGCTTTTTCAGAAAGTATAGGGATTTTGTGTTCTGTATGGGGTTTGGGGTTATTGTGTTATGTGTGGATGTGTATATGTGTGTGACGTGTGTGTGTGTGTGTGTGTGTGTGTGTGTGTGTGTGTGTGTGTGTGTGAACTGAGAAGGGTGTTGCATGTGTCACGTCACTCTTGGGGAAATCAGAAGGTAATGTTGTGAAGTAGCTTTTTTTTGTTACCTTTTATGGGTTTCAGGGTTCTCACTCAGATTGTCGGGCTTATATTCCAAGTGCCTTTTCCTACTGAACTATCTCCCTGCCCTCTGCTCATCTGTTCTGCTAGACTTGCTGGCCCGTGAGCCCCAAGGGTCCTACAGTCTCCACTTTCTCGGTGCTGTGACTACTGACACATGTCACAGTGCTTGGCTGTATCCACGGAGGCTGGGGACCCAAGCACAGGTCCCCATGCTTGCAAAGCAAGTGGCTAACTGACCACACCGTCGTCCCTCCAGCTGCCAAGAAGCATCTTGTTTTTTAGTCGTTAGGATATGGATGTTTCAAAATGCATTATACGATCCTACTTTTTAACATTCGGTGAGTAAATCTGACCTTCTCTGATAATTCATTTTGGACATCAGTCACTGTCCATAGCTATAATTCAACCACACCCATAAGGGCATCTGAGGTCCACAGGGCTGTGAGCACAGTGGGAACTAAGACTGCTGTGTCTTAGTGTCTTGCTTCCCAACCTGTCATGGTCGCTCCCCAGCCATTCTCACTGGGCCTCAGCTTCCTGCTTCTCATATGTTGCCTTCACGTGGTACATGTGTATGAGGACACTATTCATGGATAAACGTGTGTGTGTGTGTGTGTGTGTGTGTGTGTGTGTGTGTGAGAGAGAGAGAGAGAGAGAGAGAGAGAGAGAGAGAGAGAGGGAGGGAGAGAGAGAGACTCCTGAAAGAGCTCAGGGCTTCTGATTTCCAGGCCAGGGCTTCGATCTATGTAGGAGCTTTCTCGGCAGCATTTTATTTTATTTTATTTATTTTGCTCTCCACAACTTCCAACCACAGCCCACTCCCCCGTCACCCCCTTCATCTCTATCCCTCCTATGCCCACCCCACCCTCCACATCCTACCCCCTCTGCAGCAACGATGCATCCACTTAGCTCTAGAGGGGATGGATGCAAACCTAAGGCTCAGTAAACACCTTGAAACCCTCTCAACTGTGCTGCGAGCTGAGCATTAGTCTGGTTGGTCTTTTTTTCTGTTTGGAGCTCATTTGTTTTGCCTCTGACGGACATGGCTAAGAGTACTTTCAGATCTATCTCCTGCCGTTCAGCAAGAAATCATCCCCCAAAGGCTTCTGTCCTCATTCACAAAGGCAGTGCACTGCCTTCCTCTCCTTCCTCAGAGGTAACTAGTGCTGTCTGTCCTGTCAGCTCAGTGGGCATGGGGCCAAACTTTCCCTCTTCCACCAGCCAGGGTCCTAGATCACCTCGTACAACATCTGTATGCCTGGTGCTCATAGTCCAGCACCAGGGCCAGCATCCACATGTGGCCGATGGTTCAGAGCCAGTGGAGCCCACCAGCACTGTTTGCAAAGGAGAGATCAGGTTCTGGAGCGGGGGGGGGCGGGGCTGTTGAGAGACTCCTGGTCAGCAGCGCTAAGTTTCTAGAGACTCTTTGGTTAAGCTTAAGCATCAGAGAGTGTGGTCTCCACCCGCAGAACCATTCAAATAGACAGTCTCTTCCTTACCTCTCTCCCTCTTACACACTAAAAGCAGTTACCCAAAATGCTGCAGATGGGTCAAAAGGCCTATCGCTGAAAATGTCCATGGGGCAGGGTCAGTTCTGATTTCCCAGGATGTGACCACAGAGGCCACCAATCAGGTCTCCAGGCTGCCTAGTCAGACAGTTTGATTGTCACAGTGAAAAGGAAGTCGACGCTGTATATTTCCTGAGACAAAGGTTCCCTTTGAAAGCATACATTTCTTGTTCTTGCCATCAGTAGCACAAACACACTTTCATGTCTCCCAAGTGTATTGTGTGCTGCTGAATTACTGTATAATCAAAAGGTGGGCATGATAAAAGAAAATGAAAATACAGCCTTCCTTTCCCATTGCCTCATGATGGAAGCATAACACAGCTGCGACCTTCGGTGGCCCTTTCCCAAGGAGATCTTAGAACTGTCTCCTTGGGCACACTCTGTTCCTTCTCTTTGTTCTCCCTGCAGATAGCACGCCTCCTTTGTGATCTCTCATCCATTTCTGGAGTACTCAGACTCAGACCCAGAGCCAAGGAGGGTTCCACTCAGTCCCCAGCCAGTGGCTGCTACAGTTGTCCCAGGTTGACAAGGAGACTGGAGAGAGATGGGGCATGGACGTGCTTTCATTATTTTTAAAGTCTCTTACCTCTTCCTTGTTGATGAGCCCCATTTTGGACATGTCAATATTAAAGTAATGAATGTTCGGGAGGCTGATTTCCATGTCTTCTATCTGGAATCCACAAGAGCACGGGTTAAACTGAGCACTGGAGACTCTCCCTTCCTCCATCTACCTCATCCATCCTGACCACTTCCTGTGACCATGATTGTATCTTAAAGTACACTCCCATGATCCTCTGCTGCCAATCGCTCCCTCTGCCCACCCATACTAGTCTTCCTATGAAAGTGATAGCAGGCCCACTACTCTCCCTTCAATATTAAACCTTCTCTGAAGAGTTCAGGCTCCTTTAGGTGGGAATCTGGGAGATCCCCTCCACACCCAATTGGCCTTCAGAAACTGGCCAGTCAACATTCTATAGTCTTCTCCACTCCATCCCTCCACATAGGATGGTCCCTAACATTCATAAGTCCTAGAATAAGTGTAAAATTGTTGACCCATATACATGACATAAAGATTTAGTGAACTATACTCTACTTTTCTAATGGATAAAAGTACTCATGTTAAATCTTTAAGGTCATGTTTTAATTTAAAATTCTGGCTTTGTGATACTGTGCCGGGACATGACATCATGGGAAAAGCCAGCCCAGCCATTGGGCGAGCCCATCTCCTCCCTGGGATCATGTAGATAGATATTCTCTTTGTGTGTCAAGCCAAATCCATTTCTCCAGTCCACTTGTAGGCCTAAGAATGTGCTGCCTCATGAAATGATCCTTCAGCCACAGAACAGGCCTCTAGTAGAGACCTGCCCAGGTTCTGGAAGGAGTCTCCAGATGCCTCATGAAATGATCCTTCAGCCACAGAACAGGCCTCTAGTAGAGACCTGCCCAGGCTCTGGAAGGAGTCTCCTGACTACTGGGTGAAAAATTCTTGGGGAGGGGCTATAGGCCCCTGAAGAGTTTATCAGCTTCCTTTTACCAGCTCTACCCAGTGGAGGTAGGCACAGGCAGAGGAAGCAAAAAGAAGGACGCTACAGTGCTAACCAAGAAGGAGAGGTCAGGCTGGTCCAGGCGATGCTTCTCTAAATTCAACTTAGCCTTGGCCCATGCTGTCTTGGCCACACCTCTGTAACATCACCCTACAAGTCTCCTAGATTGTGGTCCATTGTGACTTTTCTGTAACATCACCCTACAAGTCTCCGAGCTTGTGGTCCATTGTGACTTTTCTGTAACATCACCCTACAAGTCTCCGAGCTTGTGGTCCATTGTGACTTTTCTGTAACATCCTCCTACAAGTCTCCAAGCTTGTGGTCCATTGTGACTTTTCTGTAACATCACCCTACAAGTCTCCGAGCTTGTGGTCCATTGTGACTTTTTATCATATTGCTACCTGTGATCACTCTAGAATGCAAATCTTACCACGCTATACTCCGCTATACTAAGTAGCCCCCAGAGACTCAGAATAGAGCATAGACTCTAAGTAAGCCGACAGATGTCCTCTTCACCCATTTCTACCTTATTCCTGTACTCGGGAAAGTGCTGCCCTCCTCGCATGTCACACATGGCCCTTAACAGTACATGTCTGTGTCACACATGGCTGGCCCTTAACAGTAAATGTCTGTGTCACACGTGGCTGGCCCTTAACAGTAAATGTCTGTGTCACACGTGGCTGGCCCTTAACAGTAAATGTCTGTGTCATGCTTGTCTCCTGTTTCCACATTTATCCTGTCCCCTAGCCCTTGAGTATAAACCAGGATTATCCCTGTCATTTCTGAAGACTCACATACTCCTCTCCTAGAAAAATCTAGCTAGTAGCACCTCTTAAACCTCAGTGAGACTGTCCCCATATTCACATAATAACCTATTATTGATCTTTTAAATTTTTATTTGTTTTCTCTGTTCACATAATGATGAAATATTTGAGGGTAGAGACCATGTCTAGATTATCTTTGTATCCCTTAGGTCCTGACAGTGACTCAATAGATAAATAGGTGGATGAGTGAGTGGATAAATGGGTGGATGGATGGGTGGATGGATGGGTGGATGGATGGGTGGGTGGATGGGTGGGTGGGTGGGTGGATAGAAGGAAGGAAGAATGGTGTTAGGAACAAAATAAAAGGGTGGGGCTGGGGAAAGTAGGTGAGGAAAAAGATGCCCACTACCCCTCCAGAGTTTTCCTATTCTCTGGTCAGTCAGATGTGGGAAGGCTGCTACTTACCCTATCCACTCATTCCTGGGTGGGCAGAATGGGAAGATGGATTGAATTTCGCTACACCTATCATTTATACTGTGAAACATACAACCTGTGTCTAGTTATCTCTCTGTCAAGACATAGACGTGGTCTGAAATTGAAGTTTAAGTCTGCGGTAGGTTGAAGGAACTCAAGTTTTCAGCAAAACTGCAGCACTGCAGCAGCCAGCGGCCTGTGCTTTTAGGTTGAACAGATTTTCCCATGTTCTGCTGTCTTCTCACTTGCTATAACAAGCTTTTGAACAACAACAGATGTCATTTCTCAAGTGTCTTCCACTCTCCTATTTTAGCACTCAACTCTTCCTCGGAGCTGACAGGAGACACAGTTCCTCACCGTCCTCCCAATACAAGTGACAAAGCATACCTCAGGAAGCTGGCTCAGGGTCAGCACTTGTATGTCATAGAGGGTCTTCTGCACGGAAGGCGAGTATTCGCCTTTGTCATAGGGCCCAGCAAATTTCTGCAGGACAATGTCCCGGACAGCGCCCCTAGGACACAAAGGTGGAGATTGGGGGAGCTCATATGATTTGTTAGGAATGCATTATAAAGCTAAAAAGTAGGAGTGCCCAGAAAGCCATCCTATGGATGATTTTAGGAAGGATCCTTATTCTGTAATGCTATAATGAAAACAAGCAGAATCACTGCTCTCACTCTCAAACAAACACACACACACACACACACACCAACACTACATTAAACAAACACTAAGCAGCTACCTCTTCTCATAGTGATACTTGGCCCAAATAGCCTTTCAGCATGAATCGTCCACCACGTACACAGACAGGGAAGAATGACTCCCAGACACACACCCCTCCCTGCTCACGGTGGCACCCTTGGGCTTCCTCCTCAGGTACTTAAGTCAAACACCACGTGTGATTAAAACCACAGAGCCTTCAACACAGCTGAGGCAGTGTGGTGATCATCCTGCATCTGGAGATGATGGATCTGAGCTCACAAGTTAAGCAGTCCTCTCTGAGCCTTTGTCTTTCCTGGGAGGCAGAAGCTCTCCCCTGCCTGGCACCTTCAGGTTGATGATTCTCTCAACACCAATATGTCAGGCCCAGGAGTGAGCGCAGGGATCTTTATTTTAACAATATCTTGAGTAATTCCATTGTGTACGTATGTCTGAGATTCACTGATAGAATTTAAAAGGAGAAGCTGGGAAGATAGCTTACCATGTGAGCATGGGGGCCTAAGTTCCATCTCCAGAACCCACATTGAAAGCTGCACATTATATTGCCTGTTTAAGCCCTCCACTGAGAACACAGGCAGATCCTGGCGTAGCCAGCCAGCCAGCCTAGCTGAAGCAACAAGTTTCAGGTCCCAGTAAGAGGCTGGTCACAAAAAACCAGGGGGATAACTCATGAGAAACACCACCTGGAGTTGTTCTCTGGGCTCCACATGCATGTGCACACACACACACACACACACACACACACACACACACACACACACACACATACACACACCAGAGGGCAGTCCCAAAAAACTAGAAATTTGAGTTGACAGTTTCCCCTTTGCTCTAGGATCCCTTTAACCTGCCCAGTTTTAGATCCTAGCAGTTGCTCGCCAACCGTACCAGATAGCCTCGAAGTCCACGTCCCGTCTCTGGTAGCGCCACTTGCAGTACACTTGGGTGGCAAAGCACCGGTCCTTCACCTCAGGGAGAGTAGTGAACTGGTCCTTGATGAACCCTTCAAATCCAGACTGGGTTGTTTTCAAGACCTTGAGGTCTTTGATTCCAGAGTGAATGACGGGAGGTCCTGTGCCAGACAGAAGGGTAGCACAGAGTGAGTATACACAGAACCGTGTCTTTGCTGATGCCTCATCTCTGGGGGTCCCTTCTTTATGGATTGCCAGACTCTCTGCCCTCTCAATAGAAGGGTCAAGAATATATTGATCTATGCTGAGACAACTTCCTCCTAGTCCCTGCAAAGTTGTCTCAGGCAAGCCACTGTGTATAATGCAAGATGCCAGTCATTCAATTAGCAGTCTGATATGAGTGATGGGACCCACAGGAGAGTGCCTTCTCTCTGACACTGGGATCCCTTTCCTGCAATATAGCCTTTGGTTGATCTACAGGGGATGGTGATGCCAGTCTCCACTGTACCCTGAGAACATCTTGATGCCCTGCTAGGTATCATAAGCTTAGCCAAGACCAGGCAACCTCGTTAGTGACTGGTAGGTAGCATGGACCTGTGTGGGAGCAGACAGAGCGGGATGAGGAGGCCAGAGATCCAGGCATTGGTGTGATTACTCGATATCCATAGAGACTTCTGGCTTGGGGCTGAGGCTGCTCCGTGGGTATCAGGAGTTGGGGAAGGGGTAAAAACGAGGAAGAAGACAATTTATCATTTTCTCTCTCTCCTCATAAGGGAATGGGTGGTGGAAGGTGATGGATACATTTAGAGGATACTGGCTATTAGATTGCCAAGTAGTGCTAGCTCAATGCCTGTGGCAATTTCATATTGTTAAAATTTTCTGCTGGGCGTGGTGGCGCACGCCTTTAATCCCAGCACTCGGGAGGCAGAGGCAGGTGGATTTCTGAGTTCGAGGCCAGCCTGGTCTACAGAGTGAGTTCTAGGAAAGCCAGGGCTACACAGAGAAACCCTGTCTTGAAAAACCAAAAAAAAAATTTTTTTTTCTTATGCTCTAAGACTTCATAGCTGGACCTCACAGCCAGAGTTAATAATGCACCTTGAGGTTACTTAAGACTTAAGCCAGATATCCTATTGTGTACACAGCCTGTTTGTTTAGCCTGCCTCTGAAAGAAAGTATAACAACCAATATTACCTGCCTTGGATTTCCCACACAATCGAGTCCTACAACTTAACCTAATATATAGCCTTAATCTGAAATTAGTTCCATGACCCTCACCCAGAAAGCAATAAATAGATAGATAGATAGATAGATGATAGATAGATAGATAGATAATAGATAGATCGATTGATAGATCGATAGATCGATAGATAGAAAGATAGATAGATAGATAGATAGATAGATAGATAGATAGATAGTGTGTGTGTGTGTGTGATGACAATCACTTGCTATAAACAGCAAACACAGCAGAACCATTCTTATGAAATAGCCATCAGCTGCACATACTGAAGGCAGCATGCCCATACTGCTTGGTAACATTGTGTCTGGGTCAGTGGAGCTCGGTAGAGTGTCAGTCCTTATAAACCTCCATCAAAGATTTCTTAAAAGCACTCCTTGTTCCTTCCCATGCCACACATTCTGTGTCACACTCTGTTTAATGAAACAGAGTAAAGGCCCCTTGTTAGGGATGGAACAGACAGACTGACAAGACAGGCGGACACAGACTCAGTCAGACAGCAGACTGGAGAAAAGAAGGCATGAGGAGGGAAGCAGACCCCGACCTGGGCTTGCTTTTGGCAAACGACTCCGGGAGGAAGCCTTTGACTCCTTTCCCTTCATGACTTACCCTGAGTTCTCTGGGGTCGTTACTGACACATTTAACCAACTCAAGGACAGGCTCATGACAAATCCTATCCTTCATGGCCTGTCTAGTTGAAAAGTCAAAAGTCGGAGTTCTTGGACATCACTATATGGTCTTAGTAAAAGGAGAATATAATTCACAGTCCACAGTTAAAACCCAAGGGCCAGGCATGGAAGCCCACCTTTATTATATCAATGCTTGGGACAGTGAGACAGAACAAACGATGAAAATTAGAAGCCAGCCTGGGCTACATATGGGGTTTTATAGCAAGAAGGGTCAGAAGGCACCACAAAACTCTTAAAGTCCCATGGTGTCCCATGGTGTCCCACGGTGTCCCACGGTGTCCCATGGTGTCCCATGGTGTCCCTTGCCACCTGTGTGGCCTCAGTTACTGTGACTCACTCCAGAGCCAGATAAGCAATAACTACATTTTGACATTTTCAAAGCTACCATCAGAGAATGCAATGGCCAGAGGTTAGTGGTAGATCTGCTGATTCAGTATGTTCTGATTAAATAAAGGGTTCTGTATAGAACGTCCTCAGATAAACTGGCATGACAGAAAAACTTAACTTTCAGAAGTTCTCACTGGATGCTGTACTTGAAGAAAGCCCAGGAGGAAGGTGCCAGCAGCCCCTGAATGCCTTCATCTGGCCCAGTTTGTCTAACTTTCTATTTTGTGCTTTTTTTTTTTCTGTTCCAGGTACACAGTTTCTTCTGCATGCTAGGTATGTGCTCCGCCACCACAAGTACATTCTCAGCCTAGATTCTAAATGCATAAAGACCCTGGCTCCACGTCACCCATATGTAACGTCAGTGGGTTTCAAACCCAAGAGAACAGCAGAGCCCACAACAGGAGTCTGTTGAGTGGAGAAGTATAAGGGTGGCTTATGTCAAGGGGAAACAACATCACAGTGGAGTCCCTTTCTCGCTGACGTCCACCCGTGTTAGTTTGCCTTCCCCCCACCGCCCGTCAGTGTCTCACACTCTAGGTAGCAAAGGAGAGGAAATGGGCTGCAACTTTGGCCGAAACCATCCAGTTTGTAAGTGTGCTTTGGGCTGATACTTCTCCAAGACATTTTCTTACTTAGTCCCCAGCGGACTCCAGAGTAAATATCTCTGTGCAGGAGACTTCCATTTCTGCACCCGTCCTCACACAGTTAGACATGGGCGGAGGTGAGGTTTAAATTCAGCCACACACCACGCGATTCCGTGATTTTTCTGCCCCTCTTTTAGATCATTCTCCATCTGTGCAACATGTCTCCTCCCTGAAGCTCTCTTTGTCTCTTTTCAGTGCTTCCAAAAGGCTTCCCAGGAGAGTAGAGGGTTGTCGCTGCCCGTCCATAGTGAGCTTGCTTTCAGGGACTCAGCCTTTGAAAAGCATTTCCTCCGTCCATTGAATAGTGAGGCATCACTCTCTGAAATGGCCCCTGTGCATCTTGAAAGTATGGTATTCCTTTAAAAATGTACAGAGCCCATAGAGCTGGCTCAGCAACTGTCACTGCCAGTGTCCTTGTCAAGGACACGAGTTCAGTTCCCAACACCCATGTGGGTGGCTCACAAGCACCTTTAACTGCAGCCCCTGCAGGGCTTGAAGCCCCTGGACTCTGTGGGCACCTCATGTGCATGCATTCAACCCAGAAACTTGATTTTAAAAGGATAAATATAAATCTTTAAAGGGACAATTTTCCTAAGAGTGGCCAGGAAAAAGTAACTCCGATCATTGCATTACACACAAAGTCATGTCATCTAAAATGCTTTCCCCCGATATTTCCTTCTGGAAAACAACACCCCTGCCCCTCCAAATGAAACAGAAAACAGCCCTAAGCCAGAACTAAAACAAATAGTAGAACCCCTCAAAGGCGAATGAGAAGGTGAAGGGAAAAGAGGCTGAAGGCTCGGTATCCATCTTCTGGATATGCATCATCTGCCTTTGGTCCCCACCAAGCTTTGGCTCCTCCCATGATCTTACTCATCAAGACGATGTCGCCTAGTGTTGTGTACCTAGAATCCCCAGCTTTGGCATTCAAAGTTCCCTCAGATCAAGTCCCAGTGCCCTTCCTACCACAGCATTCTCCGTCTCCATGGAAACAATGCCTCATGGAAACAAGTCACTTCCCCTCTTGCTATCTTGCTATCTTTATTTTCTCATCTTTGGGATGGAGATGGTAGTCATGCCTATTTGTTTGGTTTTTTTTAGAGTTGATGTGTTTCCAGGGTGACGTTGCTGCAACTGGCTTTTCCACAGTCACACTAACCACCTGTCGATGCTTCCCGTGCCCCACAGGCTCAACAGACTCTGAAAGCAAAGGCCTTCATCCTGCGGTCCTCCAGCCCCAGAGTGACACATATTGACCCTGGCTGGCCATCTTGAAATGATTCACTCTCACTGCACTCTGGAAACAGGAGACAGGCCTTCCACTTTCAGATGTGCTTTGGCACCGGGTTCCCACAGCGTAAGTGCCTTCTGTTCCCAGGGACGGTCAACTGCTGCCAGTTTTGTCCGAGTGAAAGCCAACTACTCTGATGCCCTCCTCAGTCTGAACAAAACTATCCTCTTTGAATGTTGAAAGCATTTTTTTTTCCTCCTTGGCACAAGTTAGACCGACTGGATGAAATCAGAGTGCTTATTTTATCTTCTCTGTTGGCAGCGCCCCAGCCTGCTGAGCACTGGTAAAAACCCGAGGCTTTCAAATGCACGGGGCCATCAACTAAAAATATGCCACCTCTCTCTCTCTCTCTCTCTCTCTCAAGATCCCAGTTTAGATCCAAAAGGAGTAATTCAACCAGAAGCAGTGTCATCTGGATACCATGCCACGAAAGCGCCCAATTAGCCTGTGACCTTGCCCCGGAAGCCCCACCCCACCTCCACCAGCACCTCCATGGTCGAGGGTTAGTGCAACAGGGAGGTTTTTCACATCTTACATCACTAGAGTATCATCTCTTCAGCTCCTTGTGTCCTCCTACACACTCCACAGACCGTGGTTGATCTCTCAGAGAAGCGTGCATCTACCGTTTAGCTCTTGAGGGGAAAGAAATTCACTTCAAATTACTAGGAAACAAGCCCAGAACCTTACCTACGCATCAGGTGTCAAAAAAGCACAAAAAAGCTTCACTGAGCTGCGGTGGGGGGGAAGAGCAGTCATGAAGAGGATAATTGCTTCCATAGTTAACGCCTCCAAAAAGTGGACGAAAATAGCTAAAAGGAGGATATTTTAAAACCATATTAAATCATTCTACTATCAAACTGCAAACTTGTAAAGGATAAAGGCAAACATCAACTAAGTCAGTGGTTCTCAACCAGTGGGTCATGACTCCTGGGGGGGAGGGGTGTCAAACCAGGGCAGGTAGACCTTTTACAGGGTCGCCTAAGACCATCGGACAACACAGATATTTACATTAGGAGTCATCTGAGTAGCAAGATTAGTTATGAAGCAAGAACAAAAATAATTTTGTGGTTTGGGTCATCCCAACACCACAAAGTGTATGGAAGGGTAGACTCCTCAGGAAGGCTGAGAACCTCTGAGTGGAAGGGTAGACTCCTCAGGAAGGCTGAGAACCTCTGACTTAGTGTTTGCCTCTGTGGATCCATTCTGTGCCTCCAGGGACCTTCACAGTCCAGGTTGTGCGATCCTGGGAGTGAAAGAGATGAAGCCACCAGGCCGAGGGCTAACTTGGCTTTACTTCAACTAGGCACAGAGCAAGGTGATTTTAGCACCTTGTGTCGGTCAAGAACTTCTCTCAAGAACCAAAGAGCTGCAATCCCCGTGTCAAAGGATGAAAACAGTCTAAGAAGTGATTATCACCCCTCAGATCTCTCTTCATCCCCCCTTACTTCTTCTGTTTGCCTAGCTTGTCACCCTTAAATCTACCTGCCCTGGCTTGATCACATTATGTCCTTTCTTATCTCTGCCTCCCAGTAGCCTTCATATCAGTAAGCAGGAGGGCTTTCTTTTTCTAATATCTAATATAGTATCTCTTATCTGCAACCACTCTTTCTTTCACCTTCTGCTTTTCTATCTAGCTTTGTGTTAGCTGGTACACTTTTGTGGCTGTGTTTGCTTTGTTGTGTTTTGTAGTTAGAGTTAGAATGGGAGCCATTGAATGCTTAATTAATTGTGAATTTTAATTCAAATAGCTCAAAGGCTTGGGAGCTAATTTAGTTCACATCAGTGATTCAGACATCACAGTGGTATCCAGGCTCAGCTAAGCTCCTGGTCTAGCAGAACTTCAGAAGAGAAAGCCTTCATCTTGAGGATCCAATGACACTTGCACTAGCAGCCGATGCTGTATCTTGTATGCAGAGAGCCTAGCTCTCCTATCAGGGCATAAGAAGTTATCAACAGCAGAGCTGGCTTTGACACTAGGATTGAACAAATTCCTCACTCCTGATTCTCTCAAGGAAATAGCAGACTTTTAAATACTCAAAATTTCAACATAATGAGGTCTCCAAGAAGGAACAATATAATGAGTTTTAAAGCAACATCAGGACCTATGTCATCCAAGAGTCCGTGGCTTTCCTAGACTTTTAGTTCAGGGAAACAGGAAGGAGTTGCGTCCACCAAGTGAAACTCAGCTATTCTCTTGGAAAAGACCCCTGGGGACTCACATGAGTGTCTATGTGTGAGAGAAAGGAAGGGTTCTCACCATTCTATTGACCCCCAACAAACCACAGGGACTTACAACACTTACAACAGGACTTCACTGTAAATGTTGGAATGTATGGATTAATATAAGGGCATTTTTTTCTTTGTTTTCTTTGTTTTGTGTGTTGGCAAGTTGTGTCGTGTGTGCATGTGAACGTATGAGTGTGTGCACCTCCGTGCATGTGTAGAGTGGCCAGCACAGGATGCCAAGTGTCTTCTAATATTCTCCTTCTTATTGTCTTGAGACAAAGTCTTTCTGGGAGCTCACTGTTTTTACTAGACTGGTTGACCAGAAAGCTCTTGGGATCAAAATGTCTTTTCCTCAAAGTATTGAGGTTTCATGCACAAGCATCCATGTGATGGGTCCAAACCCAAGTCCTCATGCCATCACAGCTGGAGCTCCGAGCCACTGAGTCATCTCTCCAATGCTCCACCGCTTACAAAGATGATGATATCACGAATTCATATCAATTCCTTCCAGTTTAGTACTTCGATAATAAGCAAATTAGGAATTGGACTTTGCCATAAAGAGAATGTACACCTGTACTCTCAAAAGAGGGGCCGAGTAGAAATGGTCTCACATGCAGAGCCCTGTGTACACACACATCTGCATCTAGTGCACATGGGGACCTGAATTCACTCACTGCACATCAATACTTTTACCCCATCCCTGCCAGCCCTGCAGGCTATCGGAGTGGCCTAAGCTTCAGATCAGTTGACTGGAACTCCTGGGCAGCTGCCACAGGTCTGTGTGTACCCAGAAGCTTTGTAGCCATCTGCAGAGACAAAAGACTTGAGCTGCTCTGGGGATGATCTTTCTGCTCAGCAGTGCCTGCCTAATGATTAGAACTCAGGTAAATGCTACCTCCTGGCACGCGGGCAGGAAGAGCGCTCTGTTTTCTTTTATCATCATCAGTGTCCCAGACTTAACCACTGTAACGTCCTCATCCATTCCCCTGCCTGAAAATATCTTTGTGGAAATCACCAAGGGTGTTTACCAACTCTGGAGTTCCTCTCCAGCCCTCTTTTAACCAAGATTTCTTAACCTTTTGTGGAAGATAACAAATCAATGTCCACGTCTGCTTGAACACTCAGTGAGGCAACGTTTTGTGGCCTCCTGCAGTCAGGTGTGACTGTGGGAACCTCCCCAGGGGAAGTGCTATGGGCCATTTATGACCTGATACTTGCGTCTCAGGGGGTTTTGACCTCTTTCTTTCTTCAGTGTCTTTACATCTCCTACTTGCCTAACATAGCAATTTATGATCAAGGTGAACCCCAAAATAAGGAGTAGCAAGGTAAGGTGGCCCAGGATTCTATCTAACTTCCCACCCCTGATATGTGTCACCTCTTACCCCCTCTCCCCCAAACTGGGTTTATAGGAAGAAGTCCTTGTGCCAAGCCATCACATATTGGTCTCTTTGCTTCTTGCTGTCCCAATAAAAATGTATTTTTCTTCTATTTCCCTGACATCACTTTCTCTAGATATATCCTTCTTCTGCCTCTCTAACCAGTCTTCTGCCAAGGTCTTGAACTAAAGAATGTTCCCCAGGGCCTTATCGCCTTATCTTCCCTTTTCTCATGCCACATGATGACTATCTTGGTTGTCAACAAGACTAGATCTGGACACACCAAGCCCCTAAGCATTCCTGTGAGAGACTTTCTTGATCAGATTATTTGAAGCAGGAAGACACACCCTAATCATGGGTAGTGCATACTGGAGGCAACCCAGATAAAAGGGCATAGAAGATGAAAGCTTCTGCCTTTTGCCTGCTTGCCTTTACTCTTGCTGACAAGTGCAGCTATCCTGTGACTGACGCATTCTTCTCTGGCATCAGAAGCATGCTCTTGGGGCTTCCAACATAGATTGAAGACCAGCAGGAACGCTCTAGGCCTTCTGAGCCAGGTTGCACTGCTGAGACATCCAACTTTACAGACTAGGCGACTAACTACAGGCTTCAATCGTTGGACCACCGGGACCGTATCATGTAAGCCAATCTACTAAATTACCTTCTGATATATACATATTTATTCCACCAGTTTTGTTTCTTTGTGGAGCCTGGCCAATAGACTTTATATGTTATTTCTGTTTTCTGGAAATATTACCCCTCCCTTCTCCATCCCTGGGGCTTCATTCACTTATCGTCCATCTGTTGGTGGTCCCCAAACCTATCTCCAGCCACATTCCAAAATTTGCCATCGTTAGCTTCTAAACTTTATTCATGTGGATATTCTCTCTAGCTTTCAGCCCTTCTGCCAAGTCCTTCACCTTCACTTTCCAGCTCTCCTCTACCCCTCATGTGCTGATTACACACACATCTCAAAGGCCTACAAAGTATGTCTAACAAGCTGCCTCTCTGCGCATCTCTACCTCTCTTGCTTTGTTCATCCCTCCCTTCATCTCTGCAGCAAATCCTCAGATGTCTCACTCGCTCCTCTCTGCCTTTCCAGCCTGTTCTCCACACTTTGGTCACAACTTGAACAGAGCATATCCACAGCTCAAGGGAGGAAAGCTTTCTTTGGGCTCAGTGTTTTGTGGCGTTTCCACCCATGATGGTAGGGAGAACATAGCAGAGAAGCCTGTGGTGGAGAGAACGAGGCAAATTCATGCATAGGCAAGCAGACCAGGAACTGGAGAGCAGGATCAGAACCAAGAGTTAGTCAACCCCTTCTGCCAGCTAGGTCTCAACCCTGAAATATGCCAGAGACTCCCAACACAGTGAGAGCAGAGAAACAGAGAAACAAACATTTATACATTCTCTCTACCATAGGTTCTCTGAGATTAGGGAGAGCTCTGTGCATCTCCTCACCTACCATCTTTTGAGATAGCAAAGTCTGCTTGCTCAGTGGATGGAGCATCAATGAATGGCACCAGAACTTTCCGTGGGTGGATTTGATTCTCATCAGCTTTCCTCAGGTGGATGTCCAGTCATTTCTAGTCTTTGAAAGGGGGTTGAAGAATGGGACCGAGAATGTGCTAAGTTCCCAAACATTTGTGAACATAGATTGGGAGCTATGCTGACCAATATGGTGGTCTCCAGCCACCCGCCGTTAGCCAACATTGAAACATGGCTAACATGACTGAAGCTGTACTGAAAATACAGCATAGATACATGTTAGAAATCTGATATTCATACAGTATAGCTACATGTTAGAGAGTTGATTTTTCAAAATGAAAATGGCTTAGCATTTATTCCATAAATAGCATTTTTGGAATCAGCCAAGTCTATTATTAAAAATATTTTTCCTCATTTTTCTTTGGTTTCCTAAAGTGACTACTAAAAAACTTTAAAATTATATGCAGAGTTAATCAGAGCTGGCTTAGACTATAATTTCATGACAGTAGTTAGTCTAGATTAAGTAGGAGAACGTTGCCTGTGAGTTAAAAAAAATGTTCCCCTTTTTTTGTCTCTAAAATCACACATAGGGAAAGAAGGGAGGGAGAAAGAGGCTGAGATTGAGGAAAGAGAAGAAGGCAGGGGGGAAGACAAGATGGAGAATAAGTGTGCGCCGTTTAGAGAACAGCTCAGGGATCATGTTTCACTCGTGTGGCGAGGCATTTGGTGATCAAAATTGTCCTTTTGGCTCAATACAACTTTTTGATTTCTTCTATAATAATAGTTTTATATTTTATAATATTCTATTCTATTCAAATGCTGAGACAGACTTAATTAGATCTAATTAATTCAAATAGAAAGATTAACGGCTAAAAAAGGAAGAAAGGAACTAGAAATAGGAAAGTCCAGAGTTGACACTGACTCTGAAATGGTCACTAAGAGTCTCTTATGTAGATAGAAGTGTTGCCGCCATCTTTGCCTCTAGGCTTCAAAGTTTCTTGCTCCAAATCTGAACGGATTATTTAATTCTGCTTCTCATGACCTCAACAAATCAATGGGACACCAACTTTAGGAGCCTTATCTGATCAGATTAATTATCTGATCAAATAATAAGGTCTATGTTATAATAATGTTTCATAGTTTTAAATTGTAAATTTCTTGCTAAATAGAATAATATAATGGTCATTGCAATTTTAAATGAGACATATTTTAAAGAGATAATACTATTAGCATTTTATTATGCAAATAAGATGTCAGGGAAACATTAGTAATTTCATACATTGGTTACTGGATCATTGGTACAGTATCATGACACTGTACCAAAAACATTGGTTACAAAATATAGATATTTGTATTCTTATCATTTCCAGTGTTTTGCTTCAAAACAGGGTAATAGACAATTTCCACCACTCAAACTCCAGATTTCATAATAGAAAGAATTACCACAATTGTTATCTTTCAGTCAAAAGTACATAAGCTTGTAATGTAAAATCCAAAGTCATAGGGTACAGTCTCGTCTCAGATGTGAAAGATTTACAAATTCTTTAAAGTTTTCCTCTATGTTAAGAAAAAGAATTGCTTAGGGCCCAAAACAACAAGAACAAAACAAAACAAAACAAACAAAACAAAACAAAACAAAACATCAACAAAAGACACCTGGTTTCTTACCGTTTCTCACCTGCTCCACCTCACAAAAGTGCGTTCCTGTCGGGGTGTGGATGAATGCATGGACGTGCTTGACTCCATTCTGAAAAGGAGGACAGAGCTGTGGCCAATCACAGTCCAGCACAAACCACCTTAGCAATTTCTTTTATTAAACTAGAACATAAATGATGAAACCTTTTCAAATCGCTTCCAGGGGACCTCTTCCACGTAGACATGGGCTCGGGTGACATGGTTAAAAGAAGAGAGGAAGTGCTCACAGATGTTCATAGCAAAGGTCTCGATGTTTCTGATCTGTGAAGAAGGAAAGAGAGAGAGAGAAATACTCGCGATCAAAGACATCTTATTTAAGAGACTCGGCTTGTTTGCTTGTTTTGTTTATTTTGAGTTTGGGGCTCACTGACTGTACAACCCTGTCTGACCTTGAACTCACGACCCTCTGTCTACACCTAGGATTATAAACCTCTGTTTCTGGCTTAAAGTATTTTTTGTTGTGTTGTGCTTGTTTAAGATAAGCCTCAAAGTTTAGGCCAGGCAAATATCCAGCTGCTGGCAGTCCTCCTGCATCGGCCCCAGAGGGCTGCGGTGAGCGGCAATTGCCACTAAACCCAGCCAAGAGTAACTGCTAAGGACATGTGGAGCTCTTTCCTGGTGAGTTGTTTCTCCCAAGGAGAGAAACACAAAATTAGGATCTATAGAGATAAAATAGCCTGATCCTGGTTTTTCTCATCTGTTCCTGGGGTGGGTCATAGATTTCTATCACCAAGGAGACTCTATCCTGTTATTGCTTTTATTTATTTTTATTATTTTTATTTTACATAAATGGGTGTCTTGCCTGCATGCATGTCTGTGCACTATGTTCATATCTGGTGCCATGGTAACCAGTGGAGGGTGTTGGATATCCTGGAACTGGTGTTACAGGTGGCTGTGAGCCACCATGTTGGTGCTAGAAGTGGGACCCAGGTCCTCTGGAAGAGCAGCCAGTCTCTTAACTGAGAAGCCACCTCAGAAACCTGCTTTGCATGAAAGGAGGTGTCAGTGGATAAACACAAAGGAACTGTATTCCTGAATCTTTTCTCGGTGTGCTTGTAATACTGGGTCCTTTCATGAGCCTTGCAAATAGGCTGCAGTGTTCCCAAAGAAAAAGCCAACCGTTAGGTGTGTCTGTTTGAGCATTTCCATAGTGGGAAGACGCACCCTGAGTGTGGGTGTACCCAGCCCATCTCCTGGGATCAGAGAATACATAAAAGGTGAAAGCAAGCTAAGCCCAGCTTCATCTCTTCGCTTCCTGACTACAGACTACAGGACTAACTGCCTACCCCGAGTGCCAACATGACTAATCACTTCCCAGCCATAATGGAGTAGAGCAGCAATTTTCCACCTGTGGGCTTCCACCCCTATAGCACTCACTCATCAGATAGTTACCTTAAGATCCATAAGTGCTGCAAAATTATGGTTATGAAGTAGCAACAAAATAATTTTATGGTTGGGGGTCACCACAGCATGAGGAACTGTATTAAAGGGTCACAGCATTAGGAAGGTTGAGAACCAGTGGACTCTACCCTCAAACCATGACCCAAAATAAACTCCCTTCCCACCCTAAGTTGTGCCCCCACATCCTGGAGTATGGGGTGTTTTGTTACAGCAAAGAAAAAACTCAAACACAAGACACAAAATTTGACAATAGATTTTGCCGATAAGTCGAGTATCTTATGATCAATGTTCTATTCAATGGTACAACAACGGCATTTTCTGCTCCAAATGTACGTTCTAAAAGCGATACAGAGTCATGGAACTCGTGAGAAATGTATTAAGTTTCGTCTGAAATCCACCCGTGACCTTGACTTGCCCATTATTCCAACGGGAGGTAACAAGTTAACTACCCAGGGGCTTCTTCTCCTAACCAATGAAGTAAATTAAAGGAATAACACGGAGCAAGCTTTTCTGTAAGCCTGAAAAATTTAGGGTAAAAAGGAAAAATTTTAAAACGGCATATATGCAAAAATAGGTTAAAAGGAAATGAGAGCTTAAAAAAAGCAAGTTCCGCCCCCACGCGAGCTCGCATTGAATTTGCATGAGGAAGTAGCAAGCATCTAAGAATGATTATACCCCTCTCAGCTTCGCCAGGACGTGCACTGTGTTCTTGATGGTGTCTGTAGGGATGATGTCGGAATTATCACCATGAAGGTAATCCTTTTTGGATCTCAGAGTCAACTGCACCGAAGTCGCCACCTCTTTGATGCGGTGGTATTTTCCATCTCTCTGAATATGGAGGACTTTGACCATGTCCTTCCCATAGCCGGTTCGGACAAATTCCACGTCATCATTCTGTAATGACAATGATTGAGGAAGACTAAGTTAAACGTGCCAGCTGCAGCCTTTCTCGCTTTACATTTTAGGAGACAGCTATAACAGGTGAGGTCCAGAACACTTAGGAAAGCAACATCACGCCTGATCTTTGAACACTGGTCTTTCGTGGGAAAAAGAGGCTTCTTCCCTTTCGGGGTACACGATTACCCCGAGGACAGACAGTGAGATGCAGGTGCCCATGGAATCCAGACATGTGAGGTCCCTTGAGCTGGAGTTACAGGCAGTTCTGAGTCACCTAATGTGGGTTGGAGGAATTAAACTCAGGTCGTCTGCAAGAGCAGTATATGCTCTTAATCCCTGAGCTTCTCTCCAACCTCTCTTGATAATTTTTGAACCACCTGTGCCAAAGCTACATCCCGTCTGTAACATGTGACCTGTCCCTGTAGCAGCTGTAGGTATTGATATCTTGCAGAGCATGGACAAAGATGGAGTGGCTTGCCTTCCTTCCCGTGGTTTGTAAAAGCAAAGTTATATCCATACTCAGGTCTGTTAACTCCAAACTATATAGGGACCACCATGGAAACCAGCTTTCTTCTAGAAAATTCCATGACTGTATTAACTGGAAATATTTCCATGCTCCCGCATCCATTTTTTTTTAAAAAGTGATGTTTCTGAGAAAAATACTCTGTGATAATGGAAACAATTTGAAAATTGCCTTTTTAGTTGGCTGCCAGGAAGGAGATGGGTGATTGGTGATAGGGTCAGAGTACTCTCAGCAAGGCAGAGACAGGGCCATCTGACTGCAGGGAGAGACATCTAATGAGCGGATGGTGATTTAGTCATTAAGACCAGAGTCTGGAGCTGGAGCCTTAGTAATCCATTTCTACAGCTGACAGCATCCACCAGATTTGTTGCTAGGTGTTTGAGAGGAGCAAAGAGTCGTAAAACTGGACAGCTGTTTAGCATGGATATTGAACATTAAGGTGGTTATGAGAGTAGTAAAAATGGAAGCGAGCAGCAAACAATGTATGGTGCACACACAATGCTCACACAGTGCACGTACGTCTGGGTGGAATGCCAGCAAACCTCTCCTGCTGCTCTCTCTTAGGATGCTAAGGATTGCCTAAAAGTCTCTATGTGAGAAGTCACCAGTTCCTCTGAGGAGAATTTAAAGGCATTAGCCAACATAAAAAAATTATTGTTATTTCCTTAAAGAACATGAAGCATGGGAGGCTGTCTTACATTCTGGAGATGTAACCAGAAGGGGCAAGCTCTTGTTCATTGACATATACAGGGGTTCAGCATGTCTGGATTGAGTCATGACTATCTAGGAGAGAGACTCTTAGAGATGTACCCCAAAGCCTTTGACCCAACCTTTGGGAACATCTTTAAAACAAGGATCAATAAGGCCCTGGGGATGTAGCTCAGTGGGAAGACAGTGCTAGGCACCATTCATAGAGTACCACATAGAGTGTGCATGGCGGTGCATGCCTGCAGCTGTAACACCTAGGAAGTGGAAGCAGCAGGATCAGAAGTTCAAGGTCATTCTGGGCCACTTAGGCAGGTCAAGGTCAGCCTGAGATACACAAGACAGTGTTAAACATTCATGTGGAAAAGAGAATGCCAGTAAGAAATATGACTTACTGTGAGATATGAAATAAGAAATATCAAGGTTCTTTAAAAGACTGCAATAGTGGCAGAGAAGCTGGTTTCCATGGTGGTCCCTATATAGTTTGGAGTTAACAGACCGGAGTATGGATATAACTTTGCTTTGTTAGCATAGCTTAGGGATCAGTCCAGACCCAATTCTACTTGCCACTTTTAGCCTGGTGGCTTGTGAGAAGAGGTTGAATGTCACTGAACTTCAGTGGCATTTGCACCTATGGGGATAACCACCAGCACTGTGTCAGGTGGCTGGGGACTCTGCAAGCACCATCTTTGTTTCTAGCAGCAACAGTGGCCCTGCCAGGCAGTTGAATGAAGCTGCAGCAGGAACAACTTTGGTTAAGGATATTGACTTGCTAACACCAAAGTGTGCTGAGCTTTGGGGAGTCTACCAATGGGAGGAAGGGACTTGGATACTTGAGCCCCTGTGATAGCTTGGATGGCGATGGACCAGGACCAAAAGTCTCTGATCATATAACTCATCTCTATCTTATGGGAGCATGCCACTCCTCAACTCCGTATTCTGCTATTACACATTCAAGCTGTAGTAGCCTGGCTTGTGAGAACATGCAGACTTGTTTGTGGTACCCAGCAGACACGTAGACATAACCCCCCACACCCCCCAGCCTGTAGTCCACAAACCATCTCTAGTGGCTTGTCTGTTCTCACCTCAACTCTGATGCTGCCATTCTGAACTTGTGGGGCAGAGACTTTCTCTGTCTCAGGCCTTGCATCTTTCCTTTCAAACTTCCCTTTCCCTCTCACTCCCTGACTACCAACATCTTCACCTGCCTTATTTTCAGCCAGGCATCTGTCATGTCTCCAGTGTTACCTCCTGCAGGTAATCTGTCTTAGCCTTTCAAACATGGAGTAGGTGGCTCCTCTGATGTATTGTCAAGATATTTGATATTGCCTCGGAATCTTTATCAAATCGTATTGCAAGTACCTCCTCGTGTGTGATTCATTCTGAAGCAATAAACTAGGAAAAACAGGAGAAAGTTCTGTGTTGGTCACCATGGCAACTCCAGCACTCAGTGCATTGCCTGAATCTTAAATAGGAGCTTGATAAATGTGTCATGAATGAATGGATAGTGCTACTAACCACCTACTAACCACCTACTAACCACCTCCTCTGCTTGCCTGATGACACACGATGGCTAATGAAAACACTCGAAAGATCCCAAGACAGGAAGAATGGCTTCAGTTCTGATGCCATAAAAAATAAAAAAGTCCCTTTCCTGAGAAATCAGGAACAGGAAGGTGGACCTTCTGATGATCAAAACCTAAGATCACAGGCAAAGGCTGGCCATAGAAGAGAGGCCCATGGTTGGTGAGATGGCTCAGCAAATAAAGATGCCTGCCACCAATTGTCCTTGAGGCCTCCAAGGACTCACATGGTGAAAGGAGAGAACCAACTCCCACAAGTGGTCCTCTGACCATCACACATGATAGTGTGTGCATGTGCACACACACATCAGTCAATTAATCAATTAACAAGAAGGGGGGAGAATCCCAGAAAGACAGAATGGAGTACAGAGAGTAAAGAGAGAGGCCATGATACAAAATGTTTACATTGACAATACAGCAGCATCCACGTAGAATGCAGTCATCCTAGGCCCACAATCTTTCAAGGCACAATGAGCAAGAAAGGTCAGGGCTGTTGAGTGAGACCCTAAGCCAGGTGTCAGAGGGCTTGCGTATAATCTCAGCTAAGAAAGGATGACCATTAATTCAAGTCCAGCTGGGGTTTCACAGCAAGGCCTTGTCTCAGGAAGCTGGATACCTGTGCGAGCTTGAGCTGGCTGAGTTTTCTGAGAAATGAGTTAGACTCAGAAGGACCTAACCACCCACATTAGTTCCTTCTCTATTGCTGTGATTAAAAACCTATGACCAAGGAAACTCATAGAAGACATAGTTGGCTTGGTTCCAGGGGGTAAGAGTCCACAATGGCAAGCAAAGGCAGAGCAGGAGGAGGAGGGGGAGGAGGGGGAGGAGGAGG
>LR749744.1:339281-354281 GCA_902729485.2 Mus minutoides
CTTCCTCCAGCAAGGCCACACCTCCATAGACTCCCGCCAGCCAGCACCAGCCACTGGGACCAATAGTCAAGGCCCAAGATAATGGGGGACATCTCATTCAAAGTACCACAGCCATTGAACCTGAGAGTGGGGCCACCAAATCTAGCGTGGAATACCCGAAAGAGTCGGTAGATAATAGCCTGCATAAGAACTAAGGCCATTCTTCCCCAGCTCTGTAGCCAAAGAACAGGAAGTCAGTGTTGGAACCCCACCGTGTACAATGCTGGTGGAGACCTACAGCCACGGCAACTATTTAGTGTGTACAAAGGGCATCGTTTGGAGAGGATGGGCTTTGACTGAGGCAGCCCTGGTGAGGGTCTTTGTTCAACTACCATTAATTCCAAATGGACATAAATTTATTCACCGATATTATTAGAATAAAAATAACAATGTCCCCTCTTAGAATCAATGCAAGAAGTACAAAGGAAAAACATAAAGCAGCCAGGCAAGGGCCTGGCAAACATGTGCTCAATGGTATTCATAATCATCACTAATAAATAGCAATCACTTGCCCAATTTTGCCTGAAAGGGTCCTTATGGCTAGAGATAAATAATGAAGGTCCACTCCAATCCAGAGCCCAGGTGGGTAAGATCAAGAGATATCTGTTCAGAGAGGACCTGCTTCCAACTGTCTCCCCTCAGGTAATGATGGCCTGATTTGAATTTCTGTCATCACTGATACCCATACCTTGCACGGTCCTTCCTCAGGCTTGTATGGCTTAAGAAGCAAAGCCACAAATGGAGAGACTGCCTCCCACAGTAATACTCTGACCAGGCTCTGTATAAGACAAACCTCGTTTCTTGGATGGGTTTTGAAATGTGCAGGGATTCAGACTTGTGAACTGTCTAATAATGTTAGCAAGACCTCTGAGATTTAAAAGTCTCAATGTCCGTGTCTACAGTGAGTTTGTAAATGGTATTATTTCTAGCTGCACCAAAGGGGGTTTGGTTGTCATAACAGCTTCAGAGCCTCTAAGTCTCAAGTCAATGAAAACTCCTGGGTACCCAGTAGATGCTTTTAGGCAGAACCATGTATTTCATGAAGATGTAACTAAATCTTTATGTGTTAGTGAGAGTAGACATAGGCTTTCCTAGGGCACACACACAGATTTTATTCCATTACGAAAGAGTTGACAGCCCATGAAATATTAAGACCAGTTTCTCTGTGAAACTTGGGGCCCAAACAGTTAGGGTGGCTTTGCTCAGCCTGATTCTCTTGGGTCTTATCATCAGCCCTGAGACAGCATGAGAGGGAAGATTTGTCATTCTGAGTATGTGACCTTCTGGAATCAGGGAGGCAGTAACGTGGGGGATAATAACATTGCCTTGGAGCCCCATCCTGAACTAGCTGCCTGCCTCAGCACCTGGGCAAGCACTGGGTTTCATGCTTTTGTTTTTGTTTTTTCATTCTTTCCATTTTCCATCTATAAAATGGGATAATGATAGCACCTATTATGTGGACTTGTGAGGTTGCAAGGAACCGCTCAGAAGAATGGCCACCCTGTGGTAATCAGAGTCATCTGGCACCACAGTCTGGCAGCCAGTTTGACCAGATGTGATAGCTGCAATGCTTTGACACCAGCTCCATTACTGCTAAGCTCTGCTTCTCCCTTTGATAACCACAATGGTGAAACAGTGTCACATGGTGCACACCATTCACATGGCAGAGTTTGAGCCATTCACATCTACAGATAAAACAAATCCTCATCAATATGAACTGAGGTTTGAGTCACTCCTGATGGAATAGGCACATTGAGGGAAACTATTTATATGAAGTGAATATTCTCCTTTGCCTGAGCACTATGTACCCTGCTCCCTGCACATTCCGCCATGTATTTTAAAAATGTTAACATTTACATGTCTGTTAAATGTGACATGGACCAGACACCCAGGGGATTCTTTATACTTTCTAGATTTGCAAGAAAGCAGAAACAGGTTCGTTTCTCTAGCTACACAACTAGGAATTGACTTCAAGTTCCTGTGATTTTATCTGCCAGTCAACACCCATCCCCTCTTCATGGAATGCCCTGTCTTCATTAGTACCCACTAGTCCTTTCCCTAAAAGATGGTTCTTCTCTTTGAAGAGTGCTCAGGGCACTGTAGTCACCAAACATTAAAACTGGGCTCACACACACCTTCCCTTTGTTGGATTGTGTAAGCTAGAGCAGGTCGTCTCCACATCTGGCCCAGCAGTCCAGGGTGCCCCGTACACTGCTGCCAATGATCTGTCCAAGACACAAGGCTTTCCACTGGCAGTCTGTTTCAGGAAAGTTAAGTCATTTTGAGGTCAACAGGGGAAAATGTTTTGAGTTCTAAGACACCATAACAAGCTTCAAGTTCTTCTCAAGTGTCAAGAAGATGAACACGTTCAGGAAGTGCTCCCCTCATGCATCCAAGGAAGATGGAAGCGTGCAGGAAGTGCTCCTCACATGCATCTAGGGAAGATGGAAGCATATAGGAAGTGCTCCCCTCATGCGTCTAGGTTTTCCTTCTAGCAGTTTTTAGTCAGGGTAGGAGAGATGACTGAGCAGTTATGAGTACTTTCTGCTCTTTCAAAAAACCCAGGTTCAGTTTCCAGCACCCACATTTATGGTCGTTCACAATTATCTTAACTCTGATTCCAGAGGATCTGGTGACCTCTTCTGATATCTGCAAACACCAGGCACACACATGGTGCACAAAAATGCAAGCAAACGAAACCCTCGTATACACAAAAGAGAAGTAAATCTTTTTGAAATAAGAATTATTTGAAGGGGAAAAAGTTGAGGTTGGGCTTCTGGACCTTAGTAGTTCAAATCGTTTTCAGAAAATGAAAGAAAGAAAAACCCTTGTGGACCCAACAGGAACCCTCTCTTGTTAGATGTTATCTGAAAGTGTAATAGTCTGGCAAGATTCATAACAGCAGAACCATCTAGTATGCACACGGGTATCCTTTCCACGGAGCCCTACTTAGTTGCTTCTTCCAGCGCTCCACCTTCCGTGGTCTTTCTACTATGCTGTATACATCAGTCCCTGAACCTCTTTACCCTGTCGGCAAAGAAGACACTTTGATTGAGGCTACTGCTGCTGCTGTTAACCTCAGCTCTGTCCAACGTTTAAAAGTAAAGGTGGCTGTAGCATGCATGTTTGCATCTTTATAGGAATAGGTTTAATGGCAGGAAAACTAGTGGGATAATCTTAGGCAAAGCAAGAAGAGATTCTTATCGATTTAAAGCAACTGGCACTTTCTCTCGGGTCTTAGAAGTAACATAAGGACCATCTTTACCTTTGACAAGAGAGCCATTTTGCATCTAAATACCATAATTCAGTTATAGTGTGGCAAGTAAGAATTGTAGATAAGGAACTTAGTCTCTATCTGTCTCTCCTCCTCTTCCCCCTCTGTCCTTCCTCTCTCCCTCCTTTCCTTTCTGTTTCTTTCCTTGAAATCTGCCAAGAAGAGTCTTTATCTTCTCTACCCAGGTGTATCCCTCCTTGAATGTTTTCTTGGGCATCCGTGAATATAAATCTTCACAGAGGGGTGGGAACAATGATGTAATATGAGAAAGACAAGCACTTATATGATCAATGTTAGTGTTGCCTTGGTAGAATTAATACATAATGATGATGAGAAGAATAAGTGATAATCTTAGAATAAGAAGAGACAATGTTAGAAGCAGCTGGTGATGGTGGTGTGTGAGTGTGTGTATGAGAGTGGGTGTGTGAATGTGCGTATGTGTGACAGTATATATGACAGTGTGTATGAGTATGTGTGTGTAGTGTATGTGTGAATGTGTGTGTATGAATGTGTGTGTGTGTGTGAGAGAGAGAGAGAGAGAAAGAGAGAGAGAGAGGGTTTGCATTATGTTTGCCTTGTTGCATGGGATCTACAAAATATTTAAGGAAGCTATACTGTTGCTGTGTGATTCTGCAAAGTGGTTTAACACTCAGAAAGGAGATGTGCACTCTGTTTAAAGTTGATCCTAAAGGATGTTTCAAGGCATACTTCAAGAGAAGAATAAATTCTCATTGCATATCCATGGTGAAAAGAAAGAGTGACCTGTTAGCTCCCTCAGCTATTTTTACCTTTTACTCATCATTAAAAGAGCCAAAGGAGAAGCTAATTACCTTGCCAGCCTCTTCACCAAAAGTCCCAGGATAGGAAACTGGGAAGAAAGTACTCAGGGACTGTTGGGAACAAAAAAGGGGGGCCAGGGAACGGGGGAAGCCCACACCCCACCAGAGTTTACCTATTCTCTGGTCTGTCGGGTGTGGGAGAGCTGCCATATACTTTCCACTCAGCCCTGGGTGGCCATTCCTCTATCCCACTCTTCAGGGGGGTGGCCAAGGGGCAGCCCTACCTGTGGGATTCCAGAAGCTACTTTGCTAAAGCCACAGGGGTTATGGGAGAGAGGGATGAGGGAAGAGGTTCCCAACACCTGCAAGAGTGCGTGCAGCAGATCTTGACTGGAGCACAGGAAGGCCTTCTAACGGGAGATTAGAAACGGCTCATTAGGAGAAAGCCTGCCCCATCCTCCAAGCACAGTGGGCCTTTATGAGCCAAGACAGTCTATGGTTTTAGAGCTTTATTATAGAAATGCAGGGGGAAAGAGAGAAGGTAGAAGAGAGAGGGGGGAGAGAGGAAAGGTTAGAGAGAGAGAGTAAGAGAAAAGAGAGAGAGGAGAGGAGAGAGGGAGAGAGGAAAGGCTAGAGAGAGAGAGAGTAAGAGAAAAGAGAGGAGAGAGGAGAGGAGAGGAGAAGACAAAGAGAGGAGAGAAGATAAAGAGAGAGGAGAGAGAAGGGAAGACAAAGAGAGAGGAGAGAGGGGGTGAGAGTAAGGGGTAAAAGGTAAGAGAGACAAGTAAGAGGTAAGAGAACAAAGGAGTGAGAGCAAGGTGGGGCTGAGCAGCCCCTTTTATGGTCTTTACTGTTACTAGGTAACTGGGGAGGAGTTTAGCCTGAAGGTCAGAAGCTTGGGCCATTTCCTATGTGACTACTGACCATGCTTCTCTTGTGGGGTTGTGGGGGGGTGGTAACTTAGGCAGGGACCAGAGTTCCAGGAGCATGAGGGAACACCTACCATGTCATGAAGGTGAATTATCTCCATTTCCGGGGTTCAGACCTCAGCTCAACTGGAGACCAGCCTGTCTGTGCAGAGCCCAATGCCCCACAAGGGACTTCTAGAATAAGGATGGGAAAGCTCATGTACAGAACTGATACAGGCGATTGCCTGGAAGGAGATACTGCCGGGCTGTATACACTGGAAGGGTGTGTTTCTCAGTGGCTAGGCTTGCAAATAACATACGATCAATAATCATGCATTGAGGGCCTGATGCGTGTCAGGAAATTCGAATGTATGATTTCCTTTAAATCTTCACAGGAGCCTTATGAAGTACATTTTGTAGTCATTATTGAATAAAGAAGACACCAGAGCCAGTCAGGTTGCCTTCTCAGGACACACTGTTAGGGGATAGGAAGTCAAAATGAGAGTCATGTGCTGTCCAGCATTTAAGCCTTTGTCACAGTCCCTTCAGTCTACTGTCGTCCCCTGTGGGTCTTCTCATGAGTGAAGGGAAGAACACACTGACCCAGACAGAGGTAGGGATTGGCCACTACCAGACACTCAGTTACATAGCATTCTGTCATCTAATTTTCTATCCACTGGGACTGACATCATCTTTCCTAGTCCTCACAACAACTCTGTGAGCTGGCCAAAAAAAAAAAAGAAATTCAGTAGTTTAACATGGACAGGCTCATCAGTGTGAAAGAAGCTACCCAAAGTCACACATGGCACAGACTGGGGGCTGAGACTGGACTGTCTTAGGCAGAAATTAAAAACTTCAAGCTGTCTCTTCTGCTACCATCCCTTTCAACAGTGGGGACTTTAAACTCAGATGGCCTGAGTTGACATGGGTGTGTTTATGCTGTCAGCATGAGGAGAAGTGAAAGGCAGCCCTCTCTGGAACAGATAAGCAGTGTGCCTTCAGCTGCAGGCATTAATCATTCAAGGTGAACAATGACTTCCACCTGATAAGACCACTGCAGCCAGGAGTGATGTGAGAACCACACAGACGCCAGCATGGGATGCAGGCTGCCTGCTTCTCTTCACTGCAGCTGCCTCGCAGACTTTCAAACACAGGGATGAAATGACTTGTAATGGCGCTTCCCTAATACCGTACACCCTCTTGTGCTGATGTCTCTCCCTAGGCTTAATTCGTTCTGTGTTTTTATTTTGTGCATACAAATATTTTGCCTGAGTGTGTGTGTGTGTGTGTGTGTGTGTGTGTGCATGTGTTCACCACATACTTGCCTAACACAGAGGTCAGAAGAAAGCATCAGATCCTTTACAACTGGAGTTCCAGAGCATTGTGAGACAACTGACCCCAGGTCCTCTCTAAGATCAACAAGAGCTCTTAACCACTGAGCCACCTTTCCAGGCTCATCCTTCCAAGTTCCTGATTACTCCAAACAGAAGTCTGTAAATTCACTTCATCTACTCCACGAATTCGTAGAGCTACATTGACTTAGCACTGTGGCGTTGACAAAGCAGTTTGCCATGCTCAGAGATGGAAGGGTAGGCAAGGCAGACAGTGCTCTGCCTTTGGAGACGTGTTAGGATAAAAATGTTCTCCTGTGAAACATCAAATAGTCAATACTCTGGGCTTCTCAGGCTGTGTTCCAACAACTCAGTTCTGCAATTATTGCTCAAGAGAAACTAAATACAATACATAGACCAATGGGTACATCTGTGTACAAATAAAACTTTATTTATAAAAACAACCAGTGAGCCAGATTTAGCCCACAAGTGTTTCCCCACCTCTTTCTAGGAGAAGACTCAAAGGAAGAAACAAGTCAGTACTGACACATTGTGTTAACTAATTATGCTAATCATTAATCACTCGACTGGACTGATCATTCTACTCAAACAGTAGAGTGAGCTCTGGGGACATGTGGTAGGGACACCAAAGCCAGATTAAGGAAGGCTTCCAGAAGGAACTAGCGTTCCAAAGCAGCGTGGAGGATGATTGGAACCAGCCTGATACAAGCGATTACCTCTTTCCTGGTGATACTTTACTTAGCCACACCCCTTGTGAGCATATCTTTGTTCTACATTTGCTCCTCTTGCCTCCTTTTTTTTTTTCAACAAAAATTCAAAGCCCCTGCCTTTGCTCACACAACAGGCACATATCAACTTTTTCTTCTGTCTGTCACGTTCTAGATTCTTCTCAGTCTATCAGAAGACTTGCAAAATCTGCTCAGAAAGAAAGCTATGCTTAAACAAATACATCTTACAGCATGTAAATCATACTCAAAAGCATAAATAAAGCCAGCAGCCTGACTCACAGGAGCCCGCACAGACCAAGTCAGCAGCCGCAGAAGCTGGGAACCTCCCGACCCCCAACTTTACCTTTGTTTTTTAAGCCATTTCACAGATAAATTTGCAAGGAATATAAACTACAGCCACAAATGAAAAGTACACATCAGTAGAAAGATGCCTCGAGAGGAATAGATGATTATCCACGAGGCAAATAACAAGCAAATATTTGAAAAATTAATGTGGGGGTAATAAAGTTAGGAAGCTGAGAAGATGGCTCAGAAGTGCGTCACACCCTAGCACAAAGGCTGGAGTCCGATCTCCTCTACTTGCACACACCAGGGCACATGGGCATGCACGTGTGCACATACACGCACACACCTACACATGTGCAAGCATCCTTCACATAGACATATGAATAAAAGGAAAGATTCTAGTAATGGGGTAATAATCAGATAAGAATCTGTTGAACACAATTAAAAAAAAGATTGGTTATTTTTGAGAGGTAGACTACATAACAGATTAATTCTCTAGAGAATGCAAAAAGCCAAATAGCGACTCAAGAGCTGGGGCTGGAGAGTGGCTCTGCAGATGGAGTTCTTGTTGCTTTAGCAGAGGAGCTGAGTTTGTTTCCAGCGCCCGTGTCTAGTTGGCCATAGCTACCTGTCACCTCCAGCTACAGGGGGATCCAAGCGTCTGCTCTCTGAGCGCACTGCACCTGAGCGCACACACAGACACACACAATTAAAAATAAAATACAATATTTGTAAGAGGAGCCCAGCGCTAATGCAGACACCGGGAGCTGGAATACATGAACGATGAAAACATACAAGGATGTGAGAAAGGCAGAGGGAGGAAGAGCTGCCCTCTAAACAAGCAGGACTGAAATCTTCCAGAATCTCTGGGTGAACAAACATGAGGTCAGTCTATTTCCAAGCCAGGAGCTCTTCCTGGTTTACTTGGTCACATCGAGAATTTCTACTGATTTTACAAATCCTTAGGCTCTGGGCATAAGCAGTTCGTTTTCACTTCTGGAACCTAACGGCAGCTTTGTGAAGAGGGCAGAGGATAATTTCTGTTCTTTCCTCCTTGCCGTCCACATATCACAGTGCTGGGCTCGTGACATTTTAGTAAACAACCCTTAAGTATATACAGCGTGGCTTCAGAAGCAAGGGACATCAAGAAAACTTTTCTGTCCTGTTTTCAGTTTCCTCAATTAGCAAACCTCAGGTTTCTCTCTATAATGTCACTTCATTGGTCTTAGTAAAAATCAAAAAGAAAAAAGAAAAAGGACAAGTTGACATGTAGGAGTTGGGGCCATACTGGAATCCCTGTAAACTCAACAGCCGGTTACAGTGTTTGACAGCGTCTCGGTTACATAAGGAGTGTTGTTGACAGACAGCCCACATGATAGAGTCGGCTACACCAAAAAAGAAAGTTTATTAAAAGCGTCTTTCCGGACCTTGAAATGAAATTGGATTTAGCAAATGAAACCTAAACACAGATGTCCTTCGGTCCCACTCGCAGGAAGGTAAGGATGGCTAACACTTAAGGGTCGTTTGCTAAAATGTCACGAGCCCAGCACTGTGATGTGTGGACGGCAAAGAGGAAAGCGCAGAAATTAACCTCTGCCCTGATCACAACGCTGCCGTTAGGTTCCAGAAGTGAAAACGAAGTGTTTGTGTTCTCAGAATGATTCAAGGGAGCACTTGATGTGCCCAATCTTGTACATTTCTTAAAATAAAAGAAGTGAAAAAAAATAAATTAAACTTTGTGCAATGAATATTTTATCGTTCACAGAGATTGAAATTGTTTTTCTGAACACTATTATAACCTATAAATCAAAATGCAGGAAAGGTAAGAAAAATATTTGTTGATTTACTTGATTCTGATAGCTCTCTTGTAGAAAGCTGTTGATCTGCTGGATTAGAACATTAGTCAAGTCTCAGGGCAGTGGGTTGAAATTTTAGGGTGAACCTGCACTGCCAATAAACTTATTTAAAGTATGAGTTCTGGGAGCCTGGAGAATAGCTCAGTTTAGAAAGTACTTGCCACCCAAGCTTAGGGATCTGAGTTCAGTCCCCAGAGCCCACATTTAAAAGGCTGGCCATGGTGGCAAGCACCTATAAGAAGATTTCTAGGGCTGATGGGCTAGTCAGCCCAACCAAGATAGTGAATGCCAGGCCAGTGAAAATCCTTACCTCAAACAATTAAGACAGAATGATTGAGGAAAACACCCAATATGGACTTCAGACCTCACTCACACACATACACACGCTATTGTACACACATTATTGTACACACACACTATGGATTCCTGACCCCAGATAGAGGGAGCCCAATTATGATCATTTGAGATAAAGCCCAGAATTCTGCTCTTTTGTGGGTAACACAGATAAGGTGAGTTTTGTCAGTGGGTCATAGCGCTCCTTGGCCTTCTGTCTTAGGAGAAGTAGAGCCACAAGCCCTTCCTTTCCTAAAAACGAGAATCCTGAAGAATACCAGCAAGGCTGGTTCATAGAAGTGACCTGATCTTCAGGACTCTGGTTTGGTCTGGGTCTCCAAGATGACTCCAATCTGAGTCTATAATCATGAGAGACCGAGCAGAGCCACCGTGGTTCCCATTGGTCTGGGTCTCCAAGATGACTCCAATCTGAGTCTATAATCATGGAGAGACCGAGCAGAGCCACCGAGGTTCCCAGGCATGAAAGGACTAAGCATAACAGCTGAGTGTGGATTCGAGAAAAGTAAAGAAATACTTGCAGATGTGTGTGTGTGTATCTATCTATCTTTCCCTCCTCTCAAGAGTGGGATGGCTCACCTTTCCATAGTCGTCATGGTAATGGGCCATTTTCCCCTCAGCCTTTAACTTCAGGTTCGGTTTCGAGAATGAGAGAGAATGGTGTGAAATGAAGAGAGGTTGGTAACGGGTTTTATTTAACCCCAAAGAGTAGGTGATCAATATTGACCTGATTGCATAGTGAACAGTGAGACACAAAGGCCTTTCAAAGCCAAGTGCCTTGCTGAGTGGTCAGAACCAGGGGTGTGTGGAAGATATGTCAACATTTTTGCTGAAACTCAATTGAATTGGCTCTTAGTTTGAAGCAACCTTCAGAATAGTGCTTAGAAGTTATTCCCTTAAAGACAGGGGTTACTATAGGTTATTAACCTATTATATAGGTTATTATAGGACAGATCCTAATTATTAAGAAGGCAATGGTTTTGTCATTTCTATCTAATGTATGAATTACATGCATTTACATTTACAGATAGTCAACTAGAAGAGAAAAGAAACACAGAACACACTTCACTCAACATCAGTTTGTCAGGAATTCCTTTTCTCAAGCGCTTCACACTATTGAACTCACTTCAAAGAGTTAACTACATAGGTGACTCAATAAATACCCCTTTCCCTCCAGATTTTTCTATGACTTTTGCAAACTAGTCGACAATTGAGCACAAAGGCACCCAGAGTCACACTGGAATGTTGTGACAGAACCATCAGATGACATGGGACTCAGCCTCTTCTGTTTGTGCCCAAACAGTGAACAGCAAAAGTGGACAGAGCCTGCAGAGGAGCCAGCGCGGCCTGAGAAAGACTGACAGTCTGACTCCACAGTCCCCTGCATGGAATGAAGGCCACAGATAGAAAATGACAGCAAAGCCTCTAAGAATAGCTCTTTCTTTGCTCTTCTTTGCCCTCTCTGGGGTCCTGGGGACACCAGCCATCTCATGCAGGAATGAAGGTGGTGAAGCTGTGGACTGGTAGGTAAAAGAAATGGGTGATTGGTGTGTGCAAATAGAAAGTCTGGGTGTGTCCCTGGTGACCCTAAGGAAAACCTTCACCAGGCTTCCTCCCTTTAAAAAGAAAGAGACTGAGGCTGGGAATATGGCTGGACTGGCAGGATGCTTGCTTAGCATGCATGAAGTTCAAGGCTCAGTCTCTAGTGCCACATAAACGGGGCAGGATGGCACACATGTATAATCTCAGCAGGAGGGCCCAGAGTTCAAGGACATCCTCAGCAATGACATGAGCTCTAGGCTAGCCTGCCTGTATGAGATCCTGTGTTAAATAAATGAATAAATACATTAATTAACTTAAAAGAACAAGTGTGTGAACAGGCTCAATTCCCAGGCAGAACTATCTGCAGAGTGTGTGAGATAGCCCTGAGAGCTGGCTGCCGAGTGTGGGAGATAGCCCTGGGAAAGTGCCAAGCAGCTCTCTGGAGCTTGAGTCAGTCAGTACTCTTGGGAGAACAGGGCTAGGAGGCAGAGAGGGACAGAGCTGATAACTGTCAGCTGGCAATGTCCTTTCACTGCGTGTACCTGAGATACAAGGCTGGCATAGCATGTGTCTTTTTCTAAAGCTGAGCCATACCTTCCTTCTGATGGAGGCAAGAAGTACTTGATGGTACCTAGCATTGTAATCTTTGGTCACGAGGCAGCTCAGGCAGTAGGCAGGATGTTATTGGTCTCTAGCACAGTGTCAAAGAGATGAACCACACCAAGTCTCTGTGGTGATACCCTCCAAGGAGCTGTGGCCACACTTCTGCTCTTCAGCTCTTGAGTTCAGGTCTGCCGTGGTGGTTGATGTCATAGTGTGACCTTCAGTCTTTCAGCATTTATGGGCTCCGACTAGGCCCTGCCCTGAGTTTTAAAGACACACATATAAACAACACATAGTTCCTTCTGTCGAGGGGCTCAGATTTGTGGGATAGACATAGGACATTGGGTAGCACACAGCCCGGAAGGCTTCCTTGAAGAAGTAACTTTGAGCTAAGTTTTAAGAATAATTATGAAGCTCTTTTTTAAAATAGTAAGGAGATGCCATGGGAGTTCCAGCCAATAGAGGATCAAAGAAATAGTGCAGAATCAAGGAGCAGCCTGTTGAGTTTGGCATTTGGAGTGGTGTTGTATGCAGAGGTGTCTGCAGACAAACCACAATGGGAGACACGGGTCATGAAGGGCTTCGTGGGCTGTGCCTTGGGATTTGAACCTGATGTTTGAAAGGGAACTGCTGAAGGACTTGGAACAAGGTGGCGATACATTCTGATGTGCACGCCAATGATGCAAAAGGCAGATGGGAGAAAAACAGCCTGGAACCACCGAGTGAACGGAGTTCATAATATGATAGACAAGATATGAAGACCCAAGTTAAGAGGTGGCAGTGGAAACTGGGGGGGAAAGACCAGTCTGGAGAGATGGAAGGTGGATGGTCAGCTGGGGTGGGAGGCTCTTGAGAGCATATATTCCAAAATAGCATAGAATGGATTGGTTTGGTGCAAAATAATATAAATGTGGTTTCAAACCCTGTGGAACTGGAAGCTTCTGGGCATCCCTAGATGTCTAACTCAGCCCAGAGGTCAGAGTACAGAGATGGCCACCAAGGAAAATGACTAAGTGTTGCTCTTACCAGTGACTGTGGCATAATCAGTCTTCAGATGCTCTGCTTGGGGGGGGTGTGCCTAACTGTGATCGATAGCCTTGTTTTTTTCTTTTGGTCACAACTGAATGGGTATATTATTTAGCAATACATGTCAAAAAGGCAAGCATAGCTGCTTAGCAGAGAAGTTGCTGAGCTGTCACAAAGTGAGCATAGTCCCTGCCATGCGTGAGGACCTGGCCTTGGGAGTAAGACGGCAGGACACTGGAACAGAAGTGTAAGTTATAGAGAACCAGGCAAGGAGAGGGTGGTGCTCTTGGGAAGGCCATTGCATTGTAATGATGTCTGTGTTCTGTTTGGGTTACAGAGGCTCTTGGGGTTAATTACAGGGTTTCAGGCTATTATAACATATTTGGCTAGACCAACAGTTTTTTAAATTATGGAGAATTTGCCCTTGGAGAACTTTTGACAAGGTCTAGAGACAATTTTGAGCGTCACAACACTGGGATACTAAAAGTGAAGGGTCAAATATCTTACAGGACACAGGCCAACTCAGTAAAAATTAGTTTGAGCACAATGGGACTAGAGCACATAAGAAAGCCTGGACTGGGTGATTCAAGGCTGGCTGAACTCTACATAGGTCCAACCACTTGTCTTCACTGGGAAATATTCAAAGGCGATAACAAGCAAAAAAAAAAAAAGAAAACAAAAACAAAAACAATAGATTCAGATAGGAAAGATCAGCTTCAATACTTACCGAGCAAGTCCTTAGTCCAGAGCATTCTGGGAAACAACTGAAGAACAGTGCTGAGGGCCAAGCCCCAAGAACACCTCCACCTCTGCCTAAGCCCACACCCAGATCTCATACCCACCTGAGAAGCCCCAAAGAGACCAGGCCAAGCACTGTGGAAGGAGGGAATCCAAAAGTTCCCCAATGCCGCCCTAGCCTGTGACCTTCTCTTCCCTGTGGCCACTGGGGTGATGGGGACAACAGAGAGAATCACTCCCAGGAAACATGGGCTTTCATTTCATGGGCTCCAGCCCCAGGCCAGCTGATGTTGTAGAACATACACCACCCATACCAAGCTTGTCCTCACTAGAGAAAGGCAAAAAGAAGAGATGGAGGAATAGGCAGAAGCCTCGAGCCTTCCCTTTCCCTACAGGCCTCCCGTGAAACACCAACGAATATACAAGTAAGTGTTTAACAAAGTGTCATCAGAAAGCGGTCAATAAATGATAAGAAATCATAACTTTCTGCTCTGTTAGGTTTATCTTTTATAAACTACCCAAAAGGACTAGCAAGGAAAATGAAGAGACGGGGCTGCAGTACCTGTACCTGGACTCCACAATGCAAACCTGGAACAGGAGCAACCACCTGATTAACAGCACCTGGAGTGCTCTGGGGAGGACCTTACAGCAGCTGTATAACGCACATAATTCCAAGGTAGGTGACAGTCAACCATTTGTGGAGATCATAGATCAGAAAAGGATGTTTGGAATATATATTACTTACCTAACCCCAGAAACTTGAAATAAACTCACTCAGAGCTAGTCTAGGACTAGTTCTTGGTCGACCTGACCAAGGCTTTAAGAAGCACATTATCATAAGCCACACCAATGTCAAACTGTTGGCTCACTTTATTAAAACAAAGAATAACTCCTGTGCTGTGCACAGGAACACAAGAACCAAGCAAAAGCAGACCAGCAAGGCAACTCTTTTTACACAAACAGTGTGCAGAGCTGGGCTAGCTAGTACACTTGGCCAAGATGGCTTCCATCTTTTAGTCCTGACTAGATGATGACACAGAGGAAACCATGAAGGTTCAGGAAATATAAGTCCTTGATGCGCTAACTACCTTTGGTTAAAACAGAACAAAACAGTTTCTCACAATTTGGCCCCAAGTGCTACAGCATCACTGGGGAAGGTGTGAACTTCCCCAGCTTGGAAGTCCTCAGGCTGTCAGACCTCTGCCAACTCACTCAGCATCTAAGGGAAATGGGATTAAGAGCCCTCTCCTGCTGCTGGGCAATACAGGTCTGTGAGCATTATGTCTCAAGTTATAGATTGTTTGAATCATGCTGTTGATGAGTGCTGATGAGTGAAGCAAAAGTTCCTCTGGTTTTTCCTTTTAATTAACTATTTTCAGAAGTGTAGGCAGACAGCTCAGACCTTAGCTTCAGGGGCCCAGACCCAGCTCACCCAAGGGATGACGAAGCCTGTTACCTAGACATTAGCTAATGAACTGAATAAAGACCTGCCTCAGGGTGACCAGCCCTGCCTCAGGGT
>LR749744.1:359281-381128 GCA_902729485.2 Mus minutoides
CAGTACTGCAGAGGCTGAGGCAGGGGCACTGCCATGAGTATGAGGCTAGCCTTGGCTACAGTATGAGACTCAGTCTACTCCCTACACCTCCCCTAACATAAGTCATGTGTAATGCCTGTCAAACGTTGTGAACATTGAAAGCTTTTGATCTCACTGCTGCCCATATGGTAGCCTTGCTAACATGGAGCCCAGGGGCATTTACTCAGGCAATATTTTCTACCCTCACTCCAAGTGCCCCTCATCCTTCCTCCTCTAACCTGTTAGATGCAGGAAGGATTTGCTCCACAGGTCCCTGACACCCAAGAGGTGGTAACAACGAGGTCATGAGACCTGTTAGGAGACAGACCCTCCCACAGTTTCCAACACGCGTATTGGCGTATTGTTCATGGTGATTCCAAAAGGCAACAGTCAGCTGGCATTGAATAGATTTGCTGGCTTGTTCATATATGAACAAGGAAGTCTCTTTAACCCGCCATACCCTGATAAACACAGAACATGCTGGACAAAGGTGGTGAAATCTACTTGCTTCCTCATGCCTTTCATTTTAGTAGTCTCCAGAGATTTAAAAAATAAATGCTCAACAAGAATGCTTTTGCGTGCCTACCTGGTATTTTCCCTGCTTTGTCTCTTTTAAATCACATCTGTAGAAATTAGGTTACCCTTCTCCAATGAAATGAGCTGCTGTCCCTTAAAACAAAGTGCCACCAGCATCCTTCTTTGTTTGTTCTTGCCTCTTTTAACTGGCTTTTGCCGCCCTTTGGCAGTAACTTAGCACTGAAGACTCTAGCTGAAGCTTCCCAGGTGACCGTATGTTTACGGTATGTTTAGCAAGATCAAATTCCAATTTAGCGAATTTGCCAACTAGTTTCGACATAGAATTACTCTTAGCTCTTCACAAAGTGTCTGCCCTGACTCCCCTTTTCAGTGGGGGTGGGGGTGGGGGTGGGGGTGGGGACACTATGATGTGTAACTGAGTTGTTATTGAAATCCTTGAAAAATAAGCATAATAATTCTCAAGGGCCTAAGAAAGCATTAGCCTAACTTGTAAGTAGGCTTCAGTATTACAGCTTTGAACTATTTTAAAGAGATCGTTTTTGTTTTTGTTTTTTAATCTAAATCAAATGCTTTTCTCTGGTAGGTGTGCTGGTATGGAACAGAATGCAGGGGTTCTGGCTAATACACTCTGTTCCCAAGTTTCCCCCAGTTCCAGATCATGGCTATGTCTACCCAACCTCGGGGATGCGCTATGGACAAAGCGGCATCTGCGTCACTTTCAGATACAGCCAGTTTGAGGAAATAGGTATGCCAGGAGCATGTGAGCAGAGACAGTGCATGCGCAGAGGGGGAAGGGCGAATCGACACTAGGGAGGAGCTTATGAGCAGCTGCAGCGTGTGCGTATGGGCAGAGTGGGGCACAGGCGTCAAGTGTGCCCCTTCATCTGTAAGTCTTTGTAGACGCTCTTGTACTATGTGTGCTGTGGTGAAACCTTGGGCAGGAGCCCTCACCCAGCCCTAGTTCCCAGTCTGTAAAGGACAGTGCTGAATTTGACCAGAGTGATATTTTCAAATTAATTCAGGGCCAGGTGAGTAACAAAAAATGAAAGGGGTAGTCCTGGGGACAGTGACAAACTTGGGTGTTGGCTTCCCATTGGATCCCTTCAGAAACACAAGACTACTGACCAAAGATTTCTGTATGGCTCATGAGGAACTAGAAACCGTGTTTGGGATGGTGGTGTTTGGGGACTAAGAGACAAACCATTATTTTAAAATGTAAGTTCAATGTTAGGTTTTTTTTTTTTTCTTCAGACAAAATGCTGCCTCAATACCATCAACATCACACCGCAGCACTATAAAAACTTCTAAAATCTCACACTCAAATAGACTAAAATATATTAATATTTGGCAAACTATGGTGTATAAGTAAGACAAGACATAGAGTTTTGACCTCCAGGTATAAGAAGCTTAGAAAATGTTTCTCACCCAATTTTCATCTTAAGTCCTTGTATTAGCTGGTTCTCTAGAGGAATAGAACTGATAGAAATATATATATATATATATATATATATATATATATATATATATATATATATATATAATTTTATATTTATGGAAATTTCATATATAACATATAAATATATTATTTATAAAATGTAAATATATTTATATGTGATTTATAATATATATAATTTAAAAACACACACACACATATATATACATATATATATTTATGATTTATTAGAATGGCTTACAGATATTCCAACAATGGCAGTCTACCAATTGAAAGCTCAAGAATCCAATAGTTATTCAGAACATGATGCTGGATGTCTCAGCTGGTCTACCATATACTCCTGATTCCAAAGAAGCTCTAATTTCAGTGAAGTATTGAACTTGACATCAGGAATGCAGAAGGCGTGCAGGCAATGAGGAAAAGCTTCCTTCTTTCATGTCCTTTATATATGCTGCCTGCAGAAGGTGTGGCCCAGATTGAAGGTAGATCTTCCCACCTCAAAAGATTTCAATTAGAGAGAGGTGTTCCCACCACAAATGACTTAAGACGAGTCCCTCACAGTATTTAACTCCAGATGTAGGCAAGCTGACAACCAAGAAAAGCTGTCCCCCCCCCCCATTTAACTGGTGGAGTTTATTCCCTAATTAGAGTGCTGAGCACCCTGGGGCTGAGATCTACAATGAGTTTGTTATTCATCAAGCTGAATAACTGGAAAAGGAGTTCTCTCCTCTTACACATGTCCATATAGGAAAGAGAACAAGGGTCTTCAAGACAGGGCTATCTAAGAATCCACGTTAACTTCAGCATCTACAAGTTTTATCATCACAGTTCTGTGGCAGAGTCTCAGCTAATTCAGTCAAAAATGAGGCTGTCGGTGGCAACAGAATTCACCTAATAATGTTATTGTGAGGAAAACATAAAACTCAAGCCTCAGGCTGTTTGCTAGGACCTACGTTCAGATCCCCCAACTCCACATAAAGTCAAACATAGCAGCATTGCATGAGGAATCCCAACGCTCCCACTGCAAGAGAGGCAGAGACAGAAGCTCCTGGGTCAGCTAGCCTCAGGTATGCAGTGGAAAACAGCAGGAAGGCCACGCATACCTTAAATAAAGCAGAAGACAAGGACTGACACCTGAGGTTGTGCTCTGATCTCCACACATGGTAGGCACATGAATACACACACACACACACACACATATATATATATATATATATATATATATATATATATATATATATATATATATATATATTCACACACATCATACATACATACATATATACATACATACATACATGCACAAGCATTATGCACTCCCTCCCCTGAAAAGATTAAAACCTACATATACTATTATATAATATATATATATATATATATATATATATATATATATATATATATATATTCCAATTACTTTGACCACAAGGCATTTGAAGGCTGTTGCTTTAAAAAAGAGACATTTAATCCACACAAAAATCCATAATATCAGGAAGCATTTCAATTTGTCCTTAAGTTCTTAACTCATCTTTATTCTCTCCTGATTTAGACTTTCAGCTCTTGGTCTTACAACCAAACATCTACAGCTGTTTCATCCCAAGCATCTTTCACTGGGATCTTATGTACATGCTTCGGATGTGTGCCAACTCCAGTTCCTTAAAGATCCCTGTCCGGTACCTCGCCGAACTGCATTCTGCCCAGGGTCTAAACTTCATCCATTTTGCAAAATCGAGTTCTTATACTGAAGGTATGAATGGCTATCACCAAAGAGTATGTCAGTAGGAATCGTTGTGGGTTGCTTAGAGAACACACTCTGGCTATGTGGGATAGAGAGGAAGCTAGAGGGAGAAAGGGGAAGAAACAGTTCTGGCACCAACTCGTGCGTCTCCCTATTCATGGGAATGGCAGCAGTTGCCAGATTCTACCACAGTGCGTTTCCTACACATCTATCAAACTGAAGCTTAGTTTCAGATTTTGCTGGCCATGAAGCCACAGCTATTTCTGACAACTGCTAGACAGTTTTCTTAATCCTTCCTCATTCTCAAGCCCCTTACGTAACACCTCTCTCTCTCTCTCTCTCTCTCTCTCTCTCTCTCTCTCACACACACACACACACACACACACACACACAGTGAGAACAGAGATCACAAGGCAGCGATCACTTCAGTGTTCCACCCCTCACTTTCTTTATGCTTTTGTACTGGGTTTGTACACATCCCGACAGCTCCCACACAGACACCAGCTCTCTAACCCGTTCTGGCATCAGAATCCCTTGATAGCTTTGCTACTGGATCTGCTTTCCCTTTCAAGCCTCTTCCTTTTACAGGCTCTTCCCTTGCAGCTCACAAGCTTATTTGAAAACCATCCCTTAACTCCAAGCTGACATCTCTTGGTTTTCCTTTTTCTACCCCAATTTCTTTGGAAACAATATCAGAGCTTTCAGTGACTTGACTCTCTTCACTCTGAGTGTTGGTTCTGCCTGTAAACAGCCTCTCCAGGCATGAATGCTTGTCTTACATAACCCTGTGGTTGGCCATGCTTGATGCTTTTCTTCTTTCTTGTATACAGTGCAGGGAATTTACTGACTATCCACAGCAGATGCCAGACACTAGAGATACAGGAACTAACACTGCAGAAAAGGGTACTGTGGGCCATTGTGCTGATGAAAACCTTGCCTTCCTGGAATGTTCTCCTCCACTGATTTGGGGAGTAGAGCCTCTTGTTCTCCTCTCTGCTGTATTGAAGTCCCTTGTACCAGAGCTCCCTCCTTAGGAGATGAGGTTGCTGTGTGCTTTTCTGCCCTTGTTAAACTGCTCTGAGTTTCATGTGCCCTTGGATGATTTCCAAGGCTGATCTCCACCCAGACGTCTGCACTAACAGAGGTGCTCAGTGACGAATGGGCTGTTTTCACACAGAGATGGTAAAGTTACACCAGATGCAATGTGCCAAACTGGTCTCCCCGTCATCCCCCAGGTACCCACTCTTTCCTTCACATTCTGCACAGTCTCCAAGGCATTCCAGACTCCATTCTCCATCCTTCCACAAAGCACCAAATCCGTCCAGTTTCAGGTCTTTCATAGCTTTCACATTTACCATGTCCTCTCCACCATAGACCACACTGGTGTTTTTACCACAGTTGTGAACATCTGATCTTTCCCACCTCCTCTGAAATCCACCCTTGCAAGTTCATCCTAGACAGTAACTCTCAGTTGACATTTATGACCATAAATTAGTTTCCCTTGACTCTCAACTAACATTTTCCTAAAAATTGCCCCCCACACACACTGACTTCAAGAAAACCCAATCATAATTGTATGGTTCACAAATACCCTTGAAATTGCCTCTAATTCTCTACCCTTTATTATTTTCAGAAGTCTTTTCAAGACTAAAACACATACTGTCTTCTTTGTGTGGGAGAGAAGACATCCAACATCTTTACAATATGACAATAATAACTTTTGTTTGAAAATTGCTTTAGGAAATGTTTTCCCATCCACTATGTTCTAATGTGGTTGTGTTGTTACTGTTGCCAAGTGCATAGAGCCAGAGTGATTGGAGCTTTCTACTCCCTAGGGACTTTTCATTGATCAGTCTGGATAACCTCTTTCACTTTTTCTCTCCTCCTGATCCCTAGACATCTTTACAGACTGGATAGCTCAAAGGTTGAAGACACATTTGCTAGCACAAACCTGGCAGAAAAAGAACCAAGAACTTCCTTCAAACTGTTCCCGGCGTTACCATGTCTACAACATCAAGGCCATTGGGCTAACTCCTCAGTCTTCCTTCAGTTCTCGCCAAGACCATTCCAAATGGTGTGTTTCCATAAAGGGCTCTGCAAATCGTTGGACCTGCATTGGAGACCTAAATCGAAGCCCACACCAAGCTTTGAGGGGCGGAGGATTCATCTGTACAAAGAATCGCTACATTTACCAGGCATTTAATAAATTAGTTCTCCGTTATGGATTCTGTAAGTAAGCTCCGTGAAAGGCCACACCCACTGTCCTTGAAAACACTGGCACTGGAACATCTCGCCTTGGATCTGTTCTCCATAAGTTAAAGGCTTCTGAGTGTGCACAACATAGCATTCAATAAAGCTTCCTTTCCTATGTTCAAATCGGGAGAAATAGGAGTCATCTGTATCTATGGAATTAGGAATCCAAATCATGGTCTGTACGTAATAACCCCGGGAACAGAATACAATATTTTCTTCCAGTTTAATCACCTTCAGTGGTCTGTCTTGTGGATTAAATTTCATCTCTCACAAAGCAACCCTGACTGTCCTGTTTGAAGAAAATAAAGGTGCTCCCTCCCTCTCCCGCTCCTCTTTCATACTATTTGGCCATGTGGGCATATTCCCCATGACGCCCCTCCCCTGCTGGTTTATAGTTTAGTCTTGTCACCTTTGCAGGTGCTCTTTGCTGTCTTGTCACCTTTGCAGGTACTCTCTTTGTTGCTAATATATTCTTGAACTGCTCACTTGAGTTCTCTTGCAATTTATTTTCAATTTTAATCTACAACAGGGAGATCATATCTAAGAATGATATGAGTCAAGAAATCACAAGACTTGGTTGCTTAATAGACTGTGGGATGTGGGTTCCGAGTTCAAAAGCTTAGAGTCAAGCAAAAGCCATCAGACAGGGACTGGGCCATGTGCTTAGTGACTGTGAAGCGTGCAATCCACACTCACCATCCGCTCTCTTATTTAATCTTCATAGCAATTCTTTTCAATGATAAGTGTCATGGTCCCATTTTACTGATGTTATTTTTTTATAACACTTGCCTTGGTCATGGTGTCTTTTCACAGCAGTAAAACCCTAAGACACTCACAAAAATAAATAAATAAAAATAAGAAGACAGAATAAAGTCAGATTATACAGAAACAAGCAGGAGAAGAAAAGGAAGGCACTGGCCCACTGCAGACACACACCAGAAGGGCATGGCAGCTTCTTCTTCTTCTTCTTCTTCTTCTTCTTCTTCTTCTTCTTCTTCTTCTTCTTCTTCTTCTTCTTCTTCTTCTTCTTCTTCTTCTTCTCCTTCTCCTTCTTCTCCTTCTTCTTCTCCTCCTCCTCCTTCTCTTCCTCCTCCTCCTTTTTCTTTTATTTAAAACACTTTATTGATTCTTCATGAATTTCACTTCATGTACCCCAATCCCACTCATCTCCTCATCCTTTCATACCCACCCTCCACTTTTGCAACATCCCCCAAAAAAGAAAAGAAAGGAAAAGGACGAACAAACAAAAACTGTCTTGCCATAGAAGCTACACTGTGTTGTGGTGTGTCACACAATACACCCTCTTGCCCAAACATAGAAGCTACGCTGTGTCACAGTGTGTCACACAGTACACCCTCTTGCCCAAACAGCTATACTTGCAAATGTTCATTGCAATGAGTCTTTGGCCTGGATTGGGGCCTCTGGCTTCTGCTACACTATCACTACTGGATCCTCACTGGGACTCTTTTCTGATATCCTGTTGTTACTCTGTGTCATGGAGATCCTGCAGCTTTGGATCTGCAGGGCCAGCCCCTTCACAAACTCCAGCAGTTCATAGATGGGGTAGATGCTCGAGGGACCAACTCAAGCTCTGGACCTGGACCTGGGTGGAAGCTGAGTTGGTCAGTCTGCCTGGGGCCACCAGGACCAGCTCTCCAGCTTTGCTCAGACAAGGGGCGGGGCCATCTCTCTTGCTCTCATGCCCTTGGGACCAGCTCTACTGAGCTCATGTCACCAGAGCCAGCTTTATTGTGCTGCCCTGTGAGGTGCATGGCCCTGTCTCCCAAGTGCTGAAGCTCTCCTGCTGTCCTGCTCACCCACCCTCAGGACCAATGTCATGGCTTCTGATGAAAGAGACATGAAAACAGTTAACCTCTCATAAGAAAGGATAGAAAGGGAGAAAAGTAGCAACCCTATAGGTCCAAAGACTGGAGGAATTCTGTCTGTGTTCCTTTGTGTTGGTAATTTGTGTGGTGGAGTTTAAAAGCAGCCACAAAGCTAAACAAGTAGCAAGTCATACTCTTTCTCAAGCAGGACCTTCAGGAAGATCTGGGAGGTGCCTTCAAGAAATAACATCATTAGAAGGAATCTGAGAGACTTCAGTAGTACCATGATTTTTTTTTTTTTTTTGCTAAGTTCTCTTGGGAAGAAAGAGGAAAGTATAGGACATAATAATGGATTAAACTTAAGTCAAAACCATGGTTTAAATATTGGATCAAGGACCAGTGTGATGACTTGTGAGGTAAAAGTGCCTGCCCAGTAACCTTAGCAACAAGAGCTCAGCTCCCAGAAGCCACAGTGGAAGGAGACTCCCAACTCCCAAAGGTCGCTGAATGTGCACACACACACACACACACACACACACACACACACACACACACACACACATATACACGAAAACAAAGTGAAAATAAAGGGCTAGAAATATCACCCAGGTATTAACAACATGTGCTGCTCTTGCAGACGATCTGGGTTCACTTCTCAGCACCCACATAGCAGCTTACAGCAATCTGCAATTCCAGTTTTAAAGGATCCAATGCCCTCTTCTGGACTTCAAGGACCCCAGCCACACACATGCTACATGGTCATGCATGTGGGCAAAGCACCCTACACATGAAATAAAACTTAATTTTACAAATTTAACATAAAATATTGTAATAAAAATCTATGTCTAAGTTTTGAGGGACTCTTAAAAAAATAAAAAGCAAAATCTGAGAAATGACTGTGAAGAAATTAGAGACAGATCGTATGCTAATCGTTAAGGTTCTAAGATGGGCTGTACCTTCACACTCCCCTAGAAAAGCTATCATCCATTGTCTGTTAATTTCAAGTGAACTTTTCCTCTGTGAATCCAGATGAATGGACCAAGCATGGGCTTGTGATGCCAGAGGAAATAAACCATAGACCAAGCTAAAGAGATCACTTTGGGAATAAAGAACGCTGACCTTTGGAGTTTGATGGACAGTGTAGACACACTACAAGAAGCCCAGGAGTACTGAGCAAAGGCTCCGTCCCCCACTCAGGCATCAGCTGGGGTCCTTGTGGAGACCAGCGACTCTCTTTGGTCATATATGTTCTGTGACATTCCCCTATATTTTTTTCATTAAATGACCCTTTTAGCTTAGGGCAACTTGAATAGGTCTGTCATAATTGAAGATAACATTGCTCTGATGAACTAGGGTGACCAAAAAGCAAGTTGGGAAGAAAGGGTTTTTAGGCTTACAGTTCTGCATCACAGTCTGTCACTGCCCTAAATCAGGACAGGAACGCAGGCAAAGCAGGAACCTGAAAGCAGGGGCTTTGTCAGAGGCCATCGAGGGGTGCTGCTTACCAGCTTGCTCAGCTTGGTTTTTTTTATATAGCATCAGGACCATCAACTCTGGAGTAGCCCCACCTACAGTGGACTAGACCCACCCGTATCAATCACTAATTAAGAAGATATTCTATCGGCTTGCCATAGCCCAACCTTTTGAAAGCATTCTCACAATTGAGACATCCTCCTCTCCTGGGACTCTAGCTTGTACAAGCTGACATAAAACTAGCTGGCACAACGGAGACCTTGCCCCCCTCTTCATGCCTGTATGCAGACACAGAAGTGACAGAGTGGGTTTGGTAACAAACCTTTTCAACAGAAATATCAATTGAGAAACGGAGTACATACTCCTCATGTCCCTGTCACTCATGCTATACACATCAACATGGAGTGTGGATTAAAGAGGACATAAGCTCAATAATGTAGCATGGGGTGGAAAAATAAGTTTTCACAAAAATCAGTGGAAAGAAATTTGTGGGATGAGATAAAACAAAGAGTTTATGTTAGGACTTCAAATATGCAGACATTTGTTAAAACTGTTGTTACCCCACTAAAAGAATTCTTGATTGACTTTTGGGTTAATACACTGACAAATCAATCAACAAGCAACCAACTCCCAAGGAACAGATGGACTTACTCACTAGAGGGAATCCCAGCTCTGCATCTGACTCATGAAAACAAAGACTCTTAGTTAAACAAGAATAATGGTATCCTCAGCCACAAGGGAATCTGAATGATTGTGGGGTTAGAAGACTGGGAGACCAGAAGAGCTGGTCTGGAGCAAGAGTGAGCTCAAAGCATGCCCAAACCTCGAGCAGCTCCTCCCAAGACCGGCAGGAGTCGGGCTGCTTCCTCCCTGCTCTGAATCTGCCTGTCCTGCCTCTGCTGCCCTCCAGGAAACCACATAGCCTGGTGGTCAGGTTAGCACTCATGCCTAACCCTGAGAGCCTGCCTAACCCATCTCTCTAGCTCCTTCCCATCAGCCCAGGAGCTAAATGGTACCTGGATACCCCAAGGGGAAAGATGGGGGGGCAATGGATCGTTAGGGAGGAGAGGTTCAGTAGACTCCAAATTCATGAGTTCTGAGACAGAGCCATAAAAGAAAATACAGCTCAGTGGAAGAAGATGCTCAAAGGGTTCAAGATGTTAAGATGCTCAATATGCAGCTACCAAGATATGCATGGCCACAGTATGAAACCCGATGAGAGCAATCAATCACTTACCTGAATTCCCCAAAACTGTGAGCCAGAACAAGCCTGTTTTCTCAAGTATTTGCCACAATAGTGGAGACTTGACACAGTGATTTCAGGTGAGCATTTGAAAATATTTTGTTGCCCTGGCAAACGAATACGAGGAACAGAAAATCCAGAAAAGATAATGAGATTGGCTTCCCATGAGACGGGATCCCATGTCGTAATGGGTTAAATCGAATAAAACTAAATATGTTAAGGGTAGATTCGATATTTTTCCTCTGCATCACAATAGAACACAGTGGTCACCAGAGAGACACGGGGCGAAGAGACATGTGACACAGCAGCCCAGCACAGAAAAGAATGTAGTGGCTCCAACAGAGACCTCGGCAGGACCAAACAGGGCGAGAGGCTGGAGTAAAGAAATGGAGAAGGAAGAAGGCATCCTAGGGAAGTGTCCTACTCTCTCCTATGTTGGTGGTGGAAGTGTAGTTTTATAAGAGCTATAGAAAACACAGAAAAGGTATGGGGAAATTACTAAGACGAGCCGGCTCCTAGGATGATAGAAAGAACGATGGGAAGAGCTGGAAACGTTTGTTTCCAAATAGTCTCCTCTGGACAAGTTAGGGATCGTCTGCTGTGTAAAAGGCTGATGGATGAGGCATGCACGTGTTCAATGTGCCTAGAGGCTGGGTGAAGACATAGGAGGCTGAACTAAGTCTACTCCGAACAACGTACAATCCTCTTGTGATGGCTATGACCTCTAGGTCTGTCTCTGGCTGGTCCCCCTGTCATTCTACCCACCTCTCCCACTGAGTCACAACACGTCATCTACCACTCCTCTTCGTATATTCCAAATGCAGCACAGTTAACCACTTAACCTCCCAATCCATGCACTTGCATTTCCAGGTGTCTAAATATTTCCCTCCTGATGTGCATGCTGCCATTCCTCATCATTAATGTCTTCAATATTCAAATGAATTTTTAACAATGACCTCATTATTGAAATGGGGGTGCTGATGTACTGAGGTCTTTCTCTAGGTGATACTTAATGTTTGTATCATAAAGCTGAATGCTCTAATACTAGATACATTAGCAATTATTGTAACATATTGGTGAGTCTATCCTTAATCATCCTGTGGTGATGTTTTCTATCCCTTTCTACAGGTTTGACATCTGTCTCAGAAGATTGGCTGCCACCCATTTAGTTTCCATTTTAACCTTCACTTTCACCTCTGTGTCTTCAACCATGGAATGAGAGGACAAATAAACACCATGACAAAGCTGTGACTTAAGGAAGTGACTGTGAATGGCCAAGCCCCTCCAGGTGGATAGCAGTTTGTTCTTTTCTACCTCATTCCATTTTAAAGGACTCTTTTTTTTTAAGATTTATTTTATTTATTATATGTAAATACACTGTAGCTGTCTTCAGACACTCCAGAAGAGGGAGCCAGATCTTGTTACGGATGGTTGTGAGCCACCATGTGGTTGCTGGGATTTGAACTTATCACCTTCGGAAGAGCAGTCGGGTGCTCTTACCCGCTGAGCCATCTCACCAGCCCCCTTAAAGGACTCTTAAAGGCAATCCTGACATGATGGCTTTTGGCCCCAAACCAAAAGCAATGGAGGAAGACAGCTCTACGTGCAAGGCGTTTAACTAAAAGTATCCATGTTTTACTTGCAAATTAAAAATAACCACATGCCATGCTAACAGCCCAAGCCATGGCACGTATCTAAGAAATAGTTGCTGATATGCCATAAAACTCATTGAACATTAGCGAAACACCTTCAAGCTTCTGCTAGGAGTAACATGCTTTCTCGTTCAGATTTCTTTGCCAGGAGTGCCCCCAAAGGTGCTGGCCAAGCACACTTGGGCAGAAAAGATGTCATGTGTGGTGCACACGCAGCCTCTTGAACCACTTGATGAGACCTTATTAGAATTGTTTTCTACATGGGCCATTGGGGATCCCTGATGTAGGCAGACTGGGCCTCTGTGGAAATGATTTCTTATCTAACCTGTCAGCACTTATGTGAATACACTTCTTCCTAATTAATCACTTTCAATGTAGAGGTAGCCAGGCCTTTTAGTGAATCAGGCTTAGAATGTCAGCAGCAGGCAGAGGGTGAGTTGAAGGCCCGACTGGGATAGAGTGTGGGTTCTAGGCCAGCCTTGGCAGCTTACTGAGACTTCATCTCAAAGTAAAACATAAGAAGAGGATAGATGTGCAGCTCAGTAGTGGAGTGCTTGCGTAGCATGTAAAAAGCCCTGAGTCCAATCCCCAGTACTGCAACACACACACAGACACACACACACACACACACACAGACACACAGACACACAGACACACACACACACACACACACACACACACACTTTAAGATCCTATCCCTTCTTCTCTTCCTCCCACCCTTCCTGTCACTTCTCTTTAGAAATGTTTTTAGAAGCCACACTCCAGCCAAGTGATGAAATCACCTCATCTTTCTGTAGCACTGACCCATGTCCTGTGACTTTGCCAAGTGCCCATCAAAGCAGCCGCATGCTTCCCCTCCCTCGGCAGCCATGGAGAGAGAACAAGATCAACTGTCTCTAACCCCTCCTTCCCCTTTCCCTTCCTTGTTAGCTGGCTCCAGTTTTCATCTCTTTCTACACAGATCTTTCCATATGGCCCATTTATTTCTAATACTACTTGATTTTGTTGATATTCAGGATTGTCCATATTTTTTCCAAGTTCTTTGAACAAAATGTTAAATATATTCGTATTACTTGAGTCCATTAAAAGTGCAACCCTCGAGAGCCCAGATGAATTCAGGAGACATCCGTAGCACTGATGACAGTTTTGGGATCACCCAAGCTTGTTGCCAAATGCCACTCCAATGACCCTGAGCAATTACTTGCTGTGTGACCTTGAACAAATTACTTAACCTTTCTATGCCAGTTTCCAAATGGAAAAGCAAGCATGTTCATAAAAGGAGTGAGGTAATTAAGTAAAATAGTTCAAGGCTTAGCATTTAATATCTTTCCTCTGTCTTCCATTTTCAACTGCCAGGAAAACCATCACTATGAAGTGTACTAATTAATCATATTAATGCAGAGGTTCAGGAAGCCAATCTTACAAACATCCATCTAACAGATTGCCTTAAATAGAAGAGAGGCATTGGAAATACTATTTGACCCCTCCCCCTTTCCATACTGATATTTTTTTCTCAATAACAAGTAAAGAAAACTCAGTCAGTTCTACTTTATCTCATGCTGGAAGAATCAAGTATAGAAAATTTTGTTAAATCTTATAAACATCCATAAAAACTCCTTTCGAATGCCTTCAGCCCCACGTTCCTACCATTGCATTAACACCCGACTAAAGGACAAGGACAAGGCTGTAATTATTTGCAGAGCAAACAGGCATGAGACCATGACAGCATGGGAGCCTTCAGCTCCAGGTTTGCCAGTGCATACCTACATGGGCTTTACTTGACTCCTCAAGGACGTGACTTCTTGTTCATAAAATGAAGACAATTAAGGAAAAACAATACACGTAACACCCGTAAGCAGGTGCTCAGAGTGTATGAAATCTTTCTCTTCAGTGGGAAACATTTGCTGGATCAGAGCGTGTGTTCTGACTGGGGTTGCTAAGCTACACCATCTCAGGCACACACAGGGTGTGAGTACAAAGACGGACTTTGTATCTTAGATGTTAGGTAGGCAGGTGATGTTCAACAAATATCTGACAGTTTGCTTTGGCTCCACTAGAAGGACTTTGTGTTCCCACCACCAACGCTGGATCATCTTCCTAATCGTCACAGGTAGGGAAGCTCCTGATTTGCTGAGTCCCCAGCATCCTAAGCTAACTGAAAGATCCTATCTCATTCAGCAACGTTCTCTTCATTTCCTGTGCTACAGAACTCTCTGCAGAAAGCAAACGCTTCGATGCACTTGGATTTCTGCTGAAGCCTTCATTCTCCCCAATCGTTGGCTGTAGGATGAGAAGGAGTTTGAGACAGACTTGAAGGAAGAGGAGTGACTCAATAATTATCTTAAATTGGCACCGATATCCTAATGGTGTGTTCATATATAATCAAAAAATCGATCTATGTCTCCGTTTTCAGATGGTTGGAATAATCTTTAGAGGCCACTGGCTCATGAGGAAGGTGGGAGCTTTGGCCTTCAGAGACAAGGCTGGTCTAAGGATCAAGGCAGGTCAGCCATATGGCTGGAGAATGTGTTTGGGACAGACAGAGTTGAGAGTCAGAGCAAATCAAAAGAATAAGAAGCCCAACTGTACTCTTGAAAGACTCATTTTTATTTTGGGGTGTGTGTGCGCGTGCATGTGCACGTGCGAATGTGTGGTGTGTGCTTATATGCACTTGTTTGTAAAGGGCATCAGATCCCCTGGAGCTAGAGTATCAGCTAGCTGTGAGTGGCCGAATGTGGGCGCTGGGAACTGACCTGAAGGCCTCCTGAAGAACAGCATGTGCTTTGAACTTCTGAGCAATCTCTCTCCAGTCCCCTCACTTCTGTTTCTAACATAGCTTTACATTAAATATTAATTATATATATTCGTTTATTTATTTAGAAAATCCTCACTATAAAAGATCATAATTCCATCTAAACAAAGGGGAAAATTCAAAGTAACATGAAAAAGCAGACTAGTCGCCGGTAGGGGGTTACAGAAAATGTGACAGGCTAAGGAAAATGTGACAGGCTAAGGAAAATGTGACAGGCTAAGGAAAATGTGACAGGCTAAGGAAAATGTGACAGGCTAAGGAAAATGTGACAGGCTAAAGGAAACATGAAGCAAGTTTCGGGAAATATGTAAATGTTTGGCTCTTTGGTAGTAGTTACAAACACATATACATTTAGAAAATTTATTAAACTATATTCTCAAATGACAAGACTTGGCTGTATATAAATCACGCCTCTAAACACTTAGTTACTTTAAAACCTACTGCTTCTTTCATCTAAGAAGTTGATGTTAATACACTTACACAATCCTATCGTGCATTTTACTATACATTTCAGTGTATTTATACAAAGGATAGCATCACCTTTTAAATTAAATGTAGCAAGTTTTTTACTTTATTTTTTACTCCCTTACCTGAGTATGTACCTACCATCCAGGACAGCTGTCCCTGCAAAGCTTACTTGGTAAAACCCAAGAGGGAGCATGGGTCCGGGGAGGGAGAGACAGGAAGCTGTTTCGACACTCACAGCCTCTGGGATCTCATTATCGATGACTTAACAACCATTACACACTTAGTGAGTAAGGCCTTGCTATATAAAGATTGTATTGCAGCATCTGCTGTTGGTAATTTAGTGGCAACTGATTGCTGAGGAAGCCACTGGAGGCTCCTGCTGATGTCTGTGAACGCAGCCCACTTGTTTCTGAAAAGGTGATTCAATCTGTATTTTGGTGCCTGGCACACAACTGTGTGCATCTGGACTTTTGACAGATACATTAAGGGGGTGGGGGGTAGGGGCTGTGCTCAGACAAGAGTACATTCTCACTGTGTCTTCCAAAGATAAACCCATCATTTTCTGGTGTTTAGAATCCAGAATCCCTGAGAACCAGGTCTGTCCTGTCTGTGCAAGACCTCAGAGCATAAGCTAGGGCTCTGGGTACCAAGCCAGCTGTTTTCATGGCTGCCGGCCGGAGCCCTGGCTACTGGACACGTGTTACACCTGGCCCTGCCTCTGCCCTTGGGAGTGCCCATGACCATGTGAACAGGTGGCTCAGCAGCCCATGGAGGCAGTATCTTCATGTGTGGGAAGTAAACAACAAAATCTAACTATGGCATACTCTGTCTCTAGGATAGCTGGTTCCTGGAGACCAGGAAAAGTAGCTCGGGAAATAGCCAATTTTGGTAGGGACAAAATTAATCTCACTCAAATGGCAGAAAAGCAACAGGAGCAAAGCACTGAACTTGGTGAGTCACGTAGAGCAGTGCCCAGAGCTCAGGACCATCTGTAGATCAGGGCTTAATCAGAGCTTCCTGGTGACTCAGCTTTACACGTCTTTGAGGAGGAGGAGGTCTGGGAACCAGGGACAGGCTGGTCTATGCTGTATGACTCGCTGGGTTTTCCCCATGTCCAGGAAGTTGGGCTCATAGCTAAATTTCAGTCCCTTCCTGATCCAAGTGGGCAGGAAGTGCCTGAATTCTTTTGGGTCACTTTTGGGTCATACCTGGGGGTGGGTGAACCCACCAAACGGGACTGGCTGTTTCTGAGTCTTTGTACCTTGGAGGTGGCTGGCATCACTGCTTCTGCAGGTGTACACAAAACGAAGAAGTGGGGGCACACTGACAGAGGCAGGGGAATGACAGGTGGAAACACAACGCTCTTAAGCACTGCTGTCTGGAGCCATTTAGCTTTGGCCTGCAGCCCTGCGTGTGCAGACACTCCTGAGGGCACGGCTGGACGATCGCACGGCAAGATGATGGATGTCTACAGTGAGTTATGAAGAAAAGGTCAACTTGTGCTCAGAACATTCTGTTTAAGAAGGGCAAAGTACTACATAAAGCCTCTTAGAGAAATTACTTTCCAAAATATAAATGTTAGATTGGCAAGTTTAGGTTGCATTATTCTGGCTTTTAATATCATCTCTACTTAAAATATGAAATTTATTTCAGATTGCAAGATTGAAAATCTCATCCAAAGATAATTGGTTTTTTTCAGTGTTCTTTCTGATGAGTCACACATAAGTTATGCACATATACATGTATTTTTGTGTGTTGTTTTAAAAAGGTTTCTGTGTGTGTGTGTGTGTGTGTGTGTGCTTGTATATATGTCTGTGTACCACATGCATGAGTGGGAGCCTCTGGAACTGAAGTTGGTTACAGTTGGTTGTGAGCTGTGTGGGTGCTGAGAACTGAACCCAGGGCCTCTACAAAAACATCAAGTACCCTTAACTGATGAGTTCACAAAAGACGTGTGTTTGTCATATGACATATGTATGTGTTATGTGATGTATGCATTTGTATGTGCGTGTATATGTGTGGTGTGTGTGTCATGTATGTATGTGTGGGATGTGTGTGTGGCATGTATGTATTATGTGTATATGTGTAGTGTCTGTGTGTATGTATGTGTGTAGTGTGTGTCTCCCTCCTCTCTCCTATCACTATCTTCCGACTTTTCCTTTCTTCCATCTGAACTTGAGCTGTTTTGCTCAGTGTTCTGCCCTGAATCTCATCTGATTAGTGATACTCTCCCCAATCAATCTAATCCACTATTGATTGCTCTGATGGCCACCATATTTGAACTTCTGATGTAGTTCTCAGTCACATGAGACTTTGTACAAGACTGTGTACAAGGATACACAGGGATGTGTGTAGCATCTTGTCTGGGGGGGAAACCCAATACATCCAATAATATAACTTTGGGGACATGAGGACTTTTCATTTTCTTCCTTCCTCCATTTTCACAATCACCTCTACCCCTCAATTCTGTCTCCTCTATATGCTATTTCACATGTGGAGTTACGATGACCAGGAAGGTAAAGCCAGCTCCGTGTCCTGAAGTATTTACAGTGCTGAGAGTCTTGCTCTGCACTGAGCACTTTGTACTTAGGAGGTCATGTCATGACAAGCTGGAAGGTAGGGATCAGTCTCTCCTCTGCTGTGAGTGGATAAAGGCTGAGAAAGGGCGAGGGGGTGCCTCAGTGCTCATGAGCCAGGATTCCATCGCTGAGTCCCAGTTCTCCAGGCTTTTCAATGCATGCCAGTTTTGGTCTAGTCTGAGAACAGGTTTCTCTGTTCCTAAGCATAAGTCTTCTGCAGGGATTTTCCAAAGATCATATGGGAATAGAGGTAGGCCAGGGAGCTTGATGGAGACTGTTTTAGCATCTCTGATCTGAAGGGCATCAGTTTGTGAGATGAAAGGTTATGTAGGATTAGCAATGTATCTGTGGCGACAGGAATACGTAACAGCCAAGCCACACGAACATTAAACTTACTGCTTGACTTCACTAGCACCTTGCCTGAATCTCTGCGTTAACTGGTAAGATCTAATCCCACTTCATGCCTTTTAAATCCATTGTTGTTGATGATGATGTTGTTGATGATGTTGTTGTTGTTGTTGTTGTTGTCAATTTCAAATTAACACACCCCTACTATCATTTGGAAACACAAAACAATTTATTATGGAAAAAAGTCAGCCATTTCATGGCCTTGGTAAAGAAGATGTACGGTTTCTTAGTGCTAAACTTGATTTCCTTTTTTCTTAAAATGTTCATACAATATTTTCACAGTGGGGTGAGGGGAAGATTCCTGACAGGGTAACCAATCAGACACATTATTGAATAAGAACGGTTGTATATTAAGAGATTTACTGGAGGCATCATTTCTAATTCTTTCTTGATGAAAATGTGCTTGTGAAATAAATGGCATAAATTTCTCTGAATTAAATAAGAATTTTAGGAAGTAAAGGGTTTTTTAATCTTTAATATTTGTGCCCGTGAGCTATTATTATTCTCAGTAAGAGAGTGGAGCAATTATTCTGAAAGTATAATCCTTTGAAAAGAATTCTCTTCATTTTGGTACCTCTGTATTATTGGTTTGGGTCTACACATATGCATATATGTTTGCTAAGTAGATATAAACATTTTACATAGCTATGCATGGACACATGGTACACATACGCACTGCCAACATGCCCAGATATTAATGAGCCAAGCTAGGTCTCTTGTATGAACTGCTATGTAGAAATATACTGGCTTGATTTTCAAATCCATTGCGTCTCTTCCTTTTTATAAAAATACAGAATGCAGAACAAATTATACAGTGCATAATGTTTTCTTCAAAATCAAAGTAGAATCCAGGTAAGAAAGGGCCCCTTTTCTCACGTTCTCAATCTGCTGCTACCCACGGCCTTCTAGACAGGATCCTTCCAGCCGCCTCTGAGAACATCATGTTCCCATTTCTGTCTCCTTGAATCAATTCACTGAAACAAAAGGTCATTGCAGACAGCAACCCAGTCTGGCTGATTTGACCATTTTAACGAAAATAAGCAAATCAGAGTCTTTGTTTCTATGTCAAGAAGATGCTGACCTGTGCCACAGCCACAGCCCCCATTACCGCTTTTAACACCCTCACAGCCTTCCACCCCACCACCCACGCCACCCCCTGCCACCCCCAATCAGAAAGAGACTGGACAGAACAGAGAAACAACAAAAAGACAACCAAGGATCCCGTCCTATGGAAACACGCCTCGATTATACTGACAAAAATAGCTATTTTAAAAAATAGCAACCACGAGGGAGAAAAATGTATCGATTTTTTTTTCATTATTTTTTCCTCCTGTTGCTAGGATGTAGTCATTATTAAAGGAGACTTGTTGCCTAGGTGAAAAAAAAATCTTCCCAGAGTAAAGGAACAGTGCGCCCCCTGCTGACCAGAAACGTAGGCTGTTGGATTTCCGGGGCGCATTCATTGTTTTTCTTGGTTTGGCTTTGCCTCCTCCACCCCCAAGTTTAAAACAAAACAGACGAGGCGGTTCGACACTTTGATCAGACAGCTTCGAATTTCACCTGCAAAGTTATATTCCAAGGATTTCAGAAACGCACATAAAAGAATCTAGAGAGCCCCCCCCCCCATTCCATATGATGAGACATGAAGGAAGAACTGTCAGGGCCCAGGTCTTCTGCTGCTGTGACTCTTTCTTTATCTCTAATTTTTTAATTTTTAGTGAGCCTGGCACTTAAGGTTGCTCTTTACCTACTGATTTAGGTTATTTGGCCATCAGAACTTGTGGGAAAACCCAAGACAAGAAAGTTCTTGTACTGCTAACAGGTAACTTTTGATGAGCATTTAATACTCATAATAAAAGAGAGAAAATTCCATAGAAATATTGGTTTCTTTCTCTCTGTGAAGAAAGAATTGATTTCTAACATTATAACCAAGGAGGGGCAGAGGTGGGCCCATCACAGTTCAGATGTACAAGTAAGCCCACACAACTACACTCTGCCCACGAAGCTATTGTCTAACGGAGCCTGACTCCATAGCCAGGCTGAAGAATTATCAATATATTAATCTGTCCATCCAAGGTAAAATCATGGCATAGGTTTAATCAGCTAAAGAGAGGATGTGGGAAATGAAAAGGGCTGAGCCAGACAGACATTTGGGGTACCCCCACCAACACTGGGCCAGACAGACATTTGGGGTACCCCCAGCAACACTGTTTGACAGTATGTTAATGGGAACTGAGTCAGAGCACCCAAAGACTCATGAGGACAGTTAGGAGAGTTTATCAGAAGACAGTAAAAATTCACAAGAACAGTGGGCAGTGTCAAAGGCAAAAGGAAGGTCACGAAAGATGAGCCCCAATGACCTTAAGAGAGTCTGGGTAGAGATTCAACTTTAGTGCGAGCTTAAATGATAAACAAGGACGTAAAGACAATAAGTAAAATAATAATGATAACGCTTTAAAAATATTACCAGATAGTACACAGGGAGAAGGCACAGGAGCTAATTTCCTAAGATTAACAGACTGGAGACTGAAGGTTAATAAGGAAGAGCCACTTTTCCCCTGCCCCTGTTGAGCAAATGAAGAGGGTTGGGCGTTCAAATTTCAGCATCACCCATAATTCACCACTATGGTCGAGGAAGGCATAGCTGCTGGAGGTGTAATGGATGTCAACACTGCTCCGTAAGAGGTGCTGAAAACCACCCTTATCCTTATGCACGATGGCCTAGCACAAGGCATATGCGAAACTGCCAAAGCCTTAGACAAGTGCCACGCCCATCTCTGTGCATTTGCATCCAAATGTGGTTTGTCAAGCTGGTGGGGTCACTTTGTGCGGAGCACCAAATCGTCAAGGTTGGTAACAACAAGAAACCAGGAGAATGGATAGGCCTCTGTAAAAATCGTTCAAGGGGAAGCCACAGAAAGTGGTTGGTTGCAGTTGTGCAATGGTTAAGGACAATGGCAAGGAATCTCAGGCCGAGGGTGTCATCAGGGAGTACTTCAAATGTAAGGAATGAGCCAATGAACAGGGAGGGAAGACCTGATTGGTCTGTCCAAGTTCAAGAGCACGTGAAGGGAAAGCAACAGCAAGGATCAAGCATGCGGGCCGAGGCTTGGAAAAGAGGAAGCGTGCATCTTCTTCTGGGACCCCTGGAAGCTCGGAAAGAAACACTAGAGATTCTTGAACGGGGCTGGTGAGTTAGGGATGACGGTGCTGGGAAGAGGGCACAGTCCCTGGCTACATCTCCATGCCAGAGCAGCGCTTCGGAAGACAAGGAAAGGAAAACTGTCAAAACAATTCTAAAAGCCTCGACGAAGGGTTTTAGTTTGGTGTCAGAGACCTGGACTGATGTGAGCAAGGCCCTGCATTGGAAGCATAGCAGAGAGAGAA
>LR749744.1:381398-397792 GCA_902729485.2 Mus minutoides
AAGGAGGGAGACCTCAACTGATGTGAGCAAGGCCCTTCATTGGAAGCATAGCAGAGAGAGAAAGGGAGAGGGGAGGAAGAGGGGGAGGACAGAGGGAGGGAGGGAGGGAAAGAGGGAGGAGAGAAAGAGACAGAGACAGAGACAGAGACAGAGACAGAGACAGAGACAGAGAGAAAGCAAGCTTATCTAGACAGTGTTGAGGGATAGGTATGGGGCTGGTTCTGATGCTAAGGTCTTGTTCCCCAATTGGTTCTTTCTCTGTTAGTAAAGAAGCCATGGGCCAATTGCTGGAAGGGAAAAGGGGGACTTCCGAGTCTCTGGAGGCAAGTGGAGAGATGTAAAGGACTTCCAGGTCCCTGGAAGCAAGAGACAAATGCAAGGGAAGAGAGGAGAGGTGAGTTGGCCATGCTTTTGATGGAGATAAGTTGACCAGCCAAGTGAGATCTAGAAACACTGGCCACACAGGCCACTCCTATAGCAGGTGGTCAGGGGCATTTAGTGGGGACTAGCTGTAACTTAGTAACTAAAGTTTAGGGCAGGTAGGAGGTGCAGAGATAGGAATATTCATAAGGGCTTGCTTTTTCTAAGAGGGAGATAGTAGCACCCAATAATTGGATCAAAAGGCAAGTTAAAATTGTACAACTGTATATCTGTGTCTTATTGGTGGATTCAAGGGAAGCTGGGTGGGGGATGGTAACACAGGTCGGTCCTGGAGCTTAGCTGGCGTAACAAAGCTATACACAACAGCTAGGTTGTAAGGCTAGAAACAGGGAACTGAAGTGAGCTCTGAGATCATATTCATACAAGCGACAGTAGACCAAGCAGGTTGTGTTTACATGCTTAGTACTACATGTATATAACAACTAAAGACAAAGAGACTATGAACTTGAGAGAGAGAGAGAGAGAGAGAGAGAGAGAGAGAGAGAGAGAGAGAGAGAAGGTACAGGAGAAAGGCTGGAGAGAGGGAAGGGAAGGGAGCGATGTGATTATAATTTCAACAAAAAAATAGTTTACATGGTTGAGTGGCTTTCTTCAGCTGCAATACATCAACAAAAGGTATTAAAAGTCAGAAACAAGAAGTGGGGTGGATTCCGCTATTGCTGGGAATAGCCGAGGGAAGGGGAAGAAACTGTTCTTCTGTTAAGAACGCAGCAGTGGATTGCAGGTAGTAAAGCTGGTGTGGAGAGGAGGCATTGGCATGGGCTGACGCGCGGAAGATATCGAAGAAGTCACAGGGTGAAAAGCACAAGTGTCACTGGTCTGGTGTTTTTATGCTCGCTCTTGTTCCTGAGTAATGATACAGAGGTTTATATTTATTAATGAATGCTTTAAGCTAGGCTTGCTCCCCTATGAGCCCTAAACTTATATTAACCCATTTATACGATGCTATATCTGCCACGTGGCTGGTTAGTTACCGCTCCTCAGTTTCATATGTCCAACTTCCTCCAAGTCTGGGAGGGGAATTTCCCATACCTCACTCTGCCTGAAAGTCCCACTTTGCTGTCCTGCCTTTTGCTATAGGCCATAGGCTTTTTATTAGTCAATCAGACAATGCCTTAGGCAGGCGAGAAGGACAGAGACACATCTTCACACGGTATACAAAAATATCACTCCAACACACAAGTCAGTGGGAGAGTTAGCTGGGAGAAAGGGGTCAAGGTTGGAAGTGGGGGTCTAGAAGGGATTTGAGAATTCATGATCTGGCAAGAGAGCCTTTCCAGGTGTAGACTGTGCTGGAAAGCACACAGCGTGGACCTAGAGCCTGCCGTCCAAGCCTTCATAGAATGAAGAAAGATGGCTGGGTTCTAAGATGAGTTTCAAACAACTACAAGATGGGAGACCAGCATAGACTCAAAGCTGTCACCCTCCAGTACCTCTCAGTGGAAGCAATTGGTATGTGGTTCTTCATTTAATTCCTCATTTATTTGATACCACCCCTGGAGAAAGTGTTACCCACAGTCACAGAATATGAAACTGAAGGCTAGGTACCTAAGTTTCCTCAGTTCATAACAGCACACATACAGACACACACACACTCATACATACACAGACACACACACACAGACACATACAAAGATATACACACATACATACACACATACATGCACACACACAGATACACACACAGACACACACACACAGACACACAGACACACAGACACACAGATACACACATACACATATATAACACATATACACATATATACACAGACACATACACAGACACATACATATACACACTCAGACACACACACACACGCCATGTAAATGCTCCTCTAGGCTGTGAGCTCCAGCTCAGGCTTCAAAATTGTTTCCTTAGCAATTAAATTTCCAAGTACATTTCAGGCACTTTAAAAAAATAAAATAAAATAAAATAAAATAAAATAAAATAAAGACAGAAAGTAAGAAAGGTAAACAGAAAGATAAAGAAAAAAGGCAGAAAGATTTGGAAAATTCAAACTTTCTACTACACCCCATGGGTGTGGCCACTGCCTCCCTAGTGCGTAAGGTCTTTATTTTATGGCCAAAAATCTGGTTTCTAACTTCAAAACATGAAGGATCCCTTCCTCTTCCTCAACTGTTTGATGTATGGTTTTGTTTTTAAATCTGAGCCATGCTAAGTTAAGAGTCCTATAGAAAGCCCCCTTGGTTACATTCTGTCTTCCCTACTTTGTCTTATGGGCCAAGTGAGGGAAGCATTCTTCCCTTCTCTCACCTGCCTATTTCTGGGAACTGCCCGATCCACCTCCATCTCCCACTCCCCACTCCTAAGATGGGCAAACAGTTCAGCTTGTTCTCAGAAAAGAAACAGATAGGCAAGGAACTCTAGCTGGGCCTTTCATATGGACCACAAAGTGAGAAAGAGAAGAGCCCCCCGTGAGTCTGGAAACTGAGGGAGCACTTTCCTGCCAATCATGGGGAAGGGGAACATGCTTGCAAGTCTCCATTTCTGGCTAAATGTCCTGAAGTGTTTAACATTGTCATGGAAGGAAACAGCACTTGGCATAGGCCTTTTCAATACTTTCCAGAAGCTAATGGTTCAAAACTAGTCTCATGACACTGTGGCTAAGCTCTGCTAAGCCTATGACTCCTAGAGTCTTGTGCTTCGCCCTCCTCCGCATAGGCTAGAGGAAGGCAAATAAATCCTCAAGGTTATGAAAACAGAGATTAGACAACCCCACCCCCACATTCCCACAATGCCTTTCCCCTGTACCCCCACCCTCTTCAACCCACACTCCACACCTGGATCCTGCCTCTCAAGGGCCAGGAAAAGACACAAAATGGAACAGCTGGCAATCTTGGTCTAGAACCCGGCAATTCTGGGATCTGCAATGCTTCTGTTGCCTTCCAGGAAAACAGCCGGGTGAGGGTTGGAGGACTGTGGGGAGACTGGGGCTCTCCAACTTGCACGCTCTGCCATCACCTATTCTATAAATGGAGCTTCCAAGCACAGACCATGCTGATAAGCAAAGGCAGACAGCTAAGCCCTGTGATTCCTTCTAAGCCATTCTTTCAAAGTTCACTGTAGTTGTGTTTAATCAGGCAACTATGCTAAAGGCGGAATGCTAGAGTATTTTCTGGTTCAACAAGACCAAAAAGCATGACTTCATTTGCAAATCTGTTATATATGACAACAGGTAGAGGAAGGGATATGGGAGAAAGATGTCCAGGGCTCCCTCAGAAGGATAAAGGACCAACTAGTGACCTGGAGGGGACCACAGAGAGTTTAAGGAATGATGTGAGTGATGGAAGTCTACAAGGCCACAGGGTAAGGGGCCATACACAAAGCTATGGAGCACTTAGGAAAAGTCTATGCCAGTGACACTGAAAAGTAAAGCCAGCTTGGGCAAAGTTTGAGATATTTGGGGTATCTCAGAAACATAATTAAGAAGACGGGAGGAGAATCTTTCCTAGATCTTACAGAGATGTTCCTCCATACTTTGAGCATTGCAGTTTGTGCTCAACAAACAAGCTTGGATAACTAACTATAGGGTAAAAAATAACTGTTAAAGAACTTTGGGAGCAGAAGGGAAGGATAAAAGAAAGTAGAATCATCACCCTCTGTATATGCAACGGGAGTAAAGTCATACGCAAATCCATGGTCACCAGTGAGAGGGCGGCACCAGGATTCGGTTCCCCTGAGGCCAGGGAGAGTGATTTGATAATTCATTAGACCATTTCTTGGCTGTTTTCCTACTCACGGCAGCATGCTATGAACAAACTGAGCCAGGGAATCACTGAAGGCTTTCCTCGGCACAGGCAATGTTGGACCTCTGTTGGGTGAAGGGCGGGTTCCCCAAGCTCTCATCAGTATTATCACATCTTGAGTTGGGATGTATTTGTGGAAGGGCTCTGTAAAGCTCTCTGCAAGCCTAAAAATACACCAAGCCTCTTACCAACGGTGTGCATAGCAACAGTCTGTTCACCAGCTTCTAGAGAGATACCCTCCACTATCCCAGCCACCAGCTACAGAGATAAGATGCATCCGTGTGGTCACAGAGTGTTGTCATCAGAGTCATCCTAGGCAAATACCCGCAGTGCAGTGACATTTAAGATGGTCCTGGGGAGTGGGACCAGTTTGGAAGTTGGGTTTCATATTTATGAGAGAAAGGAAACTGTGGGGGTGTTGTTGTTGTTTATTTGTTTGTTTGTTTGCTTGCTTGCTTGCTTCTCATCCACTGCTCTTCCAGGTTGAACTTTTGTGAACCTAAGTTGACACTCAAGGAGAGGCTATTCTCTCAGCAAACAGACGGCCCCTACGTGTTGTTAATCTCTTTCTATAGAATTTACATCTTTGTGGTATATCACTTTCTTCTGGGGTAATTCAATAACAAGGAGGTTTTTATTTAGATAGTAGGATCAGATTTGGGAGTAGAAAAACAAACAGGAGTCTAATTAATATTTTCTATTGGTAGAAAAGCCATAAATCTGTTTAAATGTTGAAAAATTATTTCCTGCATGGACCACCATGTTTATTACAATAATAAATCATTATTAACAGGAAAATATGATCATAAAAATCTCTATATATTAGTAGCTCACAATGGCATGTGTGTTCCAAAATAGATAATAAGGTTTCTATAAAATAAAAATCCAACCTTCTAGCTAACAACTTTATTTTTTTTCTTCCTTCAATTCTATCCTTAACACAGGAGCCAATAAAAAAAAAATCTAGAATGTTTCAGACTTTTGATCAAATCTATACAATATTTAAAATACCAAGTCTTAGAGCTGGGGAGATGGCTTCACGAGTAAAGTACTTGCTCCACAAGAGGGAGGAGTGAGTTCTGGCCCCCAGCCCACATGAAGGCCAGAGGGCCTACCTCTCATCACAGCACTCAGGAAGCAGGGTTTATGGTGAACTAGCTGGCTCGTTACTTAGCTGAATCCGCACATTGGCAAGCTCCTAACTCCTCAGGGAGGCCTTCCCTGCTGCGCCATCCAGCACTGCCTGATTAGCTCCCACCCTGGAGACACCAGCGTGTCTCTGTTTTTAGCCCCAAGAGTGCTTGGCAGTCAGGCTACCGTGCGTCCGAGGTCCTGCCTAGACTACAGAGTGAAAACTTGTCGGGGAAACAAAAAAGAATTTCTGGCTGCAAAGCAGAACAGGGCATGCCTGCAACCCCAGGACTCTGGAGGTACAGAGGCAGGGGAATAAAGAGATGGAAGCCATCATGTACAGCAAGATCTTGCCTCAAAAACCATAAACTCAGTATGGTGATAAACAGTCACCATATGACTCAGTGAGTCACACAGTGAGTTCAAGGCCAGCCTTAGCTAGCTAAATAATAAGACTGTGTCTTCAAACAAACAAACAACTGTTGTGGATAGCCCTAGTACTATTTATGTTTTGATGCTAATTCTGAATTCCCCAAGAGGGGCTGCCTGGGACCAGGAATGAATCACTACTCAGGTGACTTCATGTGAACCTTCGCCTAATGAATAAAAATTTTAAGGAACCAATCACTGGGCAAGTAGGCATGACTTCCAGGTTGGAAAGAGGCAGAGGGGAAACAGGAGAAAGATACTTCTTTTTTGGATGGGATAGAGAAGCATGGAGGCCAAAAAGTAGGTGGCAGAGACCCCCAGTTCAGGTAGTAGATCCGTTGGGATCCATCACCAGAGAATTTAACTTAGAATGGCTTACAAACTAGCATGCCAGTTGCTTACCTCAGTGATTGTGTTACCTGTTGATTCTAAACTAAGTTAGTGTGGTGTTTTCCTTCACACAGCGACTCAACTGGGTTCCAGAAAGGTATGGTGGCTGTCTTAGTCAGGATTTCTATTCCTGCACAAACATCATGACCAAGAAGCAAGTTGGGGAGGAAAGGGTTTATTCAGCTTACACTTCCACATTGCTGTTCATCACCAGGGAAGTTCAGGACTGGAACTCAAGCAGGTCAGGAAGCAGGAGCTGATGCAGAGGCCATGGGGGGATGTTTCTTACTGGCTTTCTTCCCCTGGCTTGCTCAGCTTGCTTTCTTATAGAACCCAAGACTACCAGCCTAGGGATGGCACCACCCACAATCCCCCTCAAACAATGCCCCCCCCCCATCACTAATTGAGAAAATGCCCCACAGCTGGATCTCATAGAGGCATTTCCTCAACTGAAGCTCCTTTCCCTGTGATAAAAATCCAGCTTGTGCCAAGTTGGCACACAAATCCAGCCAGCTCAGCGGCAAAGTGTGCGTTTTTGAGAAGTGCACCCCACTAACCACAGGAATTTGGAAGCGTGGGGCTGGCATGGCAACGACCCGCCGTGGGAACTTAGCGAGCTGGGTGGAGAGATTTCAGAGCTCCGGGTCAGAGAGTCTGCCAGGCTGAGAACAGGCCAGATTGACCAGTCTGTGAGTGCCTTGCGGGCAGTGCCATGGGCGCTGTTTTTTATATTTCATGAAACAAAGAACAATGCTGGGTACCTAACAGAAGACTGGAGATATTTGTTGAGAGAATTAAATGAAGCCAATTAGCACCGATTTGATGAAACAAGATGGAGAAGAAATTGAAAAATGTGCTACTTGAATCCATCCATCTTCATCTCTCTTGACCCACTCCTTCCTAAGGTCCAATCCAAGAGCTGGCTGATCCTGGAGCCTAGATTTTCACAAGCTGCTTTCAGGAGAGGGGGCAGCATTCTTAGAAGTAAATTCCAGCAGTGCCCTTCCCATACATTGCATGCCGCCTGCTTTGCCATCATTCCCTTGTTAAAAAATGATCTCCTTGGTACTAGATACATATTGAAATGTAATTTTACACCTGGCAAGATGGCTTAGCCTTTTTTTTTTTTTAGGAGGACGAACAGTTCGGACTGTTTAACTCAAGTCGGGGGTCTTGTAGGGACCACCTTCCTCTCTGGGGGACTCTCGACTGGAGACTGGAAGTGTGCACGTATCACCAGCCACGTACGGGTTATGTGTATATTTATTTATTTAGTTACATTTCTTATTAAAAAGGTAAAATAAAAGTAAAATACAGATTTGCCTGCACACATGTCTGTGTACCCCAGGTACAGTGTTCACAGGGGGGGGGCAAAAGAGGGTGTCAGGACTCATAGGAATGAAGTTTTAGGCAGTTGTGAGCTGCCTTGTAGGTGGGTGTGGGGTACTGAACCCAAGACCTCTGGGAAAGCAGTCAGCGATCCTAACTTCTGTGTTCTCTCCCCAGTCCCAAAGAATAATTTGTTAAATAGGAACAGGAAAATATTTTTCAAAGCCGTTACCATAGATACGTGACACCGAAGGACAGAGATTGAGTGGGTTCAACTCCTCGCACAGCGCAGGTGAGGGGGAGGGAGTGGAATGAGGGTCAGCGGATAGAAAATTACCAAAAGGAAAGACAGGGATTCAGATAAAATCTGACTAAGCCGACCAGGCTGGTGGAAGGCCAAGGTGATCAGATACCTCTTGGGGTTTGGAGGAAAAGGAACGAAATATCAATGCTGCTTAAATGATACAGACGAGGAGTCAGGAGTCTTGCAAAATGGCCCCACGTCTGTCAATCCAGAAGATACAGGGAACACACAGGTGAGCCAAGCAGATGATGGAGTGTGACTGAAGCTTGGCCCAGCAGAATCTCTGTCACTCTGTGAAATCAGTGTTGGCGTGTATGTGCATTTGGGGTGAAGTAGACTGACTACAGGAGATCTACACATAGCAGGGTCATCTTTAGTAGAAGACTCAAGGTACCCCAAAATTCCACTGAAATCACATGTAACAGACTATATATCACTCGTGGACAAGAAATCTGAACTGTGCACTCTTGACAAAGGTGAAAATATAAAAGCAAGGGCTTATGAATGTACACATCCCTTTTATTTTAGCATATAACCTTATAAACTTCAGGGAGCGCGCCATCAGGAACCCTGGTGACTAGTGCTTCAATCCATGATGGCTTTCCCAGGAATTGTTCCATATTGCCACTCTCTGTCAAACTGGTGGTTCATAAATGTGTGACTCCCATGCTGGGGACTGACTGCGAGACTAAGTTTTCTTACAGCACGCTGCCAATCTCACACCAAGAGCTGAGCAGAAATTACGTTTAATAAGAGTTACCCCGGAAGCTCTTGGCCATTCCTTCTCTGGATCAGAGATTCTGAAAGATCTAGGAAGGAAATTCTGAAAAAATTTTAAAGACAGAGACTTCTTAGAAGTAAAATCTATTTAGAATCCTGGCAGGTAAATAAATAAAAGCAAGACCCTTCGTGTTGAAGAGGAGGTGGAGACTCGGAGTCTATCTCACCCTCCAGCCGCAGTAGCATTCCCTCACATAGCTCTGTCCAACCCAGTCAATCCAGTGTGTGACCCAGTTTTACTGCTGAGGGAAGCCGAAGTATCAGGAAGGGTTCCATATTTGAGCAGGAGTGTGGGTCCTTGTAAAGTTAACTCTCTGAAAGTACTAAATCAAATTTACTCAGATTTCATTCCTTTATAGTAAAGGGTGATTAAATTTATTTAGAAGGTAACCCTAACGGCCTGTATTGCCTATGTTCATGTTTAGAACAAAGGTCAAAGGTCAAAGGGGTGGACTTTGGAGCTAGGTTTCAGATCCCTTTTTAGTGGATCTACCGTTTATTGTGTCTGTGGAAATCATGTAACCCCCTGCTGCTTTGCCTCCTCCTCATCTGTGACAGGAGGATGAGGAGAGTAACGGACTCGGCTTCAGAGGCTGTCCGGAGGAATGTGAGCTACCGAATATAAAGCAACAAGAGGAATGGTAGACACTTTATGGACAGCCATGGGGAATTCTTTGGCCTTGAGTAGAATGGAGATGTATCTTAACCCTAAAAACTATATTACTGTGGAGCATCGGGGTGCTTCTTAGTTGGGATGAAATACAAGAATGACTCCCCACTTGTGCGGCAGGACTCTCGGAAGGCACTACCAGCCAGTTTTCCCCTCTGACAACAGTGGCCCCCACACAGCTTCTACCTAGGTCCACCCAGGCAAAAACTGTCTGCACCACCTACCAAACTGTCCCGAGACATTAAGAGCAGAAACTGCCAGATGAAAAACAAAGATTGAGTTTCCAATAAATGCCACGAGCGTTCATTCATAAACCAGGAAAACACGTGTGAGTTTCCATTCGTTTACCAAACACTCATATTTACTGAGGTTTTTAATTAAAATGAGCCAGCGGTGTTAAATAATATGAACCCCATAACCTTCTAAGGTAGTACGATTATTCCTGTCTTACAAACAGGAAAACTGGAGCAGAGGGCAGCTCACCAACTCCCCAGAATCACACAGATAGCACACAGAATCCCAAGCATCCCATTGAAGAAAATGGCTTTTCACCACGCTTGCATGATTCCTCTTTGGAGATGAGGCAGAGAGCTGAACAACGGAGCCAGACTATAGAAGGGTGAACCTGCTAGAAGGAAACGGGTTGAGGGGAGAAGGAAGAGGTAACAATTGCCACTGCGGGTTGAACTCACACTATATGGTAAGCACTCACCTGAGAACTTTGCATAATTTGTGTCATTGAATTCCCACAATTCTGTGGGATCCTTCCCATCTTACCAGAATGGTGACTAAGGATGGGAGAGATTAAGCAACGATATGTTAGCAATGAGTACAGAGCAGAGACACAGAGTCGGTTCTGTCCACCTCTAAACCCATGCAGCTAACCAGTGTGGGAAATACTAGGACTGAAGAACTAAGATTGGTGCCAGGCATACCTAGTGTTCACAGGAAGAGTGGAGTCAGAGGGAGCCCAGCCACTGGGAAGAACAGGAGCTTCCGCTCGGGCGACCTACTTCCTAAGCAGACTGTTTGCAGAGCAGACACCTAAGGTAGTTCATACCACTTGTCCATCAGACTCCCATGTGGAGTGTGGACTAACCCCCCTCGTTTTGGTTGCTTAGAGAGACCACCCCCCACCCAACTTCCTTCACTAATTGAACAACTGTCATGACTTGAAAAGCAAAGTCTGAAGAAGAAATTGTGAGCGCTCTCTTTTTCTTTAAGGGCTTGATGTCTGTGTTGAACCCCAAATGCAACCAACACATGTCTAAGTATGACAACCACCAATTCTGCCACAAGATATACAGGGCTATCACAATAGGGAATGCCAGATTTTGAGAGAGAGAGAGAGAGAGAGAGAGAGAGAGAGAGAGAAACATGTTCTGGAAACATCGGTCTCCTCTGTCTCTCACTACCACTGAAAGATGACCCAGATCATGGTTGACAGTAACAATATGCCAAGTTATATGACTGAAGTCACTCCTCTAAGTGGTTTGGCTAGTTTAATTAAATTATACTCAGATTTGCCTAACACTTACTGGATAGATAGTAGGGTTCATTCAAATACTTAGTTTTCTATTATTCATAAATTGGGAATGGCTGACCTATGGTCTCCCACCCAAACAGAGCCTGAGATCTCGAATACTGTGTCACAGTTCATGCTGAGAGATTCCTTCACTTAACCAACAAAATGAAATTGAGGATTTTGGCTTATTCCAGATAAAAAGCCAGTTAGATCTGGATCCTTACATGCAATTGTGTGCGTTTTCCCACTGTTCCAGAGTGCCTTCTCCAATTGACTAGTTTTAGGAAAGATCACCTGGAATGAATTCTGAATGAGTTACAAGAGGGGGGAAAAACCTCCAAGTCTAGTTGACCTGAGAAAAATTTATGTGTTGAAGTTAAGTTCTTATAAAATGAAATCCCACAACACTTCAGCTACAACATAAAAGTATTAGGGCTGAGTAACATGCATTTTATAGCCCCGTATACACTGGCTAAAAGCCTCACACAGAACTTCTGGTCTTCCTCCTGCAGACACAGCACAACTGCTCACATCACTGAAACCGAGGCTCCTGGCACCATACAAGGAAGGCTACGCTCCCTCCTGGGGAGAGCCCTCTGCCAAGTCTGCATTTGATGTCTACTTGAGTTTTATTGCTGGAGGAACAACAGAGGAAGTGTGCGTTCTAAGCTAAGCAGATAGGGAAGAAGAGGGAGATGGAGGCTGAGTCTTCCACCAGAATCTCAGCTCTCCATCTTTAACACCAACATTTTTGCTGTTAGCCCAAAAGGGTGAAAATAAAGAAAAGAATAACAAATATAAAATTTAAAGAAATGGAACTCAAGTGAAACTGTGATTGGCACTTCCTGTAAGCTGTGAGCACAGCATACCCACCCACCCTACGACCTGACCATACTAACAACCTCCAGGCTGAGCTCTGGGGTTCAATGACTGCATACCTGCTCCCCAGAGATTTCTAAAAGCTAATCAATGAAATGGACTCAGTCTTTATACGCCAGAGTTCTTTTTTTACCTTATAACGGAGAGAAAAAGAGAACAAATATGAATAAACCACATGTCTCCTTTAAGAAAAAAAAATATTTAGGACATAAAATAGCTGCCCAGTCCGTGCACACAATGATGTAACTCTCTGACTCGGGTTTCCCAGAGCTCTGTTATGAAGAATGAACTTCACTGCACTCACAAAGTATGTAAGTTTGTAAAAACAACTCCTGCCACAAATCACTAATCACTTCAAAACATCTGGGTTGTTTTGTTTTGTTTTGTTTTGTTTTGTTTGCTCTATCAGCCAGTCATCAATGAACATCCATTGAGTGATAGGTCACTTCTAACACTATGAGCAGATCCCAGAGCGAGGAACACAGCAGAGAAACAAATATACAAACACCCAGAGCTCACAGAGCTACGTTCTATTTGAGATCTGTCTGTTTTCCAATTGCCAACTGAATACATGTTGACAATGTGTTAAATAATAGCTGATTTAACTCATGAGACTCAAACTGTGTTAGAAAGATAGGCTGTAAGACACATAAGACAAAGGGAAGGTGCATGGATGTCATGAATTAAACATATTATTTCATCTTCACTTGCCTTCAAGCTCCCTGTTTACTTTTTGACCAACCAAGAAGTAAAGGTAATTCCTAGGAAGTATTTTCATCAAGGCATACAGCATAAAGTAAGTTTTACAAACAGAAGTGAGCCTGCTGCTGCTCTCCCTCATTTGTGCAACTCTACACTGAAACACCCCAGACTTACTTGGCAAGCATAAAAAAAAGTAAAGGCCACCAAAGTGGCATCACAAAAACCAGCAGAAAAAATAATCCAGTGAAAGCTTACCTCAGAGAGGTTCGGAGATAAAGCTCTACAGCCTGGCCTTGGGCCTTCCATGTTGGCTGAAGCTCACCTGGAGCCAGCACAGCTCTACTAACCTCCAGCCAGGTCCACTGCATCTTTTAAATGTCCTGGGTGGTGCAGCTGAGGAGGGGTGGGTCAGGCAAACCCGGGTGTTTCATAATACAGCCAGGTAGAGAGCACGTACTCGCCTCTGGGAAATAAAGTTACGAGGGTGAGAGCTTCTGAGGAAAATCAGCTCCAGCATCAAGGAATGGGAACAAAATTGGAAACACAAACATCAAAGCTAGGTAATTATAAAAGTGTGTCTCTAAAAGAAAGGCCATCACTGGACAAGGCTACCTTAGGTGCTTGCCTTGTGTGCTAACTGGATGAGGGGAGAGAGGGGTTTCTTATATCAGGAAGGAAGAAGGGAGGGAGGAAGGGAGAAAAGGGGAAAGAAGAAAGGAAGGAGGAAGGAAGGAAGGAAGGAAGGAAGGAAGGAAGGAAGGAAGGAAGGGAGGAAGAAAGGGATGAAGGGAGGAAGGGAAGGAGGAAGGAAGAAGGGAAGGAAGGGAAGGAGAAAGGAAGGAAGGAAGGAAGGAAGGAAGGAAGGAAGGAAGGAGGGAAGGAGGAAGGGAAGGAGGAAGGGATGAAGGAAAGAAGGAAGGAAGGAAGAAGGAAGGAAGGAAGGAAAGAAGGAAGAAAGGAAGGAAGGAAGGAAGAAGGGAAGGAGGAAGGGAAGGAGGAAGGGAGGAAGGAAAGAAGGAAGGAAGAAGGAAGGAAGGAAAGAAAGAAAGAAGGAAAGAAGGAAGGAAGGATGAAGGAAGGAAGGAAGGAAGGATGAAGGAAAGAAGGAAGGAAGGGAGGAAGGAAGGAAGGAAGGAAGGAAGGAAGGAAGGAAGGAAGGAAGGAAGGAAGGAAGGAAGGAAGGAAGGAAAGAAGAAGGAAGGGTATGTCAACAAAGAAATAACAGAAGAATAGCAGTATTTGTAGGAATCACGGTGTCTTCGTGTAAGATACACTTGAGTAGGAGGCAACTCTGTAATAAAAAAGAATGAACTAAGCTTTCTTCACTGCCAAGTTTAACAAACCAGCATTTACATGACTATCAGCTACATTCATAGACAGCAGAAGAGGGAAAGCTAAGAAAACCAGCAAAAATCAGCAGTAAGGTACAGGTGTTTTAAAAGCCATAGAAAATAAAGTATATACATGAACAAGAACACAAAGTGGTCCTAGGAAGTCCAGTAGATGAGCTCCCTCCATTGTGAGGATGGCAGTAGGAGCTGAATTCAAATTCTGATCCCACTGTTAAACATTATCTCAGGCAGCCCCTAGAAGATGGGCAGCATTCACTCCACAGCTATAAGGCATCAGAAGTAACTTCCTATTTAATTGGAGGAACCCAAAAAAATAACATACCATTGCCCTAAGTCAAATAGACAACATCATTCTTGTGATTTTGTAAGATGGCTCTCCTTTTATAAAGCTGAAATTTTTCTGTGTCAAAAAGGCTTGGGGAGGGGGAGACAGAGGAGGGTGGAGTGCAGGTGTATGAAGACAGCAGGCAAAGGTGACATTTTAGTCTCTTCTTGTTGACTAAACCTAAACCTTTGCTTTTGAACACTTTGGAAATGTTTTAAAGACGTCGGCTTCCCCTTCACACTCTGTCTCTCTGCTGTCCCTGGACTCCTTTGCTGTCCCTGGACTCCTTTGCTATCCCTGGACTCCTTTGCTGTCCCTGGATTCTTTGCTGGTTGTTCTCCTCGGCGCCTCTTCCTTTTGGCCTCCATCTTTTGTGGACTGTGAAATTCCAAGTTTCTATAGAAAGAAAGAAATGATATGAGTTGTAGGTCTCCCTGCCCTTGTGGGTCACTAGCCAATAAGGTTCACTAGGGAAGTGAGCAGAGATGATGTGGGGGGTGGGGGGCTCCAAAGCCCTGTGAGTGCAGATGAGGAATAGCCACACTGGGACCAGATACAAGGGGGCAGATCAACTTCACATAGGGTGATTTAAGGCTTATAAAGTTTTGGGGGGCTCAGGGTAAGAACTTCCAGGATGGGCAAAGGTCATTGGCTGAAGGCTTAGGGTACCAAAATGCCTCATTAGCATGGGGAAGCATTTTAGTAATCTCAGGTACTAGCTGAACATGTTCTTATCAGGAAAAAGGCAATTGATCCTGAAATTTAATCGGGTAGAGACATGTGTGAGGGCCTAGATTTCCCCAAAGTCAGAAAAAAAAGCCCCACTAATGAAGGGAGTCTTCCATTACTCTCTGAACCCAGAAGCTATCTGATTAATGGTAGATTTCAAGCTTAATTAGCAGAGTTTCTCCACAATGAGTAGAAAAAAATCTGAGTGTATTCAGGTCAGAGAGCCCTGGTTCTGCCCACGTATCTTGTTTTGTATCTCTGTTGCTGGGATAAAACACTAATCAAAAGCAACTTGAGGGGCTGGAGAGGTGGTTCAGAGGTTAAGAACACTGACTGCTCTTCCAGAGGTCTTGAGTTCAATTCCCAGCAACCACATGGTAGCTTACAACCATCTATAATGGGGTCTAGTGTCCTCTTCTGGTGTGTCTGAAGAGAACAATGGTGGTGTATTCATATGCATAAAATAAATAAATAAATAAATAAATAAATAAATAAATCTTAAAAATAACAAAAAGCCACTTGAGGAGGAAAGGATTTACTTGATTATACTTCCACATCATAGCCCCCATTGTGGAAAGTCAGGGTGGAAACTCAGGCAGGAACCTACAAGTAAGGACTGAAGCAGAGCCATAGAGGAATGCTGCCTATTGACTTGCTTTCCAAGGCTTGAGTGAGGCTAGCTTTCTTAAATAACCAAAGACCATCCACCCAGAGAGGTCCCACCCACAGTGGACTGTGCCCTTGTCAATCAAAAGTCAACCATCAATCAAAAAATGTCCCCCATCGATATGCCTACAGGCTAACCCAATGTAGGTTAACTACTCAGTTGAGGTCCTCTTGTCCCAGTTGACTCTAGTTTGTGTCACGTTGACAAAATATTAGTCACTACATTTCTTAACCTGGTGATGATTGCTACACTGTGTGTCTGGGTTGGTGACTCAGGAAAGAAATGTTAGCATAAAGTAAACTAAGCAACATATTAAAACTCTAAAACTCTCATGTGTAAAAAACAATAAAAAACATATTCCCCTCTTCCCCCGCCTGCCCGCAGGAGAGGAATAAGTGGGCTCCAGAGTTCTTCTGCGAATAATCTTTTATTGATCCATATGGAGAAGCGTGGAAAAGAGAGAGAGAGTGGGGCAGCCCGCCTCCAGATATACCCGGCTCAAGCACACCTCAGCGTGACGCATGTTCGCTTGGATTGGCTTGTAGCTCGTGCCCCGGGAGTGGGCGGTGACAGACGTGCGCGTACTAACCAGCGCGGGCGCTCGGGCTCCCGCGGTGGGCGGTAACTTACGTGATTGCGTCACGCTTGTGTACTGGGTTTGTTTACAACTAGCCAGCTGCTCCCACTCGGGACTCGCGGGACGCGCGCAGCGGCTCGAACTGGGGAGGGAGCTTACGGCTCTCTACAGCTCTCCCTTTTTATTTTATTAAATTAAAAGGGTCTGGCTTGGAGACTGCAGTACATAATTGTTGCCAGAATGTGAAATTCAAACCCGATCGAACCGATACTCTCTTGCTGGGAATGTCAGTGATCAAGAGCTTAATTTCTATGGCATCTTTTCACCCTACCAGGTGCAATGGAATCAAATCCTCTGGGTGCAAGGGCTGAAAAGAGCGATATACCATCACGATAT
>LR749744.1:398764-458435 GCA_902729485.2 Mus minutoides
CCTTTTTCTTCTTAAGCATGCTTCTATCTCTTTGAGCTCTTATCTGCTCTGTTTCTGGTATATGGTCTAATGTCCCCTGTCTTGTCTTAACCGTTGGGAGAGCAAGCACTGTGACTATCATGATGAAAACTTCCACTATGCTACTCAAATGAAGGGTTAAACCACGACCAAATATACCTCTCAGAGCCATCTTTTTCCATCCGCAGTTCTGGACTCTGAATTTTGTCTCTTTCTCTGTGTCAGCGATGTTCAATTTCCCGGGATTCCGCACAATCTGTAAAAAACAATAAAAAACATATTCCCCTCTTCCCCCGCCTGCCCGCAGGAGAGGAATAAGTGGGCTCCAGAGTTCTTCTGCGAATAATCTTTTATTGATCCATATGGAGAAGCGTGGAAAAGAGAGAGAGAGTGGGGCAGCCCGCCTCCAGATATACCCGGCTCAAGCACACCTCAGCGTGACGCATGTTCGCTTGGATTGGCTTGTAGCTCGTGCCCCGGGAGTGGGCGGTGACAGACGTGCGCGTACTAACCAGCGCGGGCGCTCGGGCTCCCGCGGTGGGCGGTAACTTACGTGATTGCGTCACGCTTGTGTACTGGGTTTGTTTACAACTAGCCAGCTGCTCCCGCTCGGGACTCGCGGGACGCGCGCAGCGGCTCGAACTGGGGAGGGAGCTTACGGCTCTCTACACTCATGTTTTCTCCTGAGCCCTGTATCTCCCACCTTCTGGGCTGGTGACAGTCTACAAAAGCCTCTTTTGTTGTTGTTGGTTATTTTCTCTCATGTTTTCTCCTGAGCCCTGTGTCTCCCACCTTCTGGGCTGGTGACAGTCTACAAAAGTCTCTTTTGTTGTTGTTGGTGGTGGTTATTTTGTTTTTTTGGTTTTTTTCAAGACAGGGTTTCTCTGTGTAGCCTTGGCTGTCCTGGAACTCACTCTGTAGACCAGGCTGGCCTTGAACTCAGAAATCCGCCTGCCTCTGCCTCCCATGCACTGGGATTAAAGGTGTATGCCACCACCGCCCAGCCCAGAAGCCACAAGGCATGCATAGAAAAGAATACTACATGAGCCAGACATAGTGGCTCACGCCTATTCTCCCTTCACCCAGAAAGCTGAGCAAGAGAATCACCATGAATTCAAGGTCAGCATGAACTCTAGTGAGATCTTTTCTTAGAGAAAGAAAGAAAGAAAGAAAGAAAGAAAGAAAGAAAGAAAGAAAGAGAGAGAGAGAAAGAGAGAAAGAGAGAGGGGGAGGGAGAGACAAGGGAGGGAGGGAGGGAGGGAGGGAGGGAGGGAGGGAGGGAAGGAGGGAGGGAGGGAGGGAGGGAAGATTACTGAGTGCCAATCCCTTTCAGTAACCCAAAAATCAGCAGCCACAGCAGAAGACTAACACCCCAAGCATTCTGGCAAGAAGTAAGGCTTCTGGGTAATTATTCATGTTCAAACAAAGTGTAATCACTGCTGGAATTTCTGTGACTACAAAGAACCACGTTGGAGCTTGTGGTTCCATTCGGTTCATCTAGCTTGAAGCTCTGCATTCAGTCCTTAGTACTGAAATGGGTCAAAGTGGTATATGCCGCTAATCCCAGCACTGCGGCTATGGAGGCAGGAGGATAAGAAATTCAAGACCACCTCAGCTACTTAGACATGAGATGCGCCTGGACTACGTGGGGCCCTGCAACTACCACAACAAAATCCCAGTCTGTACCAATGCCACTACCTCAACAAAAACCTATTATGCATCCCCGAGGAAAACATTTAACAATAAATATACACTATCTGTTATAAATAAAACAAATAAAATAGAAAATACCCAAAACAATTGTGAAATTAATACAGGACTGCATAGGTGACCTTGTTTTGTTGTTAAACAGCAGAACATTTTGAAACGTTCATTTGTTCCTCTCCAGTCTTCATGCCCTTTCATTTAGATTCTGTTTGCATCCTGTCTCCCAATCCAAGCACATAATTATACATTTACAGCCTCTCAGTAGCCCTGGAGTAGGAGGAAGGTGGAAGGCAGCGGCAGCCTAGGTTTAGCATCTATATCCATCCATGGTCATAAAAACGCACGGGCATTTTATAGAGAGGGCAAGTTTTGATGTCAAACAAAGTGGCATGTTGGTCAACTATAAAGTAAAAAAGACTTTCCTAAGTAGAGATTCTGTCTGCTCCAACAAGAGGCTGAGAAGACACCTCCACCAGATTCCTGAACCATATAAATATGCTTCCCTTCCCCCACCCCTCTTCCCTGTTCTCTGAGCCCTCTGGGCCAAGCCACGCTGCCCTGAGCAGCCTGCTATCCCTGGAGGACCTCCATTCTCCTGACGCCCCTCCCCCAACCTCCATCAGACCTAAGATTCTTGAACCATATAGGTTAGCTGCCCTTCCCCCACCCATCTATCCTGCTCTGCCTGAGCCCCAACTTCTTTCCAGTCTGCACCTCCACCTGAACCTGAGGCAGATTGGTGTGCCTGCTGATATGAAAAATATCATATCTATATATGTTTTGGGCAGATTAACCAAACAGCAGACCAGGCCAAGGTGACTCCACGTGGAAGAGGTTTACTGAGCGGATGGGGGGGGGGGAGAGAAGAGGAGAGAGACAGAGGGGGGAGAGAAGAGAGAGAAGAAAAAGAGAGCGAGGAGGAGGTGACTTCCTAATTTATACAGAAAATGACGTCACACCATTGAGGGTGGAGACTGAGCTAAGTGGATTGTGGGATTGAAGGTCATTGTCCTGGCAACGCAGGTCAAGGGTCACATAGTTAAGCGGGGCTTGGAGTGTCCTGGTGCTAACATTCCTCCCTTCTTGTTATTATAAAAAGAAGGAGAGAAAAAGAGAGGGGAGACTAATGGTGAAGGAGAGAAAAAGAGAGGGGAGACTAATGGGGGCATTGTGTCTCTTAGGCTACTTCCTGCTGTTTAGGGGCGTCGTCAGGATATATCTGGTCTTCACCATCTGAATCCGTTTGGTGGTCGTCTATGGGCAACGGCCAGTAATTCTGTAACAGGAACTGATCAACAGTTTGGTTAGAAATTTTTGTACTTGTAGTTGAAGGAACGAAGAGACAAGATTAATAAGACAAGGAGTGAATGATAATGCCAGGAAAATGACCAGGAAAGGTGTTACAAGTGGAAGGATCCACTGCAATATGAGGTTCTCAAAGATACCAGAACTGGATGTCTCACGGTCACTGAAGTCTCTTATGTCTGCCTGTAGTTTCACTATTCCAGATTGATTGACATAGAAACAGCATTCTTCCCGTAGGAATGAATAGGCAGAGGCCACCTTCTTTAGCTGTCAAGAGGTCTAGTCCTCACAGGCTTTGAAGCACCATGGCTGCCGAGGAATCAATCTGCTTTTGGATAGTAAGCACAGTTTAAATGAACATCAGGGAAAAGATGAAAATGCCATAACTAATCCAGTGTCTCGTCCAGCGAGGTCGAGTTTGGCTACCGGAGTGAAGCCTCGTTCTCTAGGATGGGAGACAAGACGGGTGGTCTTGATATCTTCTGAAACTTAATGGAGCACAGTCCTGTTAGGGTTGATGTGTAGGAAGAGGAATTATCTTTAGGTGGGGGAATGAAGAGTTTCAAGTGAGACAGGTGGACCCAATGAGAGAGTCCCTTGAGCTTAGCAGCTTAGGAGTTACGAGGATTACCTTAAAAGGACCCTGACATTTTGGAGAGAGGGGTAAAGGTCGATGACCTGGAGGGGATAAAAGGACTTGGTCTCCAACATTAACAGGTAATGGACAGGAGACAGAGTATGGTCGAAGTAGGTGATGGTCATCGAAGTTCCATAGGAGAGAATGGAGATGAGAAAGTAAGCAAATGATCTGGGATGGGAGAGCTTTGGGGCGAGAAGCCAGGAGTTAGGACTGGACGTCCGTACATGAGTTTGAAAGGTGAGATGAGGAGAGGTTGCTTGGGGAGAGCTCGCAGCCTGAAAAGAGCCAGGGGCAGGAGCTTTACCCAGTCGAGATGAAGTTCCTGTGACAGTTTAACAAGAGTAGGTTTTAAGGAGCAGTTAGTTCTTTCTACCTTGCCTGAAGATTGAGGGTGGTAAGGGATGTGAAAGTGCCAGGGGATGTATAGGACCTTAGATAGGATCTGAGAAACTTGGGAGGTAAATTCAGGTCCGTTGTCTGATTGGAGAGAGACCGGAACACCAAACCGAGGGATGATCTCTCGCAGGAGAAGATCAGAAACTGTCTGAGCCCTTTTATTAGTTGTGGGGAATGCTTCTACCCACCCTGAGAAGGTGTCCACCAAGACCAAGAGGTATTTGACATGTTTGACGGTGGACATATGGGTGAAATTGAGTTGTCAGTCAGTTCCAGGAATGGAACCTCTAGCCTGATGAGTAGGAAAAGGAAGGCTGGGATACCTTGAGTTGGAGTTAGATGTCTAACAGATCTTACAAGAGGCAGTGATAGATTTTAGGAAGTGTAGGTCTTCAGGAGTGGGCTGTAGGTGAGTTTTATCAGGATGAAAGAGCCAGTGAAGATGTGATAGAGTTTGGTTTAGGAAGGAGGTTAGAAATATTGATAGGCGGGCATGCTTGGAAAGTGAGCGTGGGGTCTTCTATTAGAGCCACCTGGGGAGAGAGAACTCTAGAGGGAGGCAGAGTCTGTAATCTTTTGTACATTAGGAGCTGTGACAGATTAAGACAAGACAGGTATTCTTGAATGAGGAGTTCAGCAGCTGCTAGAGTGGGAATACAGGGTGCCCAGCCCTGAATGGTTAGGTCTAGTTTCTTTGACAGGTATGCCACAGGTGCAGAAGAAGGTCCTATTTGGTGGCCCAAGGCTCCAAGGGCAAATCCCTCCTTTTCTGTTACATAGAGGGGAAAAAGGACGAGTCAGGTCAGGAAGATGCAAGGCTGGGGCCCTAAGGAAGGCCTATTGGAGCCTTTGAAAGGACTTGGTAATAGGTTTTAAAAGAGGTTCGTGGGTGGGACCTTATGCAGCTTCTCAGAGAGGGCGAGAAAGAAGAGAAAAGGAGGGGACCCATGAACGAAAAAAACTCGCTATTCCCAAGAATGACAAAATTTCTTCCTTTGTGGACAGAACAGTTAGAGATTAAAGTATGATCTTAGATTTAGGAAGAGATAGAGATAGTAGGTCAGAAGCTAAGGCCTGTCCAAATAGATGTGGGCTATCCAGGAATCCCTGAGGTAGAAAAGTGGGTATCAGGATCTGTCCAGGTAAAAGCAAACATGTTTTGTGACTAGACATCTAGAGGAATAGAGAAAAACGCATCCTTAAGATCTAGGACTGAGAAATGGGAAGTACCTGAGGGGATAGTAGAAAGAAGTGTGTAGGGGTTAGCCACAACCGGGTGGAGAGGCACCACTGTAGAGTTAATACGTCTGAGATCCTGGACTAAACGATAGGCATCATTGGGTTTCTTTACTGCCAGTATAGGAGGGTAACAGCTGGGGCTTGTTGGACAGCGTTTGCCAGCATATTGTACTTCTGCTTGCTAACCCTCTCATCTCTCCCATGGTACACCTTGAAGGCCAGCACCAAGACTTCTGCCTGTGGAGTAAGAGGTCCTCTCTCCAATTTTTTAAAGTTTAGCTTTAATGTCGGGGTAGCTCTGGGAAAAGAAGTAGGTCATTAAGAGTTGTTTAGCCTCTGGGTTTTCAGGGTCCAGATTGGTATATTGTAATAGAGCACCTTTAAGGCATTCTAAAAACTGAGATGGATTCTCCTGTTTGTCTTGGACCACCTCTTGAAGTTTTTCAAAATTTACTGGTTTTAAAGCTGCTTTTCTCAGACCTGCCAAAAGACATGTAACAAACCTGTCCCTGGCTAGAATACCACCTGTGGAATTATAATTTCATTGAGGATCTAGATCAGGCACCGTTTCTGCTCCGATTGGATATGCTCTATTTGTTTGATGAATTTCACCTGCATGTGCTTTTGCTTGTTCCCAAACTCGCCCGCATTCCTCGGGAAGCAAATTATTAGTATCATGTGTATATATGAAAAGTCAAGCTGTACAACTGAGTGATATACTGAAACTCCTTGATAAAGGCAGAAGAATTAGAAGTATAGGAGCCAAATCTCTTCTCTATCTGAGAAAGTTCACTCAGTGAGAAGGGAGCGTGTACTCTGACCAGACCATCTACCCCTGCAGCTTCTCTTAAGGGAAGGACAGTTGCTGGGTCGGACTCTTCTAGGGGTGGAGAGCTTGGGGTTTTGGTCATGGCCTTAGAGAGAATGATAGGTGGTGTGAAAGCAGGCACTAAGGTAGAGCATCTAGAGGGGCCTGCAGTTGGCGCAGAAGGAGGAGAGCTGGGGGTAGCAGGTCCTGGGGAGTCTTGGTGGGAGAAAACTGAGGCAGCAGTTTAGGTTCTACATGGCGGAAAAGCAGGCCTACAGCAAAAAGGAGGTGGTTCACATGCTGGATCCAGTATCGTAGTATCATCTAGTAGAAGTTGTGCAGAATTTATGGCTAATAGAAGTTGAGTGAGAGAGCAGGAAGAACACATAGCAGGATTGGAACAGAGATTAATGAAAGACTTTAATAACCTCTTCCCATTTACTGGTTCACTGGCAGTATGTGTTAAGATCTCTCAAAACAACTGGATCTAAAGTGCCATTAAGTGGCCATTGGGAATCTTTATCAAGTCCAAACCTTATTGCAAAGGAATATCAAAGACTTGAGGGTGTTTTTGTTTAGGAAACATCCCAGCAGTGTATCTGGAAGTACATTTTGCCCATGACCCAGGAGTTCCTGGTGTCATACTGGCGTCCCGAGAACAGCCCAGAAACTAAAAAGGAAATCGGCCAGGCTAAAGTGCCCAGGTTGTCATGAGGGGACTCTTAGTGACCACCCTGTAGGTCCCGGACCTACTGTGGAAGTTGCTCCACCCTGGCGCCATGGATTTCAGCCGAACCGCTAGGGTCCTGAGGAAAGAAAGCAACTTTCTGAAGAGAAGAGCAAGATCTAAATGGGCAATGTACTGTTGGCTGGGACGCTACCCCTTAGTTCCCAGGCGGGGCTGGCCAGGCCCTGTTCTGCGAACTGGGGGTTCTGTCACACCACTGACAAGCCCTGTCAATTGTATGCCGGTATCAGAGTGGGAATTTTTAGCAAACCTGCAAATGAGAGCGTGGAAGCCCAGCCTACAAGTAACACAGCAGCTCACTTAAGGTTTGTGGGTCTTGCCACGTGGTGGAAAATGGCCGACAATGGTGGGCCGCAACAGTGCCTAAAATGGCGGGCAACGGCAACCGCAATGGTGCCCTGCCCCCCCCCCCACCTTTGTGTGAGTGCCAAGCTGTTTGTAGGTCCCTCCACGTGGCAGAAACTTTCAGCAGAGGCTTCACCCAAAGTTCTTGCCCAGAGGGAGGAGGGGAGGGGGAAGTGCGGGCCACTGCATGGGGAGTTGCAGGGCGGTGGGATTCTTACCGTGAATGGTGTATTCTGTGTCTGCCGCTGCTTCTGCTGGGGTGGCCCCTCAGACACACCAGGCGCTGGTGGCTGTTGGTTTTTACCACTTTTTCCAATCCTGGGTTTTGGCACCAAATGATATGAAAAATATCATATCTATATATGTTTTGGGTGGATTAACCAAACAGCAGACCAGGCCAAGGTGGCTCCACGTGGAAGAGGTTTATTAAGCGGATAGGGGAGGCAGAGAAGAGGAGAAAGAGAGACAGAGGGGTGAGAGAAGAAAAAAAAGAGAGCAAGGAGGAGGTGACTTCCTAATTTATACGGAAAATGACGTTACACCATTGAGGGTGGAGACTGAGCCAAGTGGATTGTGGGATTGAAGGTCTTTGTCCTGGCAACACAGGTCAAGGGTCACATAGTTAAGTGGGGGCTTGGAGTGTCCTGGTGCTAACACCTGAACCTCCCCCACAAGCTAACTGCCTCAAAGGAGGTCTGCCATAACTAGGAATACAGGTAAGACCCCTGTCCCAATATCTACATCCCCACAGAGCTCAGCAGGCATGCAATCTTTCCTGCTCTGCCTGAGATCCATTGTCTTTCTGGTCTGCACCTCCATGATGTCTATTCTAACCAGGGACACAAGGATACCTGGATATAGGAGGCCTGCTCTAACCATGGACACAGGAAGTCTGGCCTAGCCAGAGACTAGCTGAACCCAAGGAAGCCTGCTCCAACCCAAGTCACACAGCGCTTCCTGCTTCCAAGAAGCCCTGCTCCTATCCAAGATACCCAGACCAGTTAATACCAGAGATAACCAGATAGCAAAAGGCAAATGCAAGAATATAAGCAATCAGATCCCAGTTCTCCTACCACAGCAAGCCCTGGATACCCTAACACTCATGAAGAGCAAGATTCTGACCTAAAATCCCATCTCATGAAGACCATTGAGGCCTTTAAAAATATAAATAACTCTCTTAAAGAAATATAGAAAAACACGGGCAACATAGAAGCCTTTTAAAAGGATACAAATAAATCCCTTAAAGAAATACAGGAAAATATAATCAAACAGATGAAAAAATTGAACAAAACAGTTCCAAGACCTAAAAATGGAAATAAAAACACACAGAAATCACAAATGGAGAAACCCTGGAGATGGAAAACATAAGGAATACAGCAGCTACAATACAAGAGATGGAAGAGAAAATCTCAGGTGTAGAAGATACCATAGAAGATATTGAGGCATCAGTCAAAGAAAATACAAAGTGTAAAAAGTTCCTAACTCAAAAGAGCCAAGAAATTTGGGACACATTGAAAAGACCAAACATAAGAATAATAGGATGTAGCCTCCCCCAGCCTTGAGTAGGCTGGCTCTGACCTTGCTGCCACTGAGAATGAGACCACCTGGAGTGAAGCTTTCTGACCTAGATGGTTCTATTGTTCTGTCACTGGCATTGTTCTTCTCTGAAACACTGCTACCTGCTGAGAGGCCCTTGAGATATTCTGGAGACAGCAAGCAATCCAGTAATTTACACCTACTTGCCAAACCAGTTCTTTAAGATAGGTCACCTATAGTCTGGCAACAGGCATCAAGAATGGATCTGTGGGATGGGCTCTCTCTTATATAAGCACAGATTGTTAGTAAACTTTGGGGCTTTGATCAGAAACCTGTCTTGGCCTTGCCTTTTCTCGCCATCTATTCTCTTTTAGCCCCAGCCTGCCTTTCAGGAGTACCCGGTTCATGTGCCCACAAGTAGTCAAAATAGGGAAAAAGAGAGTAAAGATTCCCACTCCAAAAAGTCAGAGAACAACTTCAACAAAATCATAGAAGAAAACTTCCCTAACCTAAAGAAAGAGATGGCCATAAACGTACAAAAAAACCTATAGAAAACCAAATAGATTGAACCAGAAAAGAAAATCCTCTCACCATATAATAATCAAAACACTAAATGTATACAACAAAGAAAGAATATTAAAAGCTGTAAGGGGAAAAAGGCCAAGTAACATATAAAGGCATACCTATCAAAACTACACCAGACTTCTCAAGAGAGACAATAAAAGGCAGATGATCTTGGACAGATGTCATGTAGAACCTAAAAGAACACAGATGCCATCCCAGGTTACTATACCCAGCAAAACTCTTCTTCACCATAGATGTAGAAACCAAGATATTCCATGAGAAAAAAAAGAAAAACAAATTTAAACAATATCTTTCTACTAATCCAGCCCTACAATGGATGCTAAAAGGGAAATTCCAATATAAGGAAGGTAACTACACCCCCAAAAAACACAAGAAATTAATCATCTCACAATAAATCCAAAAGAAGAGAATCACGCATACACACACATAATACCAGCTACAACAAAAACAAGAGAAACTAACAATCATTGGTCTTTATGTCTCAACATCAATGGACTCAATTCCCCAATTAAAACAAAACAAAACAAAACAAAACAAAACAAAACAACAACAACAAAAGAAAAACCAATTAACAGACTGGATATGTAAGCAGGATCAATCATTTTTCTGCATACAAGAAATATATCTCAACAACAAAAACAGACACTACCTCAGAGTAAAGGACTGAAAAAAGTTTTCCAAGCAAATGGTCCCAAGAAACAAGCTGGAGTTACCATTCTAATATTCAATAAAGTAGACTTTCAACCAAAAGTAATCAAAAGAGATGATTTTGATGAATCATATACATCAAAGGAAAAATCCCCCAAAATGAAGTCTCAATTCTGAAAATCTATGACCCAAATACAAGAGCACCCACATTTGTAAAAGAGAAACTTTACTAAAGCTCAAAACACGCATTGACCCTCACATACTAATAGTGGGGGACTTCAACACCCCACTGTCACCAATGGATGGGTCATTGAACCAGAAACTCAACAGAGACACAGTGAAACTAACAGAAGTTATGAACCAAATGGATTTAACAGATATCTACAGAACATTCTATCCCAAACCAAAATAATATACATTCTTCTCAGTTTCTCATGAAACTATATCCAAATTGACCATATAATTGGACAAAAAAAAAAAAAAAAACACAAAAAAAAAAAAAAAAAAAAAAAAAAAAAAAAAAAAAAAAAAAAAAAAAAAAAAAAAAAAACAGAAAGCCCACACACTCATGGAAACTGAACAACTCTCTACTCAAATATACCTTGGTCAGGGAAGAAATAAAGAAATTAAAGACTTTCTAGAATTCAATGAAAATGAAGACATAGCACACCCAAACTTATGGGATACAAAGAAAGGAAAATTCATAGCATTAAGTGCCTTCATAAAGAAATTGGAGAGATCCTATACAAGCAACTTGACAGTACATCTGAAATCTCTAGAACAAAAAGAAGCAAACACACCCAAGAGGAATAGAAGGCAGAAAGTAGCCAAACCGGGGTCTGAAATCAACCAATTAGAAACAAAGAATGCTGGGGACAGCATGACATGACAGGAACTGCCTGCAGGAGGCTGGGATAGAGACACTTCAGAAGCCTGAGACAGCTCCTTGTAAAAAAGGATGGTATCTGGGACCCTGAGAAGCAGGAGTCACATCCCTCCAGGGTACCTGCCATCTGAAATAAGAGACTGCAGTAGGCCAGGATGGAGACATCTCAGTAGCCCTCGGTAGCTCTTTGTAAAAAACAGTTGTTTCCATTTCTCCTAACCTTAGCCCTGGACAACAGCTGTATAGATTTCATTTGTGCATGGCTGCTTTTCAGCTGGCCTTGGTGTGCATAATTATTCTATTATATCTGACTTTCTTGCTTCTTTTTCCTTTTGCTCTGGTGAATTCTGTGAAACTAGATGTTCCTTGATGAAATGATTCTTGAACAATTAAAAACCGAAGCATTGGAGCACAGCACAACACAGTCCTAAGGACCCAGGTGCATGTCGTGTGTTCTCGTTTTGGAAACAATGCAATAACTGCACAATAGTAGTTCCAGATTAATGCTTGACTTGCAAAGAAAGTTTGAAGAAATTATTAGAAGATGAAATAGAGCCAACATTGGGACCCTGAGAAAGGAAAAAGCTATTGAAGTTATGAAATAAGTTTTGCACATTTCAGAGTGGTTCCTGGATAAGCAAGTATAGAATACATAAAATTTTATACAAGTAAAATTAAGTCAAAGCACTGGAACTCTTAGGAGAGTCACTGTGTGCAATGTGCAGAAGCAGAAGCAGAAGCTAGAGGAACTGCCAAGTTAAGGGTTAACCTGAGCCTTTCTGGCCACTGCCTGGCAGGTTTGTCCATGTCATTTATCATCAGAGCTTCACAAGAAAATGCAAGTAGCTGACCTCAGAGCTCTGAAGTATAATAAGTCAAAAGTTAAAGTTTAAATAATGATAAGTTTGCAATTATTATTATTTTGGCCAATGGCCTGGGAATAGAGGAAGTTTGAAACTTTGGGGGAACAATTGTAATTCTTGATTATTTGTGGAATGTGGTTATTCTTTTGAATTTGATTTGGCAATGATTACACAATGTCTCTTTTTCTACCTGCTTTTGGAGTAAAGTAAAAGACTGGGGCAAGAAAAGGGCAGGAGAGCAAGTGAGGTGCACATGAGGTATGTGTGAGGTGAGTGTAGAGTGAGCAGAGAGAACATGAGAGACTGTGTGAGGAGAAGTGTGTGTGTGTGTGTATGTGTGTGTGTGTGTGTGTGTGACACAGAGAGAGATCATGTGAAGAGTTAGTGAAGAGAGAATGTGAAGTGTGCGTGAGGTGAGTGTAGAGTAAGTGGAGAGAGTGTGAGAGTGTGAGGAAAAGAGAGAGAGTGTGTGTGTGTGTCTGTGTGTGTGTATCAGAGAGAGAGACAGAGAGACAGAGACAGAGAGAAAGAGAGAGAGAGAGAGAGAGAGAGAGAGAGAGAGAGAAGAGAGCAACTTTAAGCCCTGGCTTTCCAGATATCCCTGCTTCCAGTTGAGAACACTGATCCTGTGTCCAGGTTCAATAGACAACAAAACAAAGAACAACAAAACCAAGGGCTGGTTCTTTGAGAAGACCAACAAGATAGATAAGTTCACTAGAATCAGGAACAAGACAAGGCTACTTCTCGAAGTTCTAGCTAGAGCAAGTAGACAACAAAAGGAGATGAAGGGGATGCAAGCAGGAAAGGAAGAAGTCAAGGTACCAAGCACTGTGGATGATATGATAGTATAAGTACTCGACCCCAAAATTCTACTAGAGAACTCCTACAGCTGATAAACAACTTTAGCAAAAGAAGGGCTAGAGAGATGGCTCAGCACTGGCTCCTCTTCCCCAGGTCCTGAGTTCAATTCCCAGCAACCACATGGTGGCTCACAACCATCTGTAATGGGATCCAAAGCCCTCTTCTGGTGTGTCTGAAGACAGCGACAGTGTACTCATAAAATACATAAACAAATCTTTAAAAAAAATTTTTTTAAACTTTAGCAAAGTAGCTGGATATAAAATTAGGTCATGTCAGTAGCCTTCATTTATACAAATGATAAACAGGCTGAGAAATAAATTAATAAAATGTCTTGTTGCAATGCTAACCAAGCAAATGAAAAATCAGTATGACAAGAACTTCAATTCCCTGAAAAAAAGAAATCGAAGAAGACCTCAGAAGATGGAAAGATCCCCCATGCTCGTGGATAGGTAGGATTAACATAGTAAAAATGGCCATCTTAAAAAACACACACACACACACACAATCTACAGATTCAATGCAGTCTCCATCAAAATTCTAACACAATTCTTCACAGACATGAAAAGAGAAATTCTCAACTTCATGTGGAAAAAAAAAAAAAAACAGGAGAGTGAAATCAATTCTCAACAATAAAGGAACTTCTGAGGCAATCACCATCCCTGACCTCAAGCTGTACTACAAAGCAATCGTGACAAAAACTGCATAGTATTGGTATACAAACAGACATGTCAAATAATAGAATAGATCTGAAGACCCAGAAATAAACCCACACAACTATAGACACTTCATCTTTGACAAAGAAGCCAAAACTATACAGTGGAAAAAAGAAAGCATCTTCAACAAATGGTGCTGGTCTAACTGGTGGTCTGCTTGTAGAAGAATTCAAATTGATCCATATTTACCACCATGTACAAAGCTCAAATCTCAGTGAATCAAGGACCTCAACATAAAACCAGATACACTGTATCTAAAAGACAAGGAAGTGGAAAGAACCTTAAACTCAGTGGTACAGGGTAAACATTCCTGAACGGAGAACACCAATGGCTCAGGCTCTAAGATCAACAACTGACAAACGGGACCTCATGAAACTGAAAAGCTCCTATAAGGCAAAGGACACTGTCAATAGGATAAAACAGCTGCCTACAGATTGGAAAAAGATGTTCACCAGCCCTACATCCAATTGAAGGCTAATATCTAAAATATATAAAGAACTCAAGAAGGTAGAGTCCAAAAAACCAAATAACCCAATTTTAAAATGGGGTACAGCGTGAAACAGAAATCTCAACAGAGGAATCTTCAATGGCCAAGAAGCACTTAAAGAAATGTTAGATATCCTTAGTTCTCAAGAAGATGCAAATAAAAATAACTCTGAGATTCCACCTTACACCAACCAGAATGGCTAAAGTCTAAAGCTCAAGAGATGGCACATGCTGGTGAGGATGTGGAGAAAGAGGAACACTTCTCCATTACAGGTGGGATTCCAAACTGCTACAAACCACTCTGGAATCTGATGGTTCCTCAGAAAATTGCAAATTGTTCTACCTGAAGACCTAGTTATACCAGTCCTGGGAATATATCCAAAAAATGCTCCACATAACACAAGGACACATGCTCCACTATGTTCATAACAGCCTTATTCATGATAGCCAGAAGCTGGACACAACCCAAATGTTCCTCAACCGAAGAATGGATATATAAAATGTGGTTCATTTACACAATGGAATACTATTCAGCAATAAAAAATGAGGACATCATGAATTTTGCAGGTAAATGGATGGAATGGAACTAGAAAACATCATCTTGAGTGAGAAAACCCAGCCCCAAAAGGACGTGCATGGTATGTACTCCATGCTAAGTGGATATTAGCCAAAAGTACAGAATACCCATGATACAACCCACAGACCATAAGAAGTTTAACAAGAAGGAAGACCCAAATGAGAATGCTTCAATGCAACAAACTAATCATGGAAGGCAGAAAGAGGGAGAGACCTGGGTGGGAGAGGGAAGGGGAAAGGGGAGTGGGGAGGCAGGTTCAGGTATGGAAAGAGACAGAGAAGTCCAGAGGGAAAGGAGAACGAATGGAAATATGCAGCTGTGGTGTGTAGAGGATCAGGGTGAACCTCTAAAAAGCCCCAGAGACCTGGTTTGTGTGAGGCTCCCAGGACCCAATGAGGATGACCTTAGCCAAAATGCCCAACAGTGGGGAGACCACTTCCTGTATATAGACAAGGCCCTCGATGGAGGGATGGGGTCACCAACCTTCCTTCAAAATATTTGACCTAGAATTGTTCTTGTCTAAAAGAAATGCAGGGACAAAAATAGAGCAGATACTGAAGAGAAGGCCATCCAGTGACCAGCCCAACTTGGGATCCAGCCCATGGCCAGGCACCGAACGATGACACTATTACTGATGCCATGTTGTGCTTGCAGACAGGAACCTAGTAAGGTGTCCTCTGAGAGGCTCTACCAGCAGCTGACTGAGACTGATGCAGATACAGCCATCCATTGGACTGAGGTCAGGGACTGATAAGGCAGAGTTAAGGGCTGAAAGGACTGAAGGAGCTGTAAGGAATGGTAACCCTATAGGAAGAGCAACAGTATCAACTAAGCGGACCTCTGGACCCACCCAGTGACTTAGACTAAGAGCATACACCAACTAAAGAGCATACATGGGGTGACCCATACACCACCCCCACCCCACCACCACCACCACCACCACCCCGCCCAGCACATATGAAGCAGAGGACTGCCTTGTCTGACCTCAGTGGGAAAGGATGTGCCTAATCCTGTAGAGACTTCTCTCCTGTAAGCATATAGTTTAGTTGGTGGCATCCAGAATTGGTAATTTTAGCTTTTTGTTGTTCTTGGGGGTGGTTTTTACTTGTTTGGGTGTGCAGGCTCTTGATAAAGTGTATATAATGGGATATTCTTTCAGTCTGTTCAGAAGACTACACATTGTCACCTTTTAAACTTATCTTTAAGGGGTCTCATGCAACCTCAGCTAGAATGACTGAAAGGCCATCTTCCTTACTCCACATCCCATTTTTGGGTTCTTAGGCATATTGTACAATCACACCAAACCTATCACTTCCTTTTGAGGGAAGATTCCTGTCAATCCAAACTTATTTCTGTATGTTCTGCTTCTTTTATGTTTTTTTCATTGGGGCTGGAGAGATGACTCAGCGGTTAAGAGCACTGACTGCTCTTCCAGAGGACCTGAGTTCAATTCCCAGCAACCACATGGTGTCCCACAACCATCTGTAATGGGATATAATGCTCTCTTCTGGTGTGTCTGAAGACAGCGATAGTGTATTTACAAACATAAAATAAATAAATCTTAAAGAATTTATTGATTCTTTGTGAATTTCACATCATGCACCCCAATCTCACTCATCTCCCCATCCTTCCATATTTGCCTTCTGCCTTTGCAACCTCCCCCTGCAAAGAAAACAAAAATATAAAATAAAATAAAATAAAATAAAGATAAATGAATTTTTAAAATAAAATTTAAAAAGAAAATCTCACTGTGGAAAATGTGGTGTGTTTCGGTGTGTCACAGTGTGTCACACAGAACACCTTTTTGCCCAAAAAGCTTTTCTTGCAAATGTTCATAGCAATGAGTCTTTGGTCAGGTTTGAGGCCTCTGGCTTCTGCTATACTATCAATACTGGATCCTCACTGAGACTCCTCTTGGATAATCTACTGTTGTCCTGAGTTATGAAGGTCATGAAGCTTTGGTTCTGCAGGACCAGCACCTTCACATGTTTCATCAGCTCATAGATGACATAGATGTGGGGATGGGACAACTCAAAGCCCTAGATCTGGGCCTGGGTGAGATCTGAGTTGATCAGACTGCCTGCTCTCCCTCACCAGCTCTCCCACGCTGCCCAGGTGAAAGACCAGCTCCCGCATACTCACACCATAGGGGCCGGCTCTCCCGCACCCCCAGGTAAAGGACAAGGACAGATCTCTTGCATGGGGCAAGGCCATCTTTGCTCAGCCCTCAGACATCAATATGGCCCCAGGTAGCAGGCCAAATCACAGTTGTCTACATGACCTTCGGTGATAACATGATCCACAGACATTGATACAGGCTCTTCTTGCAGCAAGGTCATGTACCCAACGTGGCTCTCAACAACCTCACAAGCCTGGATATCACCAAGGCCTCAGGAGGCAGCACAGGCTACTAACACCAGGCTGTTCCTCACCACCCTGGAGTCTCCAGCTCTACCTCTCTTCATAGCACATACACCATTCCCCTCTTTTTCTCTCCCATCTCGCCAGCACATCCTTGCTCACCAAAGTGGCACTGTCCCGCAGGCACTGCTTGGCTATCTTCCACCCGCCTGCACCACATTGTTTTGCTCCTTAAAACTTGACTGCAGATGTTGGATTTCACAGTAATCGTGAAAGCAAGCGTCTGCCCTTGATGGCTGGGGAGAAAGGCAAAGTCATAGTCAAGTCTTTAGATTTCAGAGATTAATGACATATTTTACTTTTTTCCTAATCTTTCTTAGTTTAACTCTAATACAGGTTATATAGTCATGAGCAGACTGAGATTATTTGTTATGTGAAAGATAACTTGGAGGGACTGGAGAGATGGTTGAGCAGTTAAATGGCTTACACTTAGAGCAGTGGGCCCGGCACCTGTCATGTGTCATGTGGTTCATAAACACCTGTTACTTCAGCTCCGAACAATCTCATGCTCCACTTCTGCCCCCTAGGGGCACCCATGTGCATGTGCACACAAGTGCATGTGTGCACCCAGAGACACAATAAAATCTTTAAAATTTTGCTTTTAAAAAGAAAACTTGCATCTTAATGTGTTTGAAAAAATATATAGTGATGTTGTGAAGGGCAAGAAGAACGTATTTCCTTAGAAATATCTTATGTGCAATGGAATCTGATGTCTATAGGCTCCTAAGATCACAGCAAGATGAATGCTTTGGCTTTGGTGGAACTAGAATCTCCTGGCCTAGGCTTCACTCCTGGCCTAGGCTTCACTCCTGGCCTAGGCTTCACTCCTGGCCTAGGCTTCACTCCTGGCCTAGGCTTCACTCCTGGCCTAGGCTTCACTCCTGGCCTAGGCTTCACTCCTGGCCTAGGCCTCACTCCTGGCCTAGGCCTCACTCCTGGCCTAGGCTTCACTCCTGGCCTAGGCTTCACTCCTGGCCTAGGCTTCACTCCTGGCCTAGGCTTCACTCCTGGCCTAGGCTTCACTCCTGGCCTAGGCTTCACTCCTGGCCTAGGCTTCACTCCTGGCCTAGGCTTCACTCCTGGCCTAGGCTTCACCTCCTTGTGCTATTCATCCACATCATAGAGATGGAGACTCAGCTTTTACTTTCTTCTCTCTTCTCTCACCTCCAATATTTAGCATTTACGGTGATAACTGCTCTTGCATTATGTGTGCTGTGCTTTCAGAATTGCTGCCTACACTCCAAAGTTGAAAACAATAGATATCAAAGAGCTTCCATCATCTACAGAGAACCATTGGATCACTAAGTGTCGTCAAAAGACGTGGGGGCTGGAGAGACGGCTTAGTGGTTACGAGCACTGACTGTCCTTCCAGAGGTCGTTGTTGAGGTCAGTTCCCAGCAACCACATGGTGGCTCACAACCATCTGCAATGCGATCTGATGCCCTCTTCTGGTGTGTCTGAAGACAACAACAGTATACTCACATACATTAAACAACAAACATTTTAAAAAAGCATCCATCTTCCACCATCTCCTCCTCCCTGTCTTATTCATGTCTTTATTATACCTTATTCATATACTAGGTATACAAAGAAGTTCCTCGAAAGAAGCAACATAGTGATTCTTCCATCTCAAAACCAAGGTGGAAAACTAACCTAAAGTACTTGTAAAGACAAGAAATACTTACAAGAAGGAGATGCAAATCTCTTCTTGCTGGTTTTGGCATTTGGATAGATGGTGGATTCCCCAATTGCTCTTTGTACTATCCTGAGAAGAAGAATTTCCACCAAAAGATAAGTGATTATAGATAGGGTAGCAACCCATTTGCAGTTCCCAGAAGAAGCCACAGAAGGTCAAGCTTCAGCTGAATGCCTGGCAAAGAAGACTCACTTATGTCACGTTGGTAAGGGAACCAACATAAAGCAAGGGGACCACACATAAAGGAAGGGTATGACATAGTACAAGTTGCTAAGGAAGCACCAGGAGCACTGCCCCCTTTTCATCAGAGAACTGCAAAAGCCTTTGCATGAAATTCTCAAGTGCTTGTCTCAGTCAGGGTTTCTATCGGTATGACAGACACCATGACCATAATCAAATTTGGTTTACTTTACAACTCCTAAGTCACACTCTCAATTCACTGAGAGAAGTCAAGGCAGGAACCTGGAGGCAAAAGGCAGAAACGGAGGCAGAAGTCACGAAGGAACACTGCTGATTGGCTAATGGCTTGCTCAGCCTACTTTCTTATACAACTCAGGACCTCCTGTTCCCACAGTAGGTGGACACTCCCGTGTCAATTATTAATCAAGAAAGCCAACATAGGCTAACCATTTGTGGCATTTCCTCAACTGACTAGCCCTCTTCTCAAATGATTCTAGCTTCTGTCATTTTGACGAAAAAATCCCAACCAGGAAGACGGTGCCCCATCAGATAAAGGTCTTGTGAGGATGCCTGTAAGTTTGCCAGGCAGACATTTATGACTTTCCTCCTACCTTCTACTCACACTTTCCAGGCTACAGATAAAAAGGTAGCCTACATCAGAAAGAGAATAGTGCATCTGTCATCATCTAGGAATGTATCTCAGTTGAGAACGGGAGGGCACTGAGGAAGAGAGGGTGGTTTAAATTGGGGATAAGATTAAACTTGACTATCCTCTTTTGTCTCTTTACAGGACTTGGGACCAATCCAGGGCATTGAGCACGTTAATCAAGTGCTCTGCCTGGGAGTTATAGCTCTAGACCTCAGACGGGATTTTTTAATACCCAAAGGTCATCTTACAGCTATAACAAGAAGATGAGCTATGTGAAACGGAGCATTTCATCAACTTCAGTGGGTAAACAAAGTCACAGATGGAGGCACATATCTGTAACGTCAGCACTCTGACAGCAGGATGGGAGGTGGAGAAAGGAAAATCATCTAGAAGTACAGCACGCTAGTTTGTAGTAATAGTAGGACAGCAGAAACAACAATAAAGACCTGCCTTAGCAAAGCAGGAGAGAACTGACTACCAAGTTTTCCTCTGATCTCCACACGCACAGTGTGACATACTCTGTGTGTGTGTGTCTGTCTATCTGTCTGTCTGTCTGTCTGTGTCTCTGTGTGTGTCTTCCCTTCCCCCCTCTCTCTCATACACACACCATGCATTTATACACAAGCCATGCACACACACACACACACACACACACACACACTGGTTAGACAGACCTATGTTGCTTCTTAACTTCCATGAGAACTATTTTGGCTATAATGATGAACTGCTGATACTTGATATTTGGTGAAATTTTGCTGAGTCACATGATGTCCATTCCACTTATTAATTCTCACCACCATAGTCTGCTCCTCAATTATAGAAGAAGTGACAGACTTCTAGAGAAGTAGGACTGGTCAGTTCCACACAGCTCGATGACATGGGCAAGGACCAGAACCTAGACCTGGATAACTCTGAAACCTATGTTCTTAAATATAATAATAATGCACTTGGTACCACAGTATTTACTGAACAGTGACTGGTAGACAGACCTCCAGACATCTGCAATGCTCTTTCTCTTCATTGCTATTTAATGCTTGATTGAGATCTGAACTGTCGCATTTGTGTGTTGGGGTTTTGAATTAGATTTTAAGTTCCTGGCAGAGAGAGAGAGAGTTTATATTGCCTTACGATTCTGTCTTCCTCACAAGGGCCATGTCTACTTCTAATTGCTCAGAAATATTTTTAGTATGAATGAATGAAGACTGGGATAGTCTTACTCTATAGTTTATATGGATGGAAGAAATCCTACTCACTAAACAGAACTTCATATTTAGGGAGACAATAGTGACTGCAGATCAATACCATGGACCGTACTTAGCATGTTGTCATGACTCTGAGGAGAGCTTGATGTGATCGATCCCCTTAGTTAAAACAAGTGTGTAATCTGTCCACAACAGACGTGAGTTCCACAATGAATGGAGAACTATTCATGTTGAAGATCTGAGGTAAAATATGAAACGCATCTACTTTGTGTCCTTTATCAATGTGCAAAATACTAGGATACATTATTCTAGAAAAACTAGAAGGTGATTGTCACAGAATTCGAATGGTAAACCTATGCTTATTAGTCCATAGTTTACACGTCTCTCTGGGTGACTTGCTTGTAGAATCACATTCAGGTATTTGAAAGTTGTTTGGTTTCCCCAAAAAAGAAGCTTAACCCAGAAGAAAATGTGCAAGTCTTCTGACTTCTAACCAATAATTCTGTAATTATAGCAATCAAATAAATTTTAATGTGTTACCTCAACTCATGAGATCATAGAGAGAGCTATCTTCTACTTTGCTATAATTGAGAATACCTAAAACAAGTCCCCAAGGTTTAATTACAGAAATGAGAAATTATACAAGACACATATATTCTTAATTCTACATGAACTATATTAAATTATGCTATCTATGCCACAGAATACATGGTTGAGATAGCTCAATCAAAGCAGATAAGGTCCTTGCATGCTGCTAACTCCACACACACACACCCTCTCGAAGGTTCCAAGTGGCACTTTCAAGTGTTTTGTTTCTGAAAATAGAGTTGAGGGGGGGGGGGCGCTCCTTGCAGATAAATGTGTGGGAGTGTGTCCATCCAGCCATTTCCTGTGAACAAAATGGATCTGACTATGTTTATGATAATCATTAAATGTGGTGATTTGTGTTATAAGGTTATGTTTTGTAGTTTAATCTGAGTGCTATTTCCATATCTTTGAATTTCCATCCTCCCACTGAAAAAAAAAATGAAGGCACTTCTTTCTTTAAATCCACCATATAGGGATTTTATAAGGGTTCAGATGAAACGGTGGAGGCGCTTTGACAATTTCTAGTGTTAGGTGTTCTCTCTCGGTTCCTTTAAATAGTTTTGCATGCCATTTGCATAGATAATATGGAGCTGATCAGAAAGAGAAAAAGTTGCTCCTAATACCTTTGTTCCTAATGTCTTTTTCAGACTTCTCCAGCTATAGTAAAAGCTCCAGCAAGATAATATTTGTGATTTTTTTATTACCTTAAAAAAATGAAGTAAGATGAGTAATTGTGTTCTGGTGAATTTTATTCTAGAAATGTTCACTTCACCAGGAATGATTCAGCCTGTGTATCTTGTATGGGTGATTTCAATTTCTTTATATTCTGGTTTCTACTGAAAAAAATTCTGCATTTTGCCAAGCTTTGATGAAGCTATTCACTCTAGACAATGTCTACAAACCAAAATTGAATTGATTTTGACTTAATCACTTAGAGTTCTTAGAACTGTCCTGATTAAGATTTAAAATATAATTACAGGTAGCACATTTAGTCAGGCAGTTAGTCAGGGCGCTGACTACGTAGTGAATCTTACTTCCTGCAGCATATTGCATTAAGTGTTGTGGAGGAGGTTGGGGTGGGTGGAACAGTCACCCATGAAATGATTTAAGGATTATTATTAAAACTATATATCACCAAGTGCAGGGTACTCAGGTAGAAACTGTGTATAAAAGTTCAAGGAATGGAAAGTAAGGAGGGCTTCCTCCATGTTTTAATGATCTACTGACTATATTTAGGAGATATGTTTTGAGGCTGTTGGTAGCTTCAGGAGCACACTGGCAAGACAAGTTAAATTATTGGGCTACATATGAAGCCAAGAAGAAAGAAGACCAAAATGTGGATGCTTCAGTGCTTCTTAGAAGGGTGAACAAAATACTCACAGGAGGAAATATGGAGACAAAGTGTGGAACAGAGATTGAAGGAAAGGCCATCCAGAGACTGCCCCACCTGGGGATCCATCTCATATACAGTCACCAAACCCTCATGTTACTGTGGGTGACAGGCAGTGCTTGCTGATTGAAGCCTGATATGGTTGTCTCCTGAGATGCTCTGCCAGAGCCTGACAAAGACAGAGGCTCACAGCCAACTATTGGACCGAGTTCAGGGGTCTCCGAAGGAGGAGTTGGAGAAGGGACTGAAGAATCTGAGGGGGGTTGCAGCTCCACAGAGGGAGCAACAGGGTCAACAGGCCAGATCTTTGCTGCCTCCGCCCCGCGCCCCCCCCCCCCAGCTCCTGGGGACGGCACCACCAACCAAAGAATACAATACGCATGAAGCAACCCATGGTGCTGGCTGCATATGTGGCAGAGGATGGCCATGTTGGACATCAGTGGGAGGAGAGGCCCTTGGGCCTGAGGGTGTTCAATGCCCCAGTGTAGCAAAATGCCAGTGCGGGAGAACAGGAGTGGGTGTATGGGGGAGGGGGGCATCCTCATAGAGGCAGGGGAAAGGGGAAAAGATAAGGAGTTTCAGAAGGGGAGACCTGGAAAGGGGAGACTTATTCACACTTCATCTCTTTCCCACTCATATTTAGTTGTTGGGGTATTTTTTTTCCTGTTCCAAGACTAAATCCAGGTAGAAAGAGGCTTGAATACTTTAATATTGAGATTCAAACAGTATAGGTTTCTGAACAATGAGGCTAATTGGTACAAGACATTAATGTGGGCAGAAATAAAATAAGCCGAGCATCTAAGAGTCATCTGGACACATTGTAGTGTCAGGACGCTAGCCACATTAAAGGAAAAGTAAGCCAGATTTGCCCCCAGTCATTAATCTTCCTTTCCTTTGCCTAAGGGTACTCATTATCTCTCATTTTATCATCATGGTTAAATGTTTTTTATTACGGATACATAATAATGTGTTGCTATAAGAAGTTTTTTAGTTCAGTCATCTAGATTTTTCTACATGAAGGAAGACATAGAAAGAGGCTGATTTGGACACTAAATCTGTTTGTGAGAGGGGGTTTACTATGGAAGTCAGAGGAACAAAACTCTCAGTGGCCTGTTTCTGGGTGGGTTTTTTGTTTGCTTGTTTGTTTGTTTGTTTGTTTGTTTGCTTTTTTTTTGGTTTTTTGAGACAGGGTTTCTCTGTATAGCCCTGGCTGTCCTGGAGCTCACTTTGTAGACCATGCTGGCCTCGAACTCAGAAATCCGCCTGCCTCTGCCTCCCGAGTGCTGGCTGTTTCTGGGTGTTATAAGAACACCTGGAGGGCTTGTTAAGCCTCTCCCCAGGGCTGCTCACGTGACTAAGCTAATCTTCAGAGGTTCATGGCCAGGAGAAACCATGCAGCTACCATCACAGGTTCTTAGAGTTGTACGTTGCTTACTAGTGCGATCAGGGCTCCCGTTGCTCTCACTCCAGTTCTATGTAAGGATGAAGTTAAGGACCAAACCAAGTATACCAGTCTCCACAGTGTTTTTATCATCTGATCTTACCTTAAGACAAGGCAGTCACTTAAAAATTAATAAAACATTTTCTTGACAACAAAAGAGTATTTAAAACTAATCATGGCTAGTAAGGAAGGCACATGCCTGTCTTTGCAGCCCTTGAAAGGTAGATAAAAGGATTAGGAGTTTAAAGTCATGCTTGGCCATTCTAAGGCCAGCCTGGGGCTACAACCATGCCGTTCAAAACAAACAAACAAGTAAACAAATAGGCAACCCACAAAATAAATAAGTCTAATAAAATTTTGGGATTTAAGCTAGGCCTCTAATAAATTAATGGTGAATAGGGTGGGGAGGTGGTTTAGTTGGTGCAAGCATAAAGACCCCTGTAACCATAAGAAAACCAGACATCCCAGCATGCATCTGTGATCCTAATGCCGGGGACGCAGAGATAGGTGGGTCCACTTGGAGTCTGCTGGGATGAAAGTCTAGCTACATACAGTCCTCGTCCTTAGTCAATCTTCCATCTCTTTACCTTTCTCTCCCACAAAGGCCCCCGGGGCTGTTTGTGAGAGCAATCACTTCATTTTATTTCTCTCCCAAAATGAATCTTAACTTTCTTTCAGCGTATTGTGAAACCAAAGCAGCATTATCGTATAGTTTATCATCTCTGCTGCAGTGTAAGAGGTAAAAGAAGACAAGACTTTATCTCTAATCTGTCTGCTTGCTGTAGAAAATAAAAAGGATTTTCAAAAAAAATGTGCCTGAAGGATAATAATAGAAGCTGTGAGAAATCTTTTTCTTTAGTGGATCGGGAAAGAAAGAAAAAAATCTTATTCAGAAAGAACAACCAGTATAACGTGACTATACTAAGGTGAGCCTCAGCCAAATGGTGAGGTATAGCTGACACCATTGAACAGCCCCACAGAGTGGTCTTGACGCTTCTTCATTGTGAACTCCCACTTTATACTAAGACTCTATGCTAGGATTGTTAATGGCAGCAGCAGAAAGTGAGTCATGTTTTGAAGGGAAGTTTATATCAATACGAGACCCCATTGCCCATGACTCCTCAATTCCCCAAAGCCCTGTTTTAATACCCTGGGTTTCACTGAAGGTTCTGCTCACGGCTCATATGGAGCCAAGTTTAGTGCTGTTCAAGTGGAACTCTGGTGCCACTGTGGGTGTGACACATTTCAGCACCTTGCTGATTAGGTTAGGATGTTTTTTTCTGTCATTGTTTTTATGTCTTGTTTTGTTTTTAAGAATTTCTTAAACACTTACTGTATTTATGAGGAATGCTAAATGGACAGAGCAGTGGTGTGTGTGTGTGTGTGTGTGTGTGTGTGTGTGTGTGTGTGTGATGATTAAAGAAGAAGTCATGAATTTGAGAGGGAGTTCGGGTCATGGGAATAGTTGAAGGAAGGAGATGGATAGGTGGAAATGAAGTAGTAACTTTTAAAGTGTGGTAAAATGGTGGCCGGATAAGATAAGGGTGGTGTGCCTGGGAACCAATGAATGGAATGAATATGATCAAACCAGCTTGCCTAAAACTCTTGTAGAACTAGTCAAATTTGTTTTAAAGAATTAGCAATCAGGAATAAGATAAAGAGAATAAATTAACAATAATTTCAGCTTCAGTAACTTTGACCCATTGATCTGCATGCTGTGTTTATGTGTGTGCACATGTATGTATGTGTGTACCAAAAAAATTGTATAACAAAATGTATCAACTTTTGAAAGATACAGTGAACCAATTATCTTCCAAATGATCAGTAAATACAGTTACAAAGCACACATAGGCAAAAGGCAAGAGCAATACATTTTAATGTATGTAACTGACTATTAAAAGCTCATTGATATAATTTATGGAATTTTAAGGTGTTTTAGAGACAGAGTTCTACTATGTATCACTGGGTGGCCTGGAACTCACTGTATAGACCAGGCTGGCCTTGAATTCACAGGGCCCACCTGTCTCTGCCTCCCAAGTTCTGGGATTAAAGTTGTGCTTCGCTATACCACGCTGTCATGACAAGTTACCTTTAAAAAGCTTGCCACTTGCCAAATTTTGATGCAGTACCAAATATCAATAATTGTCTGAAATATCTCTTAGATATTCCTTTCTCAACTAGTTGCAAAATTAAGGCTAGATTTTCTTCATGTATTTCAACAAAGATTTCCTATCAGTAAAGACTATACACAAAAATAGCTTTTAATCCAGCTAAAAGTCCATAAAACAATATGACTCTTTGCAATTGTTTTTTGTGCTACAAAATGTAGTCATTTTCATAATGAATATAAATTCTTAAATAATGATTTTATTGCTACTACACTTAAATATATGCAAGCTTTATAAGCCCTAATTTAAAGTTTGGCTTGTTTTGACAGTTATAACCACACAGAAGTTTTCAATAACTTTTAAGAGTATTCTAAGGCCAGGAGTGGTGGCGCACGCCTTTAAGCCCAGCACTTGGGAGGCAGAGGCAGGTGGGAGTTCTGACTTCAAGGCCAGCCTGTTCTAGAGAGTGAGTTCCAGGACAGCCAGGGCTACACAGAGAAACCCTGTCTCAAAAAAAAAAAAAAAAGAGTATTCTAAGACTTGAGAAAATTAGTATAAACTAAATATTATTATTGCCTTACATTTAAAATATTTGTGTCTCTTGTCTGATCACAATGTATAGGTTAAATCTTAGAGAAAAATATATATTCTCATTGACGGATTTCCAAGTACCATGGACTACTTAGTAATGGATATACATTCTGGGGAATGTTTTAACTACACAATTTTATCAGTGTGCATACAACATAGTGTGTACTTACACAAATGTTGGTGGCATATGGTAATCACTCAGCATGGTATTTTGATTTAATCAAGAGATATGATAAAACATGAAATATATGAGTTGTACAGGTATAACATGGTACACTGTTTTACAGAAACAAAAATGGAAATGGGAGTACAATCTAAAACTTAAAAGTGTAGGACAGCAAATATTTAAGCCAGCACTATTACATCTGCCAGCTAACATACAAGGTTTTTGTTGTCGTTGTTTTTAGTATTGTCAAGGAATGTATACTATCATAATTGTAAGGTTGTGATTTTATATGGCACAACTTAACAACAGTTACATCACTAACCAATAGGATTGGTCTCAGCTCCGTGGTGACTGAAGACCTTAGCTGATTTCTCACTGTGATGCAACTGCCTACTTACTGTCTCCATCAATGTACTTGGAAAGTGTCTTGGTTTATGACTTTTGTTCTATTACTATAAAAAAGGCTTTAGGAACCTGCTTCTACCTTGGAAAAGGGGATTTGGGGTACCTGAACCTATGTTTCCAGGCCACTCATATTTGGCCCAGAATAAACTGTCTCAGTTTCTCTGAGGTGAGAGCTGTGCGAACACTACCTTTGTTCAATTCAGTAACATTTCTCACTCCACCCATCTTCCCTTAGTTTCTTCTTAAATAATAATAATTAACTTTTAAGAATTATTTAATGTATATGAATACATTGTAGCTGTCTTCAAATACACCAGAAGAAAACATCAGATCCCATTACAGATGGTTGTGAGCCACCATGAGGATGCTGGGAATTGAGCTCAGGACCTCTGGAAGATCAGTCAGCCAGCACTCTGATTTACTGAGCCATCTTCCCAGCCCCCTCAAAGAGTTATTATGAGTGTTGTTTTTTATGTGTAAATCAAGGAGACTGTAAATCCAGCTTTATGAAGATCATTCACTTAGCATCCACAAAGCCTGCCTGAGTCAGGGCTGTAGCGCCTTAAAAATAAAACAAAATGCCTGATCATTTTCTCCCTCAAAATATACCAAGAGAACTATATCTTACATAAACACAGAATCTTTACAAAACCCTCACAGAATCCATTCGACTTCAAGCATCTACTTCTCTCCTAATTTTTCGTCTGACTTCTGGTGTCTGTGGTGTTTGAGTAGTAGACGAGTTTGCTGCTGCTAAGGTGTCTCGGAGCTGTCCGCTTCCATTGTCTGGTAACTCTTCTGCATTATTTGTCTCAGATGAAAGGCCCTTCGCTGGATTGCTGCATAAACATCTTTACTAAAAGTCTGAGACCAGTGGCAGAGGCACATTCTGAGAACCTTTGACCTTGTGATGCTCCTTTGTTTTTGTTTCATCTTTTAAAAAAATCTTGTTCTGTCTAAAAATTGTTCTATTAGAAATAATGTGATGGGCCGGGCAGTGGTGGCTCACGCCTTTAATCCCAGCACTTGGGAGGCAGAGGCAGGCGGATTTCTGTGTTCGAGGCCAGCCTGGTCTAGAGAATGAGATCCAGGAGAGCCAGGGCTACACACAGACACCCTGTCTCGAAAAACAACAACAAAAAATAAAATAAAAAAAAGAAAGAAAAGAAAGAAAAAAGAAAGTGACATATGTTAAAGTTCACCACACAACTTGTGAGCCATTTTGTTTCTTTGCAGCAAATTTTAGCTAAATACAATGATCGAAGCCGGGCGTGGTGGCACACGCCTTTAATCCCAGCACTCGGGAGGCAGAGGCAGGCGGATTTCTGAGTTCGAGGCCAGCCTGGTCTACAAAGTGAGTACCAGGAAAGCAAAGGCGATACAGAGAAACCCTGTCTCGAAAAAAAACAAAAAACAAAACAAAACAAAACAAAACAAAACAATGATCGACACTTAGGCTCAGTGAAAGTATCTAGGAACTCTCTCTGTTCGGAACGAGCCCTGAATTTTGACACTTTCTTTTCGGGGTGGGGAGGGGAAGTGTTTGAGACACAGGGTTTCTCTATATAGTCCTGGAGCTCACTTTGTAGACCAGGCTGACCTCGAACTCAGAAATCCGTCTGCCTCTGCCTCCTGAGTGCTGGGTTTAAACGCCTGCCGCACCACTGCCGGCCTGACGTGTTCTTACATAGCCAATCCATAAAGGAACGCACTAGTTCCTGAACTTGGCGGTCCCGGAAGTAAAACTGTGTGACCCGGGTGAAAGACAGAAAGCACTTCCGTTTCCGTACAGCCGTAAACAACATGGCGAAGGCCGGCGAGAAAAGTGTTGGTGGCGGCAAGCGAGGCTTGAAGAGGAAAGCTGCCGCTGAAGAGCCTCAAGAGGCTGCGGCCGCGAGCGATGGGACGGCGGAGAGCGGGGTGCAGCCCGCGAAAGCGGCTGCCTTCCCCCCGGGCTTCAGTATCTCGGAGATTAAGAACAAGCAGCGGCGACATTTGATGTTCACGCGGTGGAAACAGCAGCAGCGGAAGGTACGCGCGCGGGGTTGGCCGGGCACGGGCGGAGGGGTGGGGCCGGGGGCGACGTGCACGCGCGGGGCCGGGGTCGCGCGGGGCTGGAGGACGACGTGCACGCGCGGGACTGGAGGGCCGGGGCCGGGGCGCGCGGGGCTGGCGGCCGACGAGCACGCGCGGGGCTGTGTGCGCGGTCCCGCTGGGGCGTGCCCCCGGCCCCTCGCTTGGCTGCCGGTCTCCAGCGTCTGCCTTTTGCCGGGTGAGCTTGGAGTGGGGGATCCGGCCCTTGCCTGCTCGGTGGGTCACACTCTTCGGGATGCCGAGGGTCCCGGAGCCGAAGACCCAGCCTCTCCCCCTGATGGCGGAGGGCTCCGCCCCGTGGCTTTGCGCAGCCCGCCTGTCTAGCGTTGGGTGTAAACTCCTGGTTCTAAAAGGGGGCCCCAGACTCTTTCAAGGAACCCTTGGTGAAGTTTCAGCGCTGAGAAGTGTCTGTCATAGCTGTGTTTGCTCTCTGCCGCCTTGTGCTCCGTCCCGGGAGTAAACCTAGGCTGAAAACTAGACAGATTGTAAGTAACGCTTACCCAGGAACATGAGGCTCATTTGTCTAAATTACAGTTTTAAAACATTCCCTATTACTGCATACATAGCAACTAACACATGATTTTATATTTGCGTTCTCTTACTGGAGGGCCTTGGCTGGATCTTTTCGTAGGATCTTTTCGTAAGCGCTAGGTTGCTACTGGAGTTCTTTTTATTTTATTTTTTTTTAAGATTTATTTTATTTTATTTATATGAGTCCACTGTCTCTGTCTTCAGACACACCAGAAGAGGGCATCGGATCTCATTACAGATGGTTGTGAGCCACCATGTGGTTGTAGAAATTGAACTCAGGACCTGGGGAAGAGCAGTCAGTTGTGAAGGTTTTTTGTTTGTTTATTTGGTTGTTTTTTTCTTTCTTTCTTTCTTTTTTTTGTTTTTTTTTTTTGTTTTTTTTTTTTTCAAGACAGTTTCTCTGTGTAGCCCTGGCTGGCCTGGAACTCACTCTGTAGACCAGGCTGGCCTGGAACTCAGAAATCTGCCTGCCTCTGCCTCCCAAGGTCTGGGATTAAAGGTGTGCGCCATCACCGCCTGGCAGTCATGGGGTTTTTATGGTGGACATGTCACCTATTTTGGTTTACAAACATGAGGGAGGAATGTCCTAAAAGCCTTTTTTTTTTGGACTGAAGATCAGTAGGCACTACAGAATGTGTCAGACATTTTGTCTAGATTCAGGAGATAATAGTGTATACTAAGTAACAACTAATCATGTTTTCAACTTCCTATTGATCTTAATAGGTAGTTTTGGTTATAACCTATAAGAATAACTAGTGGTGACCTTATTAGAAATGTCCTGAGAACTCATCTCCCATTTCTGTCTATTTTCAGTGCTTTTCAAGAGAAGTAACCATTATACCCATGATCTTTAGAAAGCATCCACTAAATGTTCAGACTTAATGTTGATTCGATGGAAGCAGAACAAAGAGCAAACTCTTTGTTAAATGAATCTTCATGATTAGCCTGCCCATATGTAGTTCGGTGTTTTAGCTATTAAAGAAAGATCAATGTCTCGTTATGGGTGGTAATATGCACCTGTAACCTAAAAACTAAGGAGTCTGAGGCAGGAGGATGGTCAGTCAGAAGCAAGCCTGGGCTATCTAAGTAGACCTTTAAAAAGTTTCATGTGCTTATTTTAAAAGGTTATAGTAATTTCTCAGAGCTGACTTGTAGTTTCAGTATGAGTTTATGAAATAACTGCTGGTTTCTCAATATTGTTTGCTTTTATCCCAAAGGAAAAGTTGGCAGCTAAGAAAAAACTTAAAAAGGAGAGAGAGGCTCTTGGTGATAAGGTAAGAGAGGTTTATAGCCATGTATTTTGTCTTATGAAGTGTTTTCTGATACTGTGTTGTTTTCTTCTAAGACATTTCAGATGTATAAAATAATGTACTAAATCCCTTTCTACTCTTTACCCAACTTAGCAAATAGTGGTCACAATTCGTCCCGTAATCTCAGAGTCGCTCGCTCAGATGGAGTTGTTGGACTTCCCTGTGCTGTACCTTACACGGTGTGTTGTGTACAGTCAGTAAGCTTGATAATGCTGGTGATGCGCAGGAGGCAGAGAAAGCTCTCCCTGGCGTTGGAACTGGGAACTGCGCACTTTAGGCTTGAGGGTTTAACTCTTGTGACTTGAAGCTAAAACAACTACTAAGTATTCCTGCATTGTTGCAAGACGAGAGTTTTCATTTTTAGAAATTTGTATAAATATACTTAATTTATAATTTAGCTTATAAGATTTTTAAAGCCTATGGTTCTCCTCCCATTTATCACCTATAAATACCAAGTGAGAATAAGGATTTCTGAGAAAGATAAACATATTCAGGCTGTGTACAAACTAGGCATACTACTTTTCATGCACTGTCCAAATAGGATCCATTTAAAACATCTAAAGTCATCAATATTAGCATTGACTTCAGCATTCTAATACATCGTATAATATTATCAGCTGATTGCAGCAAATTCATGTACAGGTAGGTCAGCCTTTTAACATATTGCTGGCCCTGGGTTGAGGTGTAGCCTAATAGGCTTTCAACTGGTGTATACCACACCCTGCCTAAACACAAAAAGTCAGATTTTGGACTGAAAGATGACTTCCTGGAATTATCTTTAAAGATTACATAAGAGTCAGCAAAAGAATCCAGTAAGGTAAAGGCATGCTGCCAAGCTTGGCCAGCTGAGTGTAATTCTAGAGCCCACTGGGTGAAAGGAGATAGCCAACTTCCACAACTGCACACCTTACACACACACACATAGACCATCTTGAAGAGCTCATTAGTTCATCTTTCCTTCATGTCTCTGTGTGGCATCTATGTGTTCTCCTAGTTCTGTTGTACTCCTTGCAAATGTGCCGATACCATAAACTCGGCGGCATGAGAATTCTGCACTATCTGGTCATGTGGTATGCAGGGTGTTTTCTTGATGTTTGTTTCCATTACAAATGGCCACCCCATAGACAATTTATTTTTTTCCATAAATTAACTCCAAACAGAATTACTAGGTCGCTGGATAGACTTGCCACATTTCTGAATAGATCTCGGGAAGTACAGAAAGTCACCTGGATTTGTGCCTTACTAAACTTTTTTTTTCCTATTCTGCTGATTTCCTTTACTGTTAGATATTATTTTAGACATGGATCACTGTTGTGATGTCTTATTTTTAAGTCATTTCATTCTGAATTTACCATGTATGTCTTTTCAGATTTTTAAGGGGTAGTGTTATTGTCCCACTTTATTCCTAGGATTTATGTAACAGTGCTTGTGGTTGGAAATAAGGACAGGTTGTTCTGAGGTTATTTGAAGAATGTTTTGTTTCCCAACAGGAATGTTAAGTTGTTAATATAAACTGCTTCTAACACTTGGTGTTTTCCCTCTTACTTAGGCTCCACCAAAGCCTGTTCCCAAGACCATTGACAACCAACGCGTTTACGATGAGACCACAGTAGACCCCAATGATGAAGAGGTAATGTCAGAAACCAAATGCGAATGAACACCCTTGGTGTGTTGCTGTTTACCATCATGGTGGTCGTAAGATGTAGATATCCCTTCTCTCCTTCCTCATTGTCTCTTTTCCATGTCGTTACTATTTGTCTCTCCTAGAACATCTGAGAATGCACACTACGCACCAGATGATGTGATAAAGGTCTGGGGACTTGCATACATTACTTCACTTAGATCTTCTTAAATATTAAAATTACAGTTTAGAGCCGGGCGGTGGTGGCACATGCCTTCAATCCCAGCTCTTGGGAGGCAGAGGCAGGCGGATTTCTGAGTTCAAGGCCAGCCTGGTCTACAGAGTGAGTTCCAGGACAGCCAGGGCTATACAGAGAAACCCTGTCTCGAAAAACAAATGTGTGTGTGTGTGTGTGTGTGTGTGTGTGTGTGTGTGTGTGTGTATGTGTGTGTGTGTGTGTGTATATATATATATATATATATATTAGTAAATTTTGTATCTTCTCCATAGTGGTTTTGTTGTTTTTACAGGTTAGTCTTGTTAGAGCTGCTCCTGCCCTGTTTCATTTTCCCTCTGGCACATGCATCTCTGAATATGGCTTTGTTTGCTAGTTTGTAAAGATACAATTGATTCCAGGGTAGTGGTCCTCTAACCATAGCTTGCCTAAACTGGCTTCTCGTAGTTTATCTAAATATTGGCTTCATTTTAAGTTTTAGATAATTATTTCTCCAAAGACAAATTTATTTCTTGCTTTACTTTTTTCTTTTGTTCTGACTGGCACTTCTGCTGTAATGTTGACTAGAAGAGGTAGTGCAGGAGTCCTTGAGTGTTCCTGGTAAGAAAGAATCCTGCTGGTACCATCTCCTTGATGGGAATGTCATCAGCCGAGGTTTTCCTTATGCTTTACAGAAATCACACTTACGCTTGGATCCATCATGAATGATCATAGAATTCTTTTTCTGAAAATGTTGAGATGCATATGTGTTTGTTCCACATATTACCTTTATGCATCTATGGATTCTCTAAAATTAGTTAAAAATAAGTATCTTGCATTGGGATAAATCTATTCTGGTTATGATATTCTATATTTTTATATGTTGTTTTGGTTTGTTGATACTTGCTTAGAATTGATACATATTTGAACTCATGACTAAAATTATAGTAATGTCTCCTTATGATTCCTAACATTTTTTTCTCCTTTAAAAATAAAAACCTCATTGAGATCATCATGCATCCAGGAGAGTGGGAGGAGCTAGGAGGAGCTAGGCCAGCTCTGCGAGGGGAGTGGGAGGAGCTAGGCCGGCCTCTGAAGAAAGCCCGTGTTTATTCTAACCTTTGCTTTTTATCAGACTTAGTTTGTATTCTCTCAGAGTAGTTTTTCTTTTATCTTTTCTAATGAATTTTGTTTCATTTCTATCTCCCTTTTGTTTTCTTCTACTTTCATTGAGCTTCCTCTGTTTTTCATTTATCTATTTGCTCATTTTTTATTTTCTTTGCTATGAGCCATAAAATTCTCTTTGAGTATCATTCTTAGTAAATTCCACAAGTTTGAAAATGAGCTGCTTTCACTGTTATATTTAAGCTAGAGTTATTTTTAATGGAATATTTGTTCACTTATTAGTCTTTTCAATTAAAAATTTTAATTGGCATGTTTATAAGTCCATAATTTAATATATTTACATATCATTCCTGATGATTAAATTGTAGTAATTAACATTTACATCTCAAATATCATTGTGTGTGTGAGAACCTTCAGTCTTCTCTACTTATTTTTTAATATATGATAAATAACTTTAGATTCTAATGATCTTACTGTGCTCTGTTTATGTAATATAAAATTAGTTTTTCCCTGTCCTTAGCACTCACCCAGCCCCTGCAGATCCTATCACCCACCACATCTTACTTCATTAGTTTTCTCCAATGCCCAGTTCCTGTGCTTATCTCTGGCTTTATCTGGTCCTCACCAGGGCTGAGCTTTCTTTCTTTTTTTTTTTTTTAAAGATTTATTTTATTTATTATATGTAAGTACACTGTAGCTGTCTTCAGACACTCCAGAAGAGGGCGCCAGATCTCGTTGCGGATGGTTGTGAGCCACCATGTGGATGCTGGGATTTGAACTTATCACCTTCGGAAGAGCAGTCGGGTGCTCTTACCTGCTGAGCCATCTCACCAGCCCATGGGGCTGAGCTTTCTAAGGAATCATAGACTTAACTTCTGTGCTAATGTGTGCAGAGCTCTGGTTTCCCATCTGTTGCTTTACATGGCCCATGCATTTGACAGCTTGTTGGGTTTTTTTTGGTTTTGGGGGGTTTTTTTTGTTTGTTTATTTGTTTTTTATTTTTACTTTAGTCAAGAATTTTGGATGTTTTTTGTTTTGAGTCTTGTTGCTGCTGTTTGGTGTGTGTGTGTTTGTGTGTGTTGGGGGAGGGGGTGTGTGTGGAGGAGGAACTGAAACTGGACAGACCTCTGTGAGTGCTAGGTAGTCACTCCAGCCCAAGGGATTCACCAATTTCCCTTTCTAGTTGACTTCAGTTCATTGGTTTTTATGTATGCTAATTTACAAATATTTGAAAATATAGATTGATTTGGGTGATTTCTGTTAATTTTATTGTGCTTGTTTGCTTACTTTGAGTTTAGTCCTTTCCAGTTAAAGAGATTTTTAAGCCTGGCATGTAGTCTGTTCTGAGGAATGGTCAGTGTCGCCCTTGGAAACCTGTGCTTCCTGGTACTTTGGAAGGGCGAGTTGTGTACCTTCATAGGCTGCTCCCCTTACATATTCTCTCTGCATGTCTGTTTCATTGTTCCCGAAGGAAGAACATGTATTCTATGCCTCTCTGCTGTCTGCCTCTTCCAGTACGCTGAGTTTACCTTCTAGTGTTTATTCTTTTGTTAGCTGCATGCATCTACAATGATATTGTTTTGTGTGGTTACTTGTGTGTAATGATAATTACATTTTCTTGATGCACTCATCCTTGATCCCATAGAAAATATACCCTTCGTTTTGAGCAGCACCTCTTAATGTGTGTCGGTGTTACATGCAGGAACCACTTCAGCTCTTTAGGGACTCTGAGCAGTAGGCTTCTCCATGCTTTGCTTTGAGGTTATTCACAGACTTGAATTTAATATGTATCACTTATCAAGAGCATAAGGTTAGATCTTGCTTCTTTGGTCAGCCTAAAAATTAGTATTGAGTGTCAGCAACAGCTAGACTTACATATCCGTCTGCCTTTTACCCACTCTATATTTTTCTCTGTTCTTCCTTGGCTGTTTTCTTTCATGTTAATTTTTTACTATGCTGTTTTAATTCCTCTTGATTTTTAGACTATGGTATTCTCATAGTAGTTGCCCCTAGAATTATATCATGCACTGGGCTGGGAGCGGAATCCTCAACACTGGAAGGAAACAAGCAAAAGGCCATGTGTCTTTAATCATTAGAGACTCTACAGCAGAGCTAGAGAATTCTGCTAGGCGTGCAGAGGTGGTGCAGTTAGAGCTTGGTTTCCTCGGTCTTTGTATGTGCTTCAGTCATAGAGCATATGTTATCTGAGCATGGCCTAATGCCACAGTCACTACTTGAATTCACTGAAGCTTCTCAAAGGCACTAGAGTGTTTATCCATATGGTTGTCTTTTGTGTGCATACAGGCTTCTTATTGTAGCACCTGTTTGCCAGGTCTCTAGGTCTGCTGCACCATCTAATGTTGTTTTCTTTTAGTTTGCAGGATTCCCTTTTTGTTTCATAGCAGATTTAATAGCTGCTAAGTATCTCAGGGTTGTTTACTGAAAAATGTATATTTTGCTCTTAACTGTTCAGAGTCTAAGGCTTTTCTCTTTCTGTACTTTGAACATATTCTGCAGAATATTAATCATCATTATTTCTATCTGTCTTACCTCAAGGTTTTCTGTGATTTTTAACAGCTTGGCACTACTGTGTTTATTACTGTTGTTTGATATCCCACATGGGATTTGCTGAGCTCCTTAGATACGTGTCAGTATTTTCATCAATTTTGTCTTTTTAGCCGTGATTTCTTCACATCCCTTTCTGATTTTCTCACCTGTGGATCAGGACCCCGTCACACACTGTTGTCAGCTTTGACATTATGCTGCAGGTTTCCCGTCTCTGCTGTATTTCTAGGATGGTTTCTTGGTTCTCTGCACTGGACCATGTTGCTATCAAGTTGAAATTGTTTTTCAGTTCATGTGTCAGCCACACTGCCAACTATTTCCCCTGACTGTATATCATACTCCTTTTCTATCAAGTTATGGCTGAACGTTAAGACATTTTAGTCGATACAGTATTGTAGTTCTAGATTGTAAATTATTTAATTAGTTTATTTTGGATTTGTTTAGTTGACAGGATCTTCCTCTGTAGTCCAGGCTGCCCTAGACAGTGTAGCCCAGCCTGGCTTCAAGCTCAAGGCAGTCCTCCTGCCTCAGCCTACCTGGGATTACAGGACTAGCTAGTGTGCTCAGCTCTAGTTCATTGTTTAAGGACTGACTGTTAGTGTCTGCAGCTCACCTGCACTTCAGAGTGGGAGGTCACTCTGTTTTGGACAATGTCCCCTCAGCCTTGTTTTGTCTTTCACCTGCATTGCTGCTGACTGTCCCTGTTTTTATCAGGCAGTGACTAGGCAGGTACTGTTGAACCCCTGGAGTCCCTCGGACATGCGTCTTTCTCATCTGAGCTGTGCATGTGTTGGGGATGCCTTCAGAAATATAAATGTACATTTACATTTCTGGCTACTCTGCAACCCTGGTCTGACCAAGCTGTGTTCTTCTTACCTTCCTCCCACCACCTCTGATTCTTGTTCTCTTCCATTCTAGACTGCGACCCCCTCCATAGAAGCTAGGGCTGTTGTTTTTCCCCACCAAGAGACTGAGGCGAGGGAGCAGCATTGGTCGGGAATCCACACATCTTAGTTGGTGCGCTGAGATTAGCTTTGATCCTAGGTGTTTATGCTTGTGCAGAAGGGGAATCTGCTTCTGCATGTCACTGTTAATGTCAGCTAGCAGTCAGTCAAGCAGTGCTTGAAAACCCATGCTCAGAGAACTGTGTGATAGCAAATGATCTCTCCTCTCTTCTCAGGTGGCTTACGATGAAGCGACAGATGAATTTGCTTCTTACTTCAACAGACAGACGTCTCCTAAGATTCTTATCACAACATCGGATAGACCTCATGGGGTAAACACATTGATTCGTACAGTCCATGAATTTTTATATTTAAATGCTCCATTCAGAAAAGTGAAATAGTTAATTGCTTTTGATGATGAAAGTGAATAAGCCAAACAAAACTAGCTGATGGGGATTAATTAGGTTTACTGAGCGTAATTCTTCAGGATAGTTCTGCAGCCTTGGCACTGTTACCATCACTGCTGGCCACACCTTATAATGGAGTGCTATCCTGCCCAACGGGATGATTAGCAACATGCCCAGCCTCTGTCCCTTTGGACCAGCAGCGGTCGGTCCCACACCCCTACGCCAGTTCCACCCACAAAATGTCTCCAGATATTGCCATGCCCCTGTCTCTGTGAAGTCGCACCACCCTGTGGAGACCTGGGCTTTTAGATGATTGGCCTTGGGTCCAGGACACTGCCCCACTTGCACTCTCCCCCAGTCTTGCTCACTCACCTAACACTTCTTAGGATCCTCATTGCTCCTGTCCTCACATCCTTTCTCTTCTTTCTTTTGGTGATTTTTTTATTTTCTTACAGAGAACAGTTCGACTCTGTGAGCAGCTCTCAACAGTTATACCAGATTCACATGTTTATTACAGAAGAGGATTGGCTCTGAAAAAAATTATCCCACAGTGCATTTCAAGAGATTTCACAGACCTGATCGTTATTAATGAAGATCGTAAAACGCCGAGTATCCTTTGAATTTCATTTTAATGAAACTTTCCTGTCCTTTTCCTCGCCTGTTTTTAAACATATAAAAGAATAGGAAAAGGCTTCCCATCACTTTCAGAATGGATGTTTTCTGTAACATTGTATCTCTATCCCAGATGCTGTTTTGTTTGTTTGTTTTTTAACTTATGAAAACATTTATCAGGCAGGTGTTACACTGCTGTAATCTTTAGTAAAGGGTGCAGATATTAGTCAAGCAGCCATAGTGAGTTCAGACAAATAGTTCTGCCAGCTAACAGAACATTGTTCCAGGGACATGGAGGGAGGAGGACTTTATACAGAAGCTTGAGCTGGGTCTGCATGGGAAGGGGTGATGAAGGAGGTCTGCATGGGAAGGGGTGATGAAGGAGGCAGAGGGGTAGTCATTTGGAAAGGAGGAGGCATGAAGGCGCTGGCCCAGGTGACACCACGACTTTGGTATCGCTTCATCTTACGCTCTCAGGAAGCACATCACTTCATGGTTCTGGGGCAGGAGTGAAGCCTTGCTATGTGGCTCCTGGTGTTTCCGGTGCTAGTAACAATGAAACTTTTCCTGTAAGTCTCACATCTGAGACAAATGTCATCTGACTCCAAGGAATTTCTGTTGAGATGAAAGAATATAAAATACATCTAGATTCTTATAGTTGCTACCATTTCTTGAATAGGGCCTATAATTTCAGTATCTAGGAGATGACCAATTGCGTGAGTCAGAGTAGTAAAGAATTTGTAAAAATAGCAATAGAATGTTCTGTTCTGCACAGGACAACACATTCTTTTCATATCAATAAACACTCGGTGTTTTAATACTCTATTTTTTAATCCGTTTTTTTACAGCTTTCATTGTTTTTAATATAACATAAACATATTATTTTGTTTGCATATTATTAGTTTTCCAGAAAAATAACAAAACCTTTTTAATGTGGCATTTGTTGACTAAATTATAATTAAGTTTGACTAGATTAGTATACTTTTATATGCCTAATTACTCCAGAAAAGAATGGGTTTTTAAAGTGATTGCTGCCTGTATCACAGCTTCCCCAAATAGAACGACAAGGTCAGTTTTGGTTTTAGCAATTAGTTTATCATCATTTTGTCAATTCCACTGTAAGAAGGAAGCATTCATCAATTTAATATGGTTTTCTCTTTGCTTTAGTATTTTATATAGGTGCACAAATGATAGCACATGTAGCTTTCAGAAAGCCTGCACTGTTTCTCTGAAACATTCCCCATTCTGTTTCTCCACATACTCACCTTGTAGGGCCAGCCTTCAGCCTCTTCTCCGTTATTGAAACAGGCATGGTGACTGTTTGCCATGAATTTTGTTAGTTTAACAATACAACTTATGTACCCGCCTCAAAAAAACACCCAATTTGAGAGCCTGTAAATTCCGAATCTGTACTTTAGTTTTGACATAAGCCACACTGTAATAGGAATGTTCTAAATAAAATTCCCTCTAACAAAGGTTCGAGGGAATTATTGTAGAGCTGCTGGTTTTAATTTTCATGGGTTTGTAGTGTCCATGCAGTATGTGAAGTACTTGGCGAAGTTGACCCTGTAGTGAATTGTTAAATAGAAGCATTCAGGGTTTGCTATTGGCCTGTTGTTTTGTAGACACTAATACCTGTTTAAAGAAACAAACAAACAAAAACCCAACTAAACTGGGGTTAACAGAAGTTGGAGGGAAAGGCATTTTCATGGCTCATACTTGCTATGTTGGTGACGAGCACTAGCTAGGCAAGTTAGTTCTGACTGCATGAAGCGGTGGAATTGGAAGCAGTCCTTGATGGAATGGAGAAGCAAGCTACCCCAAGTGTTTGGTAAAACTGGAGCAAGAGTAGCTATATTATGTGTAGTATACAAGATTGTATGAGGACCTTCAAGTCAGAGGACATTTGAGAAAGTCGGATGTAAGAAATGTAGTTTGTACCTATTTTACTCTGTTAAACTAGCGTCGCTTTTCTGAACTGAGTCAACATTGACAGATGGTAGGAAATAAGCTGCTGCTATTGAAACTGATAGTTTCTCACTTGTCGTTAGGAAGTATGGGGTAGATAAAATGAGCCGTCTAAGTCCTATGTGGCTTATTATTTAATAGAACCAAGGACTAAATCCTGCCTTGATCACCACCTGTATTAGTATTAGAAAATGTCCTCAAAGTAGAGAGGACCAAGAGTAATCTTATTTTAATGATAGGTGGAAAATGTCATTTAAGAAAGTCAGGAGACAAGTAGTTGGGGAAGTGAAGATGTTAAATGACAGCAGTAATATGGGGCGAATTGGTGACAAATTGAAGAGAACTAATGTGGGCAGTATTGTTTTGTAAATCCCATATTGTGTATACATTGATATGAAATGGCTTTGATTGGGGCATAGTCTTAATTTTCTAGTACCATGACAAGACACCGTGACAAAAAGAACTTTGGTCAAAGTTTGACAGCTTAGTTTCAAAGAGTGAGACCATGATCATCATGGCAGGAAACATGATAGCAGACAGACAGGTATGCCTCTAGAGCATGAGCTAAGAGCTGCACCTCATCTACAAGTGGGCGAGGGGCAGAAGGGGTGGCACAGAGACTGGGCCTGGGGAAGGCTTTTGAAACCTCAAAGCCCACCCCAATTACAAACCATTTTCAAGGCTACAACTCCAAATCCTTTCTTAACAGTCTACCAGCTGCAAACCAACCATTATTGGTGCTAGTCTCATGCAAACCACTACGTTCTAAGGTTGTCTTGAAGGCAGCAGAAAAGTAACTAAGGCCACGTATTTGAGGTTGATGGTTTTAATTGGATATAAATTAGCTTCTCCCACCTGCCTTCAGTCTAGCAGTTCTCAACCTGAGGATTGCAACCCCCTTAGGGAGCTGAACAACCCTTTTACAAGTGTTGCCTAAGACCATTAGCAAACACGGATACTTACATTATGATTCATAACAGTAGCAAATTTACAGCTTATGAAATAACAACAAAAGTATGTTATGCAGCTGGGCGTGGTGGTGCACGCCTTTAATCCCAGCACTTGGGAGGCAGAGGCAGGCGGATTTCTGAGTTCGAGGCCAGCCTGGTCTACAAAGTGAGTTCCAGGACAGCCAGGGCTATATAGAGAAACCCTGTCTCGAAAAACAAAACAAAACAAAACAAAAAAGTAATGTTATGGTTGGGGTCACCACGATATGAGGAACTGTATTAAAGGGATGCAGCATAAGGAAGGTTAAGAAGCACTGCTTTAGTAAAGACAGCAGCCAAAGTGTTCAGTAAAGTGTACCCCCATCCCTTTAAGTACTTCTTAATTTTAAAATTGGGTCAAGTTACCCAGATACAGGCTGGACTGCTGGACTAGGCCATAAATCCCAGCTTTTTCCCCCCATTAAAACAAAAAGCTGTTATTAACTGAAATCCCTTGGTCAACCACTGATTTCAGTTCTGGCTGCTTGTGATGTAATTTGGCACTAGCCAAAAGTTATTCATTGAAAAGTAAAGTTGTTATAATGCCTTTAACCTTAAATAATAGTCTGTTTATTGCAGCTGGCACTCTGAGGCTTTTGACTGCTGTCCTTGCTGGTGGGTAGGTCTCATACATTTAATTCGTAGTTTATAGTATCTAGCATAAGTCTGTTCATGCTAGAGTACAAGTGGATTATAAAGGTTGATTTTGATTTCTCATTAATCCAAAGAGCTTGTCTCTTAAGAAGTAGCAGTAGCTTTGCTCTCAGTGGAACACATTTGTAGTCCTGTTGGATGACCTCTGTCATGTCCTAATCTTAACGAAATGTACAAGTGGGGGTGAACATACAGGCTGTATTGAATCCCGTCTTTCTGAGTAGTGGCCACTGAATAGATGTTTTTGTTCTGTACTTTCACATTGAGAATGATATTTAATTGTAAAAAAAAAAAAAAAGTGAGACTATAAGACTATTTTAGGTTAAAATATATTTTCCTGAAAGATAGTATGTGGTTTGACTTTAGTTTGGTAGGAAAAGTTCAGTTAACCCAGAAGAACAAATCCATCCATCCATCCATCCACTATAGATTTTAGGTGCCCTTGACCATAAAGAAAACCTGTTCCTCAATTTAGGACTTAAGTTACATTTTGCTGTATTTCTTGACTTTTATGAACAGATGGACTTATTTTGAGTCATTTGCCAAATGGTCCAACTGCCCATTTTAAAATGAGTAGTGTTCGTCTTCGTAAAGAAATTAAGGTGAGTCTTACATATTCCTTGATCAATATTGATCTCAGATTATCAGTCCATTCTTTTTTTTTTTTTTTTTTTTTTTGGTTTTTTTGAGACAGGGTTTCTCTGTATAGCTCTGGCTGTCCTGGAACTCACTTTGTAGACCAGGCTGGCCTTGAACTCAGAAATCTGCCTGCCTCTGCTTCCCAAGTGCTGGGATTAAAGGCATGCACCACCACGCCCGGCTCTATCAGTCCATTCTTAAAGATCTAATTGATTTTACTTATTTGATCTGATGACAGCAGGTTTTCTATTGAGATTTTGTGAGACCATAAACCATTTCGACAACAGTAGTCCTCAAAGCCACCTGTTACATTTTTGTCATTTTAAAGTTGTTTTAAAGCGAAGATTGGTGGTTCCTGCCTGTAATCCCAGCACAAGGGAAGTTGAGGCAGTAGGATCACTGAGTTTTAGGAAAAGCCTGAACTAAAAAGTTACAAGCCATTCTGAGCCAGTGAGACCGTGTGCCAAAAAACAAATGTCTAAATTCTAAACCCAAAAATTATGCTGTATAGTTTTTCTAATTATCTTTACTGGGCCTTTTTCTCCCCCAGCGAAGAGGCAAAGACCCCACAGAACATGTACCTGAGATAATTCTGAATAACTTTACCACACGGCTAGGTCATTCTATTGGACGTATGTTTGCTTCTCTCTTTCCTCATAATCCTCAATTTATTGGAAGACAAGTTGCCACGTTCCACAATCAGCGAGATTACATCTTCTTCAGGTTTCACAGGTGAGGGGCATACATTAACTTGAACTTTTGCCTGTCATGTAAGTTCATTAAGAACGTATATTCTGATATAACAAATCCTTTAAGCATTGCCATAGGAAATTGAATGAACTCAGTTGTTTAACTTTTGTCTCTGAAGATACATATTCAAGAGTGAAAAGAAAGTGGGAATTCAGGAACTCGGACCACGTTTTACCTTAAAATTGCGATCTCTTCAGAAGGGAACCTTTGATTCTAAATATGGAGAGTATGAATGGGTCCACAAGGTATGTGCTCACTGTTCCAAAGCCCATTTTAACTGTGTGCTCACATATTAACGTATTTCTTCCCCATGAACTAGAAAGTACCTATGTGATGTAGTGTCTTGGCCTGCTGATTAACCAGGATGTGCTTGAAAGTAGCCCAAAGAACCGTGGTATTTAAATGGGAATAGTAGTAATAACAATGTAGGAGGAAGAATCTCAAATCCAGACCTACCGTGCTACTGCAGCCTCATAGGGAGTGGGCGCCACAGTCTCTTAAGCCTGTTACAATGGTTCTGCTGCATTATTTGAGAACTACTGTTGCACTCACATTTAGAAACCAAAAAGGCCTACCTAGGAGCAGTACAGCCTTACCATTTTGTACTTTAAACTCCTGAAACTCCCAGCACACATAAATTAGACCTTAAGGCTGGCTGTCTGTCTGTCTGTCTGTCTGTTCAAGGTCTCAGACACAGCCAGAGTGTCTCAGCACTATTATTCATGAAGATCTATGAAAGCCAGTTTCTATCTTACCGAAGTTGTTCATTGTCTTTTTCTCCCTTTAATTTTCAGCCACGGGAAATGGATACAAGTCGAAGAAAATTCCATTTATAAAGGACTAGGGTAGTACTGAATTTTGCTGGACTGGCCTGTCTTGAAAAACTTGGTAATTCAACGAAACACCGTTTTCAAAATGGAATTTGATTTTATAAATCGTGTATTTGAACCAGTGACCAAGTACTGTGAATTTCTACTCCATATAGTAAATATAATTTTATTTAGGTCTGAAAAAATTTTAGGTATTAAAGTCCTAAAACTTGCTGTCATTTCAGATTAGTTGTAAATAATTTTATAGGAATGAAGATTCAAACTTTCTAATTTGCATTCCCAAAGGACTGTTAGGCTGGAAAAAGGCTTGTATAACCCTGACTTAATACGCCAGTCTTGGAGGGCCAGTTACTGGGACCTGGAGCAGTTACAGGTCATTGTCGTTAACCTGCTTTCTTGCTCCTTCCTACCTAGTTACCCTCTACTTTCCTACCTCTACTTTCCATTCAGGCATTGTGTTGAGTTCTCAAGTTCTTGATTCTTTGGTTTTTCGAGACAGGGTTTCTCTGTGTAGCCCTGGCTGTCCTGGAACTCACTTTGTAGACCAGGCTGGCCTCGAATTTGGAAATCCACCTGCCTCTGCCTCCCGAGTGCTGGGATTAAAGGCGAAGGCTAAGTTCTTGATTCTTTTAGTGGAACTTATTTCCAGAAGGAAGCAGCTACCTCTTGGTAAAACTGTGAATGCCATTACAAAGCTGTTTGGAATCTTGTTGCTGCCTGTGTGAGCCCACAGGGCAATGTCAAGTGCCCCTTTCTGTCTTATTTATTAAAAAGGGATTTTCATGGAGCTTACCATTTTAACCCTAACCCTGGTAGCCATCAAGTGCCCTGTGCCCCTTTCTGTCTTATTATTAAAAAGGGATTTTCATGGAGCTTACCATTTTAACCCTAACCCTGGTAGCCAACAATCTATCTCCCCCAGGCACTGGGTTTATAAGCCTGCACAGGCATGCCCAGCTTTCTTACACAGGTGGCAGGGATCTGAACTCGAATCACAATTGCATAGCAAGTACTCTTACCACTGAGCCATCTTCCTACCTGTATGTGGAATATCTAAAACAATTCCCATAAATAACTGAAGGACAGAAACTCCAAATCTCCTAATCTTTGAACAAAGATTTGCAGTTGTTCTGTAAGTTCCTAGAAGCCTTGCCAATATAAGGCACTAAGTCTTGGTGTTGAGATGATACGGCACATTTCACACCAGTAACAAGGCCAATGGTTTGTATGCTGCTTTATTGTATACTACAGCCAGTGTATATAAAATAGTTAAACCTTGTGAAACAGAAATCCATGAAATTCAGAGAGGTAGATGTTAAGGACTGACGAGTAGAAGATAGTGTATTATGGCACGTGTTAAAGAGAAGCTTTTGTACAGACTTCAAACTTAGTTCTCTTGAATATTCACTGGTTCATGAAAAGTGGTTTGAGAAACCTAGTGGGAGGAAAAAAGAAGATAAAGTATCACACAGGTAACTTTTTAAAACACTTTATCACTAATACCTGAGCAAGGTCAATTTCCTTTTTAAGTTTTGAAATGGTTTACATTCTGCCCATTTTGTTGGGTAATAACACATTATTATACTTTGAATCTTGAACACATTGTTTATCTTCTGAGAGGCGACACCCCCCTGATGTCAGCTATCAACCCCTTGCTGTGCTACAACACACGAGGTGTGATCAGTTTAGGGGTATGATATACTTTCAGTCATGAGTTTGTTGGTATGCACCCCACCATGAATCAACCCCTTTCTAGGTGGCTCACTTGAATGTTGGCTTATAAAGGGTTAAGCCTAAGCCTGTTTATCTGTTTACCATTACCAAGTACAAAATAAGTAAGAAAATACAATCTACAGTATAAAAGGCGCTAAAATCCAACTTTCCTTTAATTTTCACAACTGGCAGAAAAATCCTATCTTATGGAGTCTCACAGATTACCTCACTAAAATTACTACTGAAATATACTTTATCATAATAAAAAGGTAAATATAAAAATGCTTAATATAGAAAATCTAAAGATCCTTTGAAAAAATGATTACAGTCTCTTCTATTCACCTACACACGGAAAACACACCAAGGATACTTACTGAGCATACTACTGTCAGCAGCATAAAAATGAAACCACCTTAATGCAGCCCATTAGAGGAATGGATAAAGGAAGGTCTATGCATACAACAGAATACTGTCTTAACAGCTTAAATGTCTAAACTATACAGGACAAAACATCTCAAAATTTAAGCAATAGTTATACATTTAGAAATTACTATCTTGAAAAACTAACACTAAAGAGGTTTCAACAAAACCTCTGGGGGGAAAGCAATTAACTTTGATTAATAAATAGCAAAAAAAGTAAGGTCTGTTTAGCAAGAGTTATGTAACTTCCTGTACACTCCCAGATAGATCTACAAAGCCTATGTAACAAGGTATTTTAGGAAGCAGCTTCCTGAACTTTTCAAGTCAGAATGTTAGTATAAGGGTGTGTACCACACACAGTGTATTTTTAAAAACACACTAAGTTTGCTTCCTAATTCAATACTACTAATGTACCAAAGATTACAAATGATAGTATCCTATAATTACATCTTAAATTAGCCAAATCATTTTGGCCACATCTGCGAACAGGTTCTTCACACATGACATTTAGTCTAGGACACAAATATATACTCTGATAGCCATATCAGATAGTCCAAATCCTCAGATCCAGTTCACTGCTAACACAAATGTAAATCTCTCTCCTCTCTTGCTTTATCTTTGCTCAACAAATGAGAAATGGAGGTGGGGTGCCTGCTTACTCAGATACCCCAACTTTGCTTTCCCTAGTTCTCTGCTATGCTACTTATACCTTGGGTCTCTTACACCAGTGACAACAGTTAATCCACAAGGATACCTGCAGAGCCATTCCTATAAACACTGTAAATCTGTTAACGTTTCAGTTTGACAGGCAAATAAGTTAAAAAAAAAAAAGTATTTTAGGATCTACAAATAGTGCCAACACTACACAAACCCATGGCTGTTGGTAGCAGTGGACTTTTGAGTCTCCCATGCCTCCTTTTACAGTTATTACATCTATTTAGCATTCTGAGATATAAATAAAAACATTAGTCTTTGCGACTTCTAACCTAGTTTTCAGTAGCCTTCAAAAATTTGGAATGCCACTCAGGACTACAGGGATAGATGTCCATGCTACAAATAAAAAGACCTAACTGGTTTTTCCTTTGTATCAAAAGGGGGTGGTGTGAACTTACCTCAAGATAGATGACTACAAAAAGGAGCAGACTTTCTGGGGTCTGAAGGGATTTGTACTTGAAGACACTCCAGTCAGCAGAGGGTCATGTTGAGCATTCTGCAGACAGAACTGTTTCAAGTCTGCAGCTGCTTGGGAAACCTATGACAGCGAGAGGAGAAACATCTATTGGTTAAGGTTCTGATGGTTTTTATAAGTCTGGAAACACCTGAAATAAACATCACTTCAAAATAACTTACAGCTAAAAGTTCTATACTGGCTCATACTTAGAACACTAAGTAAATGAAGCTGAATTGCAATTTTTTTTCCCTACTCATCACAAGCATCAAGCGACTCATAGTATAATCCCATTTATCTGCAAAGCACAGCATGTCTTGTTTTTATATGATGGGCTGTTCAACAATCCCTGACAGCTTAGTTTGAGGAAAATAGAATTTGTCTTGTACAGCCCAGGCTGGCTTCAAACTTGCTATGCAGCAATAGCCTTAAACACTGAACATCTAAGCCTCCTGCCTCTACCACCTGAGTGCTGGGATCCAACTCAGGATTTTCAGAGGCAAAAACTCTAACAACTGAGTCACATCCCCCAATTATCTTGTTATTAAGTAAAATGTAGTATTAATAGTTCAACAAAAAGACTTTAGTCTTGAAAGAAACCTGGAAAAATGCCCGTGAACGTAAGGTAACCAGCACAGAACTAAGAATTCAATGTTCTTTAAATTTATACCCATCCATATACTACCTTGCAATTAAGAGTGACATGCACCTACCATATTTTTTATATATATATATATATATATATATATATATATATATATATATATATATACATATATATATACACACACACATACATACATACATACAGGTTAGGAAATACAGGATATAATAAACAATACTGAAGTCCTATTTGGGTTGTACTGTATACATGTATCAACACTGCCAAATCACATTTGCGGCAAATACGATGTTTCTTGAAGATAGGCTGCTCAGAAAGGTTGTTAGACTGGGCCTGAGTTTGATCTCCAGAACCCACATTTGAGTGGAAGGAGTGATCAAACTCTACAAGGTTGCAGTTCTCTTAACTCCCTGTGTGTACCATGGCATGCATGCTCACATACACACAGACACACACACACACACACACACACACACACACCTTTTAAATTAACTAGAGCAGAAGGCTGTCAGTGCCTGGCTCTGTAATTTAAACAGTTGAGTTCAAAGCCAGTCCAGCTACTTGCCAAAACCCTATCTCAAATTAGCTGATTGAACACAAATACCAACGCAACAAAGTGAATGGGTACGCAGACCCTGAATAACTAGAAATGCACTCAAGCCATTTAATTCCTATCTTTACTCTTAATCTCAGTTATCTCTACAATTACAACAAATGCCTAAAACCCTGGTGTTGCAGCCCAAGAGTTAATAGCATTTGCAGATACTCTATATCAAAAGGTCCTAGATAATAGCTATATTGTGACCTAAGGATCAATCACCCTGGATAAGTTTAAACTCAGCTTCAATCTACCTGTGTTTGGCTTATACAACAACTCAGTATATTAAGTCCCGTGTGACTCATAGACTCTGAATATTAGAGGTTCCTGCAGTTCTTAAACACTTGTACAAATAACCCACACCCTGCTTTGCCTCTTAAAAGTGGCTACTGTATGGAGGGTATGAGTTTTCACAGTTACAGCATTTGGTTTTGTTCACGATCAGCAGTAAGCATAAAGTGCCCGTTAATTCCTTTCCCACACATTTCTCCAAGTATGGACTGTGTCTCTGGGCACAGAATCCTAGGGAACAGTGAGAACCCTAAGGCTGTATGACTAACAGTGCAGGTTAAATGACAATGTTCCAGGCCACGTGGAGCACTCCTTTAATCCCAGTGGGCAGAGAGGCAGGCGGACCTCAGCTTGAGGCCAGTCTGCTCTACAGAGTTCCAAGAGAGCCAGGGCTATATGGAGAAACCCTGTCTCAAAAAAACATCACCCAGCATTCTAAAGAGCAACCTTGAGAGTTAAAACGGAATGGCTGCTAGTACCCAAGCCACAGGAACAGTCACTACTATCCAGGAGGTTGACATTGCAAAACTATTAGGCTTCCAAATGTCCTGACCTACCTCTGAGAGTTTGGTAAAGAAAGCACTTGTAAGCCACCTAAACAAATATAATAATAAGTTTATGCTAGCTTTAAAATGTCACATACAAAAAGCATCTAGCATAGGTGTGGTACCTGGATGATGTCAAATGGCAACTAAATTTAGGAACCTAGAAAAGACATTTAATGTTCCCAAGTGAGATGCGCCTTGCCATGGAAACTTCAAAAACCTGTTTTTCTGTGGTGGCTCAAATCATCCCAATCAGAAGCCTTCAGAAGTATTCGGGCATGAAGCAAGAGAAGCTCGGAGGTAACCACAGAGCAGGCAGGGTTTTCAAAGAAAAGGAAGTTCTCTGGGAGCTCACTGCTTTGGGCCACAAGGGTTAAGTACCACTACTGTAATTACTACATTTACCTTCCTGGCTTTATGATAGTTAGTATATATGAATGATGATGATGATGATCGCTGCAAATTTAAGATCTCTAATTTGGCCAAGACTAAGTCACTTGGATGAAAAGTGAGAATATGATTAGAGTCTAAACCAAGACTGATGGGCGTCTCCCTACCCTCCTCCTATGGTTACCACAAGGAAGTTGAGAGTTTTCTGACATTTCTACTTGAGAAGAAAGCTAAATAGAAGCCTTCTCCAAAAGCACGTTAGAAATAAGGACTAGCCTGCTGAATATAAAATCAAATCACCTTGGAAACAAGCAGGGTGACATGTTCTTGTTTCTTTTTATAATCACCGGGAAGTGTTTTCACATGTAACCCGACCTATTACGTCAAAAAGAGGCCAAACTGTTTAGGAGTTGAAAAAAAAAACAACCAAACGGTCCTTATAACCAAAGCGCCTGAATGCCTAGCCGACTACCAACATGGACAGAAGGCCTTTCCCCAAAAGTCAACAGCCCAAGACCCGACCCCCCAATCAGACCGCAAGCTCCCAGGCCAGCGCCCAAGGGTTTCTCGGACACTTGAACCAGTAAACAGACACCCCAGCAAGGTCAGCCGCGAGCACGCCGCCGCGGCGTCGGCTCCAAACACCTCTTTGTTCGAGGCTGGACCCAACAAAGGTGGAGTCCGCAGACTCCCGGGACGATCCGCAAAGTTGCTCATCAGGCCGCTGTCTGGAGCTACCCAGGCGGACTCGAGTGTGTTCAAAGGACCAGGGCTGGGAGTGAGTCTGGGGTGAGACGTGCGAGACGGAAGTCGCCCGCGAGACCCGCCGGGGCCGCCAAGAGTCGGCGGGCGGCGGAAGGGCGGGCCCCCTCCTCGCCCACGGCCCGGCCCGAGGAGCCGCGTGTCGCCTCGCGCTTCCCCCCAACCCCGGGGCCCACCGCCCGCCCACGCCCGCTCACCTTCACGCGGTTGAGCCCGGCCTCCAGCCGGAGCTGTTGGACCACTTTCTTCATGGCGGCGACGCTCGAAGAACCCGACATGGCGCTCGGGACAGCCGGGCCGACTCGTCAGTCCGGGCAGGGGGCGGCAGGTCGCGGGACGGCGGGGGCGGGGCTCCGAACTTCGTCGAAGTTTCCGGTGCTGAGCGCGCCGCGCATGCGCGCCGACGGCCCACCACCCCTCCCCCGGGGACGGCCGAGAAGGGGCGGAGCGGCCGGTGGGCGCGGTGGCGACGGGCGCGGTGCGGCCCGACGCCCGGCCGGCGCCTTCCGCCTCAGGAGGGGCTGGTTAGGGCGAGGTAAGAGGACGTCCCCGGGGCAGACTCGGAAGCGCGGCGGCTGAGGGGCAGGTCGCGGGTGGGAGGGAGGTCCCGAGCCCGGCGACCGACGGCCGGGTGAGGGACGTGGCAGCGCCGCCTTTGGGCGACCGTCGCATGTCCCAAGTCGGGCCAGCTCAGCCCTGTGCGAGGCACCCTCGGGCAAAAAACGGCTCGCCCAGCCCAGCCCGGAGCCGAAGGCGCCGTAACCGACCCGGGCCGCGGGACCCTGGACGGTCCGAGGCTGGCCTGTCGCCGGGAGGTGCGAGCCGCCCCGCACAGCTTCATATTAGCGCTGTCTTTCTGGAATCGGTCCCCTTGCTTTTTAAAAAATGAAGCGTTCGCGTTCGGGGATCGTTTGCTCTTTTGATGTCCCTGTGATTGCTGACGTGCTTGTAACTGATGAGCCCCAGAGGAGTTTTCAGAAGACTCAAAAGTTTAGTAAGAGTTAAATTAGTCCTGTTGAGACCTAACTTCTCTAAACGGGAGGTTCGTCGCGAGTGCTGTTTCTTTGGGATACTGAGAAAAATGACGTGGTTTGCTCTGGGCCAACACATCACGTTACTGAGCAGCCAATATCAGTTTGGTGTTTTACCCAATCCTTAACAGTGACCATCTAAGAAACTTAGGTTTGAATTTAGCCCTACTGCTTGCCCTGGTGTGCTTGGGCAAGCCGTTTAAACTGCCGAAGTTAAAACGCTCCCAGGATTTCTTGAAGAAAAAAAATGAAACGAAATGAAATTATATGTGTAAAGAATACGAAAACTGAGGCTGGAAGATGGCGGTTAGAGGACTGGGGAACTGAGCCCTCGTGCAGAGGACCTAAGGTCACGTCCCAGCACCCACGCTGGAAACTCAAAAGCACCAAGTCCTGGGCTACTGTCACCCTCACTGGAGTCTGGGAACGTTCACATTCACACATTTACATTAATACATAATTTAAAAAGCGAACGAACGAACAAACAATATTGTTTGTTTGAGACAGGGTCTCACTTTGTAGCTCTGGCTGGCCTGAAACTCCATGTAGACCAGGCTGGCCCCGAAACCCAAGCACTGTGATTAAAGGCTTGCGCCTCCAAAATATATGAATTAATACGAAATGTGACACAAATATTTTATTTTGTGCCTTGTTACCTATAATGTATGCTAAAATGCAGATTTCTAAGATTAAGGTGTAACTTAAAGTTCTACTTTATATTAGTTACAATAATACTTAACAACTATGGAATGTGCTGGAAGGAATTTCAAAGATTTGATTTTACATGGTATAGTACCCAATATTAAGGAAATGTTGAGAGATAAACAATTTTGTTTTAGACTCAGAAAGTTTTTTGTTTTCCTTTCCCCAAACTATTGAGTTGGGGAACCAGAATGTATTGCTGTCTTACACACCATATGTCATCATAGTTTCATAGTATGTCCATAAGCAATACATATTGGGATAGGAAGGAAGGAAAATAAAATTGCCTTTATATCCATTTACATTTGAAGATATGAGTATTAAATACAGTTCATGAACTGTCATTATCTCCTAGTAAAAGCTTCTTTTTTAACCATCTACAATGTTCTAAAATATTTCAAAGGCTTTACCATGTGTTTATATATTAGATGATTAAAGATAGACTTTGTTATCAAAATGAGCCCTGGACTTGCTTCTAAAAAAATTTCTACAGCATAGGTTTCCCAATTTTTTTTAACTGTTACATACATGCAATACATTTATTTTTATGGCTTTGCTAATATGTTGGTATAATAATTAGCTTTCATAATTGAATATGGAACTTATAGGAACATTTTGTTAAAGAAATGTTTGCAAAAGTGTTTAAGATAGGGGCTGGTGAGATGGCTCAGCGGGTAAGAGCACCCGACTGCTCTTCCAAAGGTGATAAGTTCAAATCCCAGCAACCACATGGTGGCTCACAACCATCCGTAACGAGATCTGGCGCCCTCTTCTGGAGTGTCTGAGGACAGCTACAGTGTACTTACATATAATAAAATAAAATAAATCTTTTAAAAAAAAGTGTTTAAGATAGCCAATGAAGATTTGTATTTTTATTCAACATTTATGCATATTATCACCCATTTTTCAGGGAATGGGACATTAAATATTTTACTCTAAAATGTTACATTTCTATCCTTCTATCTTACCACATTAGCATTCACCTTATGCTATGAGTTCTGTCTTAAATAAATTCCAAAGGCCAAAATGCTAAAGCTTGATTGCCTGCCTGTGGACTATTGGAAGGTTGGGCCTTTATGGAGTAAGGCCTAGTGGAAGGAAGGCAAACTTGCCATTGAAAGGGGTATCAGAACATTCACCTCTTCCTCAGTCTTTTCATATAAGCCTCTGTCATGTGTCCCTGCCACGATGTACTGTACTGCCACAGGCTCCAATCAACAGGTCAAGACATCATTATAAATAGACTTCATTCATCAATTAGTACTATAAGTCTTAAATATACCCTAATGGTGTGTAGGTTCAGAGATGTCCCTGGGCACTTCGTTTTTTTAGCTAACACAAGTTACCTTTTAGGAGGGTTAGTGCTTTATTGGGTCACCCGTGTACTAGGCAGGACAAAACTCTCAGAACAGAAATATAACCTGAATTTATCCTAATCAGAGAGATCTGTGTCTTCCCATCTCATCTGCCATAAGGTTGACTATATTCTGATTTCTCTTAGTTTAAAGGTGTTATCACTACCCGAATGAATTTAAGAACTGGAAAGAATCTTAAGCTCAAGTCATTTTCTCTCTTATGACTGAGGCATAGACCACAATGAATGACCTTATATAGTTTGGAGGACTAGAACCCTGCTTTGGTAGTGCTCAATCTGTGAGATTGCTTTCTATGGAGTTCTGATGTAAATATAGTCTCAGTCAACTCCCAATTTCTAGTCCACTGAGTATCTCTTTGTATTTGCTTATCTCAACCAATAACTAAAAAATTCTCAAATCCTTATTTACTTTGAAGAATATGATAAATTTTTAAAATCTGATTTTAGCTCTGCAGTTGAGTCTCAAAGTTATTTTTGATGGATCTCTGTAGACGTCTGCTAAGATCAGATGTGACCTTGGGATACTTTTCAATAACTTGACTTTTAACAGATGGTTCTGGGGCTCAAACCTAAGGGCTTTGCATGCACTATGCAAGTGATCCCCAAACGCACTGTACCCCCAGACTAAACAACTCACTTTTAGACACATTGGTAACTGTTGATTGAAATTAGTATACAAGATAAGATTGATCATCCATTCTTGATAGAAACGTTATAAAGCAAAATATTGTAGTACATAGAAGATTATATTAGAACTGTGTCTTAGTCAGGGTTTCTATTCCTGCACAAACATCATTACCAAGAAGCAAGTTGGGGAGGAAAGGGTTCATCACCCAGGAAGTCAGGACTGGAACTCAAGCAGGTCAGGAAGCAGGAGCTGATGCAGAGGCCATGGAGGGATGTTCTTTACTGGCTTGCTTCCCCTGGCTTGCTCAGCCTGCTCTCTTATAGAACCCAAGACTACCAGCCAAAGATGGTCCCACCCACAAGGGGCCTTTCCCCCTTGATCACAAATTGAGAAAAATGCCTTACAGCTGGATCTCATGTAGGCATTTCCTCAACTGAAGCTCCTTTCTTTGTGATAACTCCAGCTGTGTCAAGTTGACACAAAACTAGCCAGTACAAACTGTATAGTCATCTTCTCTTTACTCGTCAGATTTCTTTATGTTCTAATTGGTATTACTTTGTCCACTTGCTTGAAAATATAAATGTTATATTAGGATTTAGTATGTGAAATGATTTGGTTAGGATTAACTTGAAATTCTAATCATGCCCAGGTTTGTTTGTTTTTTTCAAATAAATATTTTGTGTTTATTCTATTTATTTTTCCTCATTAAATTATTTATTCACATTATGGACTGATCACAATCCCCTCCCTCCTCTCTTCCCGGTCCCACCCTCACACCCCCTTTCTTATCCCCCCATCCCCTGTTCCTCAAAAAAGAGGTGGGTACCAACTCACGCTGGTACATCCAGTCCCAGCAGAACTAAGTGCGTCCTCTCCCACTCACCCTAGACAGGGTCTGATCCAAGGCCGGCCATGACGGCAGAGACAGGGCCCCTTCTACTGTGAGCAGACCCACATGTAAACAAGCTGCACATCTGCTATAGCTGTGTAGGGGGCCTATGTCCAGCCTAAGAATGTTTTTTTATTAAATATTTTCTTAATTTACATTTCAAATGCTATCCCGAAAGTTCCCTCTCCCCTTCCCCCGCCCTGCTCCCCTACCCACCCACTCCCACTTCTTGACCCTGGAGTTCCCCTGTATTGGGGCATATAAAGATTGCAATACCAAGGGGCCTCTCTTCCCAATGATGGCCAACTAGCCCATCTTCTACTACATATGCAGCTAGAGACATGAGCTCTGGGGGTACTGGTTAGTTCATATTGTTCCTCTTATAGGGTTGCAGACCCCTTCAGCTCCTGGGGTTCTATCTCTAGCTTCTCCATTGTGGGCCCTGTGTTCCATCATATAGATGACTGTGAGCATCCACTTCTGTATTTGCCAGGCACTGGAATAGCCTCATACGAGACAGCTATATCAGGGTCCCTTCAGCAAACTCTTGCTGTCCTATGCAATAATGTCTGAGTTTGGTGACTGATTATGCATACCCAAGTTTTAATTTAAATTTATTAATTAAATAACAGATTCATTCAAGTTAGTCAAGCATTGGGTGAGGTTATTATTATAAAGATAATATAGACGAGTCATGAAAATTGACTCTATGTGAAACTTCAAAACTAGAACCATGTCACAGATAAGCCAAAAAGGAAAAAAAAAGGATGAGAATTTTAACAGCAAAAATTCTGGCCTTTGTTACTAATAACTAGTTTCATCTAGTTTGTCTGTTACCATGCATTTGCTTAGTCAATCTGTTTTTAAAATATAACCTCAAAAAAGTACAGCTTTCTCATGGTATGAGCATGTCTAGTGGCTATGATGACTGCTTCATAAAGTCTTTCCCTATATTGTTTCCTTCAGCAGCTACCAAATTATATTTGAAAACTTCCCCACCACTGAATCTTATTCCTAATAGACTTAGTTTCCTAACGGGCCCTTTTACTTGGTTTTAGCTATCTAAAACTTCAGTCTCAACCAGGCGATGGTGGTGATACACATATTTAATCCCAGCACTCAGGAGACAGAAGCAGTTAGATCTTTGCATTTGAAGCCAGTCTGGTCTACAGAGTGAGCTCCAGGGTAGCCAAGGCTACACAGAGAACACTGTCTTGAGAAAGAAAACAAAACAAAACAAAACAAAAACCACAGACAGGCACATACAAAAGAATTTGGTCTCTATTACTTTTCCAGCTAGAAATTTCTAAACACGACTAAAATATTGCTAAATATTGCTACTTTGCTATTACTTGAGAAAAAGCATACTAGAGTGTAGTTTACCAAAAAACAATAGTAAAGTAGATCTTTATTGATAGTTCTTGAGTTTCTTAATTACAAGTTTGTTCTGAATTAATATATTTAATATATCTACATAAAGTTTTCAGTTTCTTTCTTTTTTTTTTTTTTTTTTTTTTTTTTTTTTTTTTTTTTTTTTTTTTTTTTTTTTGGTTTTTCGAGACAGGGTTTCTCTGTGTAGCTCTGGCTGTCCTGGAACTCACTTTGTAGACCAGGCTGGCCTCGAGAACTCAGAAATCCGCCTGCCTCTGCCTCCCGAGTGCTGGGATTAAAGGTGTGCGCCACCACACCCGGTTCAGTTTCTTAATTCAAATACTATTCAGCGAATTCATACTTATATAAGTGATACTTTAAATGTTATTTAATAACTCTATTAGTTATTAACATGACCCAGCCATTGCCCCAGTAATCGAGGCTAAATCCTATAGATTTATTTAATCAGCTTAGCACAATCACTGGGGATTATCCCAATCTATTTTTCTATGTGCTAGACTGCTCCCCAGGTACTTGCTGTTTGAGTCTCGCTTGGGTTAGTTCTGCTCCACTAGTCTGTTCTCAGGGGACATTTCACTTGGGCTTGTGCGCCTGATTCATCACATCTAATGGAGACCTCTATTCTCTCCATCCTTTCTCCTTCATCTCCTTCTTCCTTATGGTCCCTACATGTGATCCTCAGCCTGGTAACTGAAACTTAGCCTACTTATATTCTGCCCAGTAATTGGATGTAGCCACTTTTATTTAACCAATAGCTATAAATTAGAGAACAAGGTTTATATAGCATCACATGGTATACGTGAGGATCTGCTTGTAGGGAAAACCAGATCTTGGGGGCTAGTAATATGTGAATCTAATTTGATTCAAAAGATTGTATATCCCACAAAATAATTTTATTAATTTTGATAGTGTTAAAGTCAATAGTGGTATCTAGTAGTATTTCATAGCACTAAGTATTAGCTGTATTAAATGCATTATTATTAATGCATTTATATATGATATGTATATATAACATATAAGATGTATTAAAAGGTTTGAAGAGTTTTGGATTTGTATGTTGTTACTACTTGGAGGACAGTGTAAAGCAGTGATACAAAAAGTACGTTCTGCCTTTAGATACAAAAGAGCTTTCACTGTGTTAGTGTGTAAGTATCATCAAGGATTGGCAACTTCGGAAATTTCTATTTAGAATAATATTTCAACTACTCTGTTTTTATCATACATATATATGTATGTATATATATACACACACACATTTTTTTATTCATTGATATAAATTGTCATAAATTCTATGAGGAAAACCACAGGAAAATTTAAAAATAATGCCTGATATAGTTAAAGATTAGTATTTTTAACTAAAATGGTTGCTTACATTTATGCTGTGCCCTGGAAGAAATGCATAAGAAAACAGTTTTCATCACTCCATGGCCATTGGTATAAAGTTTTTAAAAGTGTATTTCTATATTATATATAGTATATGTTTAACCCAACATTTTGACCCACGAAAAGTGAATTGTTTAGTAAATAGTAAACCATCGCCTTGTCAAATGTAATTACCAGTTTGTTATCCTCGACTGGTATGGTGCTCCACTGTAAAGTGAAAATAAAAGGCATTTAATATGAGTGATTTACTGATTTATTATGGCTCAGCAAGAGCACTCCCCTTTATGACTGTGTACCTGGCAGAGCTGCGGCTTACTGCTTATGCCTAGCATTCCAAGGAATATCAAGTCGCATGTCACTAGCTCAGGAAGAAACAACAATTCTAAAATTCAAGAACACTATCACTTCCACATCATTATAAGTTGAGAAGGCCATCTATATAGTGTGCCTTTTCTTAGAACCACTGGACTACTTACTGCATAATATCCTTTTAAATGAGAATAATAAGATTATATATATATTTGTAAGCTTATATTTTGGGTTTCTATTAAAGCTTTTATGTTTTTCTCCTTACTCTTTGAACACATCAGAGACCAGGAATAGCTGGAATGCTATCTTAAATCAAAAAATCTATTTAAATACTTATTTAATGCTGCTTAAATGAAGAAAGATATATTAAATATCCAAAACTCCACCTGATAACTATCCCATTGAGACATTGGTCAACATGTCGCTCAATCCAAGTCGACCATCTTCATCAGAGGTAAGAAAACATGCCTATTACTGGTTTTGAAAAAAGCAAAAAATATTTATGACATAATGGTGGATGCTAATTCTACCATGATCACAACTTCCCATGTCACATTGGATTATGCTTCTTATATCTCTAATTCACTTTCTCTGATCTCCATATAATCAGCAATGAAGCAATCTTATCACCTTCTTATTGTTTCTCAACTGAGGATGCCCTCATACCCAGCTTAAATTCCTTAGGGGGCAAGATCGCCCTGACTCGCACTTTGACCACTTTTCAGCTCTTGCCTTATAATTTGCTAAACAACATCCCTAATAAATACATTTTCCACCTAATCTTCTCTGAACATCTGAGGATGAATGTGCAGTAAGGACAGTTTTCACTGTCTCAAGTGGAACATTTTGCTGGAAGGTAATTTGGGATATATGTCACTCATGACTTGCTCCTTTGTACAAGTTTTTTGCTCCCTCTTCAATCACCATCAACCTTCTGTTCTTCCTTAATCTACCCCAATCATGCTTTCACTTTCACAAACTTTTCACTTTTAAACTCTTGTT
>LR749744.1:460451-470740 GCA_902729485.2 Mus minutoides
GTGGGAAGGGAGAACTGACCCCACAAAGTTGTCTTCTGATCTCTATGCACAAAGTTTTGTTTTAATCATAAAACTTGGATGTAGATTTGCAAAACAAACATTTGCTTTTCAGTACAAAAGATACTGCATTCATTTGTACAATTTTAAAAGACATATTGTTTATTATTTATTTTGAAAGTACTTACTGGAAATCATCAAAGTTCTAGGCTGTGTAGAAACATAAGATGTTAAATTATATTTAATACATTAAATTAGTATTTATCTTTGAGTTAGGTGACTAAAGCTATTAATTCATTAATATGTTTCAAATCTATTTAAAACAATGTCATGGTATTTTAGAGTATCTCCTCAACTTACTTTACAAGCTCTGAGGGAGCGTCTTGGTGAATTTCTTGGTGTAGATGCTGTTGCAGAAAAATTTTTGTTTCTGAAATGCATTGGAAATAATTTAGCTGTGGTAAGTTTTCTTGCTTTTTTTTCCTTCTAAGTAAAGTCTATATTATCAAATTATATTTCTTAAGTGCTTATCAAGTCAGTTCCTTGACCTACTATGAGATAATTTAGAACAAATTCTAAAATGTTTGTAATATTTTATTTTCAAAAAATATTTATTAAAATTTTATTGCATATAGAGATAAATATGCAATTTGTCCTTAAAGTGTTTTTGGTGTAGTTGTGAAAGTAAATTATATAATATGAAAAAATTGAACATCATATTTTATATAGTGAAGAAAGTAAGATTTTTCTAGCAGCAGAAGAAGGTAGGTAGGGGACGTTGAGGAAGAAATGATACTCAAGTTTGGATCATAAAAGATAATATTTTATCTTGAAAAGAATGAAGGGTCAGAAGAGATTTCTGAGCAGAGAAAATAATCAGAGGAATAGAAAATTCAGCAACCAAGAAAGAATGAACAATTATATTTTGTTATATTAACCTTGTCAAAAAGTGGGGAGGGCAGAGTTGAGAACCAATTATAGAGTACATTTTTAAAGATCTTGAATGCCAGAATACTTCATTTTTCTCTGAAGCCTTGTTTTGAGCAAAAGAATAGCATAATTAGATCCTTTAATGAAAATTACTTTTCTTCATTGAGAAATGGAAGACATTATGGGCACAAATTCCAGCCAGTTATACCATCTGAGAAAGTTACAGAATTCTTGATGCCTCTACTTCTCCATCTGTAAAGTACAGATGACGTTCATGTCTACCTAATGAAGGGTGAAGATTAACTAAGCTCAGAATAGTACCACACACACACACACACACACACACACACACGCCGCTTCCCATGCAAATGGTTACCATAATTATTATTAGAAGACATAACATTTCAGTTAAGTTTGGTTCAGTGAATAGAAATAGGATTGGATTGTACATTCTCTGTGATCCAGCTATAGTTGCTTTTATTGATATGCTGTATGTCTTCCATAGAACAGCACAGAAAAAAATCATTGAAAAATATTATCAACGATTTAATTTTTTTCTTATGTATCAACTCTAGGTAAAGGAAAAGCAAGAATCAGAACTGAAACTCAAATCATTTGCTCCTCCATATGTATGTACTATGATGTTAAACTCATACTGATTTTAAAATTTAAAGTTGATTTTGTTGGTTTTGACCTTTTAAAAAATTTTCCTATGTTTTAGGCTCTTCAACCAGAATTATATTTGCTTCCTGTAATAGATCACTTAGGAAATGTTTATTCAGCATCAACAGTTACTTTAGATGAACAGGAGAGTATTAATGATACTACGGAGATTAATGGAACAATCCACAGGCCAGATAGTGTATCTTTGTCAAAGGATGAACCTGGAAATTCAAGTTTGTTGGAAAATACATGGAGAGACTTTACAAATCAAGAAGAAGGTGATTTCAACTAAAATGGGAAAGACAAGAGTTTTTTATAGATAATAAATTGCAGCAACCAAGCCTATATTCAAATTTTGGGCAAACTTACCTTACAAATACAGGCAAGGAAAGCTTCAGTTCAAGTGAAGCTTTAAAATGGACAAGTGGGGAAAACACAATAAAATACTTTGTTAAAAATGAATTAAGAGCTAGGGAGGCAGTTCAGGGTGTAATGTGTTAGACTTGCAAACATAAGGACCCACATTCAGTCCACAGAACCTGGGTAAAACAACAACAAACAAAAAAGTTGGGCATGATGGTACGCAGTTGGACCCCAGCATTCGGGAGTCAGAGACAGGTAGATCCTTGGATCTTCTAGCCTACCTAGACTGGCCTACTTGCTGAGCTCCAATCCAGGGAGCTATCTCAAAAGCACAATTGTCAGGACTGAAAAGATGACTCAGAGATGTGTTTGCTGTTCTTACAGAGCACCTGAGTTTGGTTTCCACTATCTACATCAGGCTGCTCTCTATCTCCAGTCCAGGACATGTGCTGCCCTCTTCTGGCCTCCATAGACACCTGCACTTGTGTACATCCCCACACAGGCACACATGATTTAAAAGCAAATAGATCTTTAAAGGCACGCACGGAAGTAGATGACACTTGAAGATTGACTTCTGGTCCCCAACATGTACAGGTGTACACACACCCATACACACTGGTGCACCTACATACACACATGCACACACAGTGGCAAATTAACCAAACTGCTTTCATTAAAATGAAGTTTACAGGAACAGAACTGTATAGAAAAGTGTCAGTTGAACATTTTCATCATATTTCATAGGCAAATAAGGTGTGCAAGGGAAAAATTGGTATAGTAGATGTAAGTGAAATATATCTCCCCCAAACTAATGACAGTATCCATTATAGCTGCAGGATATTGCTTTGTAATTATATTTCTTGACATCTCAATTTATTCTACACCAGATGATATCTCAAACTTATTGTTTCTGGCTCTTCTATGCCTCCTTAGCTCCCAAATAAAGACATGGTGACCCTATGTTTATTACAAGATCCTTGTACTATTGCTGGCCAGATACTGAGCTATTCTAACCTGTCTATGCTACCCAGCCACGTGCCCCATTACTTGCCATCTTAGTCCTGTCTTGGTTGCTTCTGCTCCATCAGTATCCTTATTGCAACTCTCCTTGGGGACCTGCTTATGGCAGATGCTCATGTTAAAGCCTCTCTCTCTCTCTCTCTCTCTCTCTCTCTCTCTCTCTCCCTCTCCTTCCCCACCTCTTCTCCCTCCCTCTCCTTTTCTCATTCTCCCTCTCCTTCCTCTCCTCCCTCCTCCTGCCTTTGTGGTCCCCACTTGAGACCCTCTCTGGGATTTGAAGTCCCAAATTGGCTGGCCAGGTCTTTATTAACCAATCAGAGGTAATGAAAAACATTTTTTATTCAATGTTGAGATGGGAGATGCTTGATAATGTAGATGTCTGGACTGCAATCAGATCTCTGGGTATTGCAATCTGCATCTGAGTTCACAGTGCAGAAAACCATTCTCCAACAAATGCCTTTAATATTCCCTGCATTAATATTTAGTATCAGATGATACCAGTGAGATAGATACTTTATCTTGGCATGTATCTGTCATTCATGGTAATTCCCTTAAAAACTAAAGAGAAAAAAAATAAAAACATTCACAGAAATCCAGCATTTCTGAATGGTAAAAGGTGGAGTACCTAATATAGGTGCAATTGCTCTTCATGAAACTAAATTGTGTAAGATTTCACATTCTACATAAAACTGCACAAACTTTAAAAACAAACTTGGTGGGAATGTTAAATTACACAAGTTCCTCACAAATGTGGTTATTTTACATTTCTTTCTGTCTGTGGGTGTGGAGGTGAGAGAAGAACTTGTAAGAGTGGGTTCTCTCTCCACGATGCTGGGTCCAGGGGTTAAACTCAAGTCTTCAGATTTAATGAGTGCCTTTACCTGCTGACCCTTCCTGCCAACACACATGTGGTTCTCCAATCGGGGTATGTTGGGGTCATGGGCACACAAATAATACTGAAGTCAGAAATAAACCAAAAGCAACTTTATTCACTGCAGGAAAATGCTTCTAACCATTTAGGGTCCCAGTCAGGCCCTGGAGCTGACAACAGGACCTGGAAAAGGCAGGAGAAGTCTCCTTCTGAAGCATAAGACCACAAGCAGATGTTCAGGGTATAATAAAGAAGGAATTCAAAAACTGAGGGTTAGTTCTTGAGCCCAGGATGTGGCGAATAGCAGGAAGTTGCTACAGGCTCAAGGCTCTATCTTATCTCAGCCTTCATTTATGGGGCTCACACAGGCCACTAAAAAGAATGTAAGTCTTGAGGGCATGCAGTAAGATTGGGCAGCAGACCAGTGCCTTCAAGTACTCTAAGCTCTTGAGGTTAATTTTCGGTGCTTTTCTAAAAACAAAAACTTCCTGCAATTCAAATGAGGTGTTAAGGAGCTAGTGAGATGGCTCAGAGGTTAAGAGCACTGACTGCTCTTCCAGATGTCCTGAGTTCAATTCCCAGCAACCACATGGTGGCTCACAACCATCTGTAATGGGATCTGATGCCCTCTTCTGGTGTGTCTGAAGACAGTGACAGTGGACTCATAAATAAAATTTAAAAATCTTTAAAAAACAAAGCAAACAAACAAATGAGGTGTTAATGTATGCTAGTTCTTTAAAGTTCCAGAAACTAAAGTGTGTATTAAGAATAAATGATTCTATTCAGAAGTAACTTGTCAAATTTGTGAGGATATCTATAGATATCTTACTGATATTATGATTAGAGTGTGAAACATTTCTGTAAGGACCACATTTTAAAGATTATTGTCCCTAACTGCTGTTACTGTTTTTAAGAAGCCTGTGCAGCCTCTGGACCAGGGATGGGAGGTGGAATATCATAGCTTGAATGTGGATGTCTTCCACAGATACATGTGTGAGCACCTGCTCCCTAGCTTGTGGCATTGTTTAGGAAATTGTGGAAGCTTGAATGTGAGGCCTAGCAGACAGACATAAGACTGTCTGTGTAGCAGGGCTCGATGTTTGTATTTTGCCTCTACTTCTACCACAAGCTCTTGGCTTCCTGGTCATTTCCATGTAACAAGCAACTGCCACCTGCTCTTGCCTCAAGAGCCACAAGCCTCTATAACCATGAACACCTCCCTGTCTTCCCAATCATGGACTATGTGTATCTTAATATTTCTTCATTTAGAAGTTTTTGTCAATAAACTGGGCTTGAGTAATAGCCATCCACAGTTTTATGCTTAGCCAAATATATTTTTGAAAAACTTCAAGCTAAATATTTTGAGTCATTGATTTTATTTGGATGAATCATTATAATATAACTATTTATTGTCATAGCAAGGAATTTTCATTTGTATTTCTTTTGATCCAACAAGAAGGAATTTATAATTTTTTATTGTTTAGGTTAGTATACAACGGGATTTCTTGGAAATATTCTATTAGTCTATTTTGTATAGAAGAAAAGATTTGAAATCACTTCTTTGCTTCTGATTGACCCCATTCATCTCCTTCTGAATGGGAACTATCTTCATTAGAAAAGCATGGCTAGTGAGAACGTGTGTGTGTGTGTGTGTGTGTGTGTGTGTGTGTGTGTGTGAGAGAGAGAGAGAGAGAGAGAGAGAGAGAGAGAGAGGTGTAGTAAAGGGAAAGTGAGAGGTGGAGTCTGGTGCTCTGAGATCCAAGTACCCCACGCTCTGAAACTTAAAGTGCTGACCTGAGTACCTGCAGAATGCTTCCTTCATACAGCCATGATATGGATGGCGTTTTCAGGATTTAGTTAGCAGGGTAAATCTAGTCAAGCATTTTTCTACCATTATAATATGAGGAGAGAGGATGAACATGTACCATGAATATGTATTTCTCGAGAGGTAGCTAAGGATCTTTAAGAACTCTGTGTCCAAGCTAAAGAGTTCAGTGGACAGTGAATAAGAGTGACATGATTGAATTTCAGTCCTAGAAACACAATTGAGGTAACAATAAGAAGAATAGATTTGGGCACTCCAGGCCTGATCTAGGAAATGACAGTTGGGATTGAAATCAGATCTTGATGTCAGGGGTTTCTAAGTCTTGGGAAGTATGCTTCATCCCCGCAGCACTTTAAAGAGGAAATGGGCAAGTCAGACCTACTAAGGCAAGGCCAGGACTTGAGCGGTGTTTCATTAAAGCCCATGTTCATAGCACTGAACTAGAGGCATATTGAATTTTCACTGTTGCTTTAAAACTAGTATACACATTATTAGTACTCTAAACCTTCACATGCCATTTCTTTGCTTAAATTTCTCTTAACTTTGTCACAAACAACTCAAAGTACAAATCTTAGTTTCAAAGTTACCCCCTTTCTGTGAATCTGTATATTTTCACAAAACATTATCATTTTTTCAAGAGTAAATATAGAAATAGGTCTCTTGTCATGAAGATGCATAGATATTATGCATGTGTCGTGCTTTGTATTGATGGTAGGAATGACCAGAATCTTATATTCCTACCAGAAAGGACCCACAGATCTTCTACATTTCCATTATTTCTTTGCTTGGTAGCTGAGGGTAGGTGAGCAGATTGGAGTTTTACTATTTTAAGCAGCTGTTATGTCTAATTTTAATTAATTTAATATTAATGAGATCATTTTGAAAAATTCTGTTTGCTTGACATTGCCTATGTCAACTGGAAAATAAGATAAATTAAAATAAAAATCATACAACTTCAAGTTGAAAAGAAGTTTTTGTTTATATGTATTGGTGTTTTGCCTGCATGTACATGTACCACATTCATGCAGTATCCGAGGCCAGAAGAGGTCACTAAAGAATCTTTTATTCATACAACTAATATATTGTAAAACTTATTCTGGAAAATATGAATTTGTATTTGCAAAGTTCATGAGGTGAGGTTATAATATATACATATGGAAACAGTGCTTGGGCTGGAGAGATGGCTCAGCAGTTAAGAGAACTGACTGCTCTTCCAGAGGTTCTTAGTTCAATTCCCAGCAACCACATGGTGGCTCACAACCATCTGTAATGGGATCCAGCTCCCTCTTCTGGCGTGTCTGAAGACAGCAACAGTGTACTCATATAAGTAAAATAAAATCTTTTTTTAAAAAGGAAAAGAAAACAATGCTTTACTACTTTTCCAATATTTGAATTTTATTTGCCATTGCATGAACATAAACATCAGCTGAGGAAAGCCAACCTACACAAAATCACTTTGGAAATTCCAAGTTGCTGGGATCATTGGAAGAGTCAAATGATTATTTTGGGAACCTAAAAAGGTAATTAGTACAAATGTTGATTATATATATTCTACTCTGGAGTATAAGGAAAAGAATGTATTTATATAATGATTTAGATTACAGTCTTTTTGTTTGTTTGTTTTTGAGACAGGGTTTCTCTGCGTAGCCCTGGCTGTTCTGGAACTCACTTTGTAGACCAGGCTGGCCTTGAACTCAGAAATTCGCCTGCCTCTGCCTCCCAAGTGCTGGGCTTAAAGGCATGCACCACCATGCCCGACTGATTACAGTCTTTTCAAATTAAGCAACAATTGTATAAGCAAGAGAATTATATTCACTAAAGAATTATATTACTAATAATTTTCAGTCATGGTAGATCCATAGTGATATCTTATTTTACTATTCATATTAAATGTGGTTTATATTGATCATTAATGAGTTTGAAGGAAAACATAGCTCAGCATAATTTATATATATATGTGTGTGTGTATATATGTGCATATATGTGCATATATATATATATATATATATATGTGTGTGTGTGTGTGTGTGTGTGTGTGTGTGTGTGTGTGTGTCTTCCTATGATGACCAAGCTGATACTAAACTCCTGGGCTCTAGCAGTCCTCTGCTTTAGCCAGGAAAAAATTTAGGACTACTGAAACAAGCCACCCTCTAGCTTTGAGATTAATTTTAAACAATTTTAGTTATATTTGTGTTTTTATAACATCAAAACAATCAATACTCATGGATCAAGTTTTAATATGTCTTTCAAATCTGTTATTCTCTTTTAAGTCCATTTCTTTGGAAAAATAATGATGAGGATGAGGATGAGGAGAATACAACTCTCCATAGAAGGCAGGCCAAACTGGTATGATGAAAATTTTTATTTAATTGTACTATTGCAACATGAGAGATTACAATTGAGCTACAGATTAAATATTTAAGTTTTTATTAATAGTGCCATAAATATTTTCTTGTAATATCAGTATTACCACTGGTGAGTCAATTTTTGTGAAGAGATAATATGCCCAAATGAGTGGGATGAACATGTTACCTACAACAGCTTTTTATATCATTGTCTTAAATGTTCTCACTGTTCTTAAGGTACTTTAATCTAATTGTCAGTTTTAGTAGCTAGTTTGTAACTTAATATGCTGGTAGATATATTTCATTACTTCTGCTCTTTAGAAGAGATTCCTTGAGTGTGTTGACAAGGTATATAATAGTAGTTGATTGTTATCACCGGTTCTCAGTTGCTAGCAGTGTGTTTTTGGATGCTCTGTTTCATGTGACTAGCAAAAGTCTAAAGAAGCTAATGGACACCAAATCACCAGTTTTTTCTGAAGAACTAACAAGACATGGAGAGAATTTTGTGAATACATGCAGTATGAACTTAGGATGTTAGTTGTGGGGAGCCTAGCTGCCGCTCCTTAAAGATGGCGCTGACTGCCTCAGCCTTATCAGCCTTACTGGCATAAATAACTCCTAATATGGCATTAGGCTGTGTTGACAGTGATATGATCCTAAGCCCGAGAATATGATTCTAAAGCCCGAGATTTCCTGACGTATGAGCAGGAGCCACATGGCATTCTGTGAGTGGCCAGGATAGGGTTTAATTGGTTGCTTCCAGTGGGGTTCGGGGCCATTCACCATTAAGCTTAAGCTGTAACTGCATGCATCAAGTATCCTGAGTAAACCATCTTGAGAAGGAACCTGTTTGTCCTGTGTCTTATTCCCGCTGGTCAGGGTCAGCGCAGGTCAATTAGTAAGATTCTAGAAATATTACATTTAGTATAGCTAACTGTCTTAGTTAGGGTTTTATTGCTGTAAACAGATACCATGATCAAGGCAACTCTTATAAGGACAATATTTAATTGGGGCTGGCTTACAGTTTCAGAGGTTTAGTCCATTATCATCAAGGTGGTAGCATGTCAGTATCCAGGCAGGCATGGCATAGGAGGAGCTGAGAGTTCTACATCTTCATCTGAAGGCTGCTAGCAGAATTTTGACTTCCAGGCAGCTAGGATGAGGGTCTTAAGCCCATGCCCACAGTAACACACCTATTCCAATAAGGCCACACCTTCTGATAGTGCCACTCCCTGGGCCAAGCATATACAAACCATCACACTATAAGTATCTATTACCAGGCACTATTTTAAGCATTTTGCACATAATTTAATTCCCATTTCTTCTGCAAACAATAATGAAACCTTAAGAGATAGATATGATTATAAATCTTGATTGTTGACTTAATTTGGATTAAAATGTGCCTAGGTATTAGTAAGGAACATTTCTGGATGTGTTTGTGAGCATGTTTCCACAGAGATAAGTGGATAAGATCCAACCTAAAGGAAGATACCACATTCCAGCATGCTGGGGGCCTGTATAGAACACAAGGGAAGAAAGAGGGAGGTCTACTCAGCAGATATTCTTGTTCTGGTACCGGCCGGCCACTGTGAAGCAAATAGTTTGCTGGGCCATACAGTCATGCTGCATGTTGCTGTCTCATCATAGGAATACTAGTACTATAGGAAGCCAGCTATGACCTGAGATCTCTAAAACTAGAGCTGCAGTCAGTCTTCCAGAGATGATCAAATACAAGTATTCTCAGTGGCTCAGTGGTTTCTGCTAACTTAACTCAGTGAACCTCTTATCTTGGCAATTCGCCCTTAAAAAACACGTCTTCTTCAAAGCACTTTCCTCAGTCTTTCAGAAACTGTATCTGGTCATCATAACCATCTCTGGTCCCCTTTATTTTCAGTTCCTGTTGAGGTTTGGTCTATTGCTGTGTGTTGTAATACGAAATTCTACACCTGAAGGTCTAGGACTACGAGTGACTTCTCCTGTTTACAAGCTTTTGTGCAAACCTTGTTTCTTGATTTAAAACTATTGGTTAAATAAAATTGGCTACCGCCAATTATTGGAGGGATTAGAAGTAGGTGGTTTTAGAGTAACCTGGTTGGAGGAAGAGGAGGAAGAAGAAGAGGTAGAGGAGTAGGAAGAGTGAGGTGGGGGAGGGAGGGAGGGAGGGAGCAGCGACAAGGGAAGAGGAAGCATGAGCACATGGCCAAGAGAAACAGCAAGTATCTGGGGTACACCACTGAGGAGGTAACCAGGCCTACAGTTAGAGGAGTAGTTTAGG
>LR749744.1:470840-516598 GCA_902729485.2 Mus minutoides
ATATATATATATACACATGCCTTCCATTTGTGGTATTTAGAAAGATGTATGGAGAAATTCTAATTTCTATTACCTTGGAGAAATCTGGTTCTATAACTTACTCCAGAAATAAGACTTGATTAATTTAAAGGTAGTAACTAACTAGTAAATTAGACAATTAAAAACCTAGCATAATTGAAAACAATTTAAGATCTATAAAAATAATGAGAAAAACATCAACATGGCAAGGCTTGGGTTAACAAGAACAGGTAAAAATAGGAAAATTGAGACAAGAGCTGGCAAGATGGTTTAGCAGATTTCGGTGCTTGCCGTCAGGCCTGCTGACACCAGGACCCACTTGATGGAAGAAGAGAACAGTTCTGCAAGTTGTCCTCTGACCCCTACAGGCATATATCACACACAACATCAAGTATATAAATAGAAAAACAAGGAGAAGGGGGAGGAGGAAGAAAAAGGGAAAGAAGACGATGATGAAGTAGAAATATAAACAGTGGATGTAGAGCATATAAGAATAAGATACAAAACAATATGCTAACATTTTGAAAATGCAATAGACTCATCAATTTTTCTTGGCTCAGGGTGAAAAACAGCAGTATTCATCTTAAAATTTTAAGAAGCTATTATATTGAGCCACTAAGACTAGAACTCTTGAAAAGAAATCACATTTGGAAGAAAGATAATGAATTTTTAAAGCTTTTGTTTATACTGTCTTCATAAAATGTCCAAGTATTAGTGAAATGGAGAGGTGAGACATAAGAAATAATCTGTAGAGATAAATGTAAAATTGGGAGTTCATCACTCTCTAATAAAAGGACATTGCTGATATGCATTAGCAAACATTTGTGGACAGAAGAATGCTTGCCCCTGTCAGGATCTGTTCATTCTCATGCTTGTTTACAGGTGTGTGACAAGGAGTACATTACCCTGCCAGATCTGATTGATTTTCCTTCATTCCCTTCTCAACGAGTTTCTTCAAGATTAACTGATACCTCTTTATTAAAAATTGAGAGTAAGTATTTGTGAGACCATTAATAGAGATAACTCTGTGTGGAGCAAAGTTGACTATTTTAATAAGGAGTTATTGTTTAATGGCCAAAAAGTTTCAGCTCATGAATACTTTTTACACTTATGGAGATGAATGGTGGGAATGGTTATACAACATTGTAACTTAATGCCACTTAATTGTTCATTGAAAATAGTAAATGGTAAATTTTGTTATACATATTTTACTATAACAGCTACATTATATTATGTTACAGTATTATATTAATATTTGTTAGTTACTAATATTATTTTATTCTCAAACATGTATTTTCCATCTGATATATAAGTATAATAACTTTGGGCCCAAAATAAATAAACTAAAAATTTCAAGAATAACTTAAACCTGACTACCTAGTTTTATATATGTATGTAAATGCAGAAGAAATATGCTGTTTTATAAATCCAAGCAAATCAAAATGTCTCCTCCATGTTCTCCATAGTGGTAAGAGCAGAAAGAAAAACATGACTTGAGTATATTTTATTCTTGCTGTTTATACACTTTCAGGTTTTAGCTCTGTCTTTTGGAATATGAAACATCTTTTAGCTTTTCAGAATTGATAACTGGGTTATATATAATCTCTCTAGGAGAGAAGATTATTGAACAAATGAAACAAGTAAAGGAAGAACGAAAATATCTGGAAAATATTAGAGAAGAACTAATAAAAAAAGTTGAAAAGCTATTTGAACAAAATAAATCGAAACGATATCATGGTAAAGTTTATTACCCAGACTTTATAGCTATAAATAAAACTAATAATAAAACTAAGGTCTACAAGTTGATACAGCATAAACTAGAATTATAATTAATATTTAAGGTTTCACTTGTTATAGTTTAAGTAATACATGGTTGAAATTTGTTCAATATAGAAAACACAGTCATTCAACTTGTTTGCTACAGACATGGACTTTAGGAGCCTTCTTTGAGTCTTTGAGCACTCCTGGGTACTTTATTTTGGGATATATGTGCCTCTCTGCTATACTTATATGAATGAATGAAACAACATAGGAGGAAAAAATCATTTTCTTGCAATATAATGAGAAGGAATATGTTTAGGGCTAGTAGGGATGAATGGAAGGTGAAGAAAGTATGATTATAAAAGTATCTTTTATTTGCCTGATGTAATTGTCATCTCAGAGGCTTACTGCCTGTCTGCTTACCTAAGCCTAGTCCTGGAAGCTTCTGGCCTCCATATAATTATCTAGGCCTAGAATGTTTTCAGCCTCTCAGACTTACAGAAGAATAAGCTCACCCTTTCTGAATTCTGGCTTGCTAGTCATCTCAGCCATTCAGGCTCAAAACTCCTCTCCACACTGACTGATTCAAACTGGCTTCTCACTGAATTGGTCTGCTCAGCCTCATACTAACTTTAGCAATATGTTCTAATCTTCTGGCTCCTCATTCTCTGGCTCATTCTGTCTTTACCTGTGTCTAGCTTGTAAAACTTTCTGTCTTTACCTGTGTCTAGCTTGTAAAACATTCTGTCTTTACCTGTGTCTCTCTCTGTAAAACTCTCCTAGTAAAAACTGCCTCTGAATTCTACAAACTGAACTGCCACAAACTCAAATGCCTCCCAGTTCACCGACTTAATCCAATTGACTAGAACTCAGAGATCTGCATGTTCCTGTATCCTGAGTACTGGAATTAAAGGTGTGTACCACCATGTCTGGACCTAAGCTTGTTCTATAACAGGCTCACCTTGAACTCAGAGATCTGCTTATCTCTGTCTCCTGGGATTAAAGACATGTCTATATTCCAGCCAGATCACACAGACCTAGAAGGTCTTTGGATGTGATCTGGCTGGAATATAGACATGTCAGTATTTATACCAGTAAAGCCATGTTCTAAATTTAAATTCCTCTACAGATAATGGTTTGAGAAATGTTAGATAATTTAGAGGCTTTCATTTTGGGTTGAATTTGAGGATTATGAAGAAAAAGCCATATGTGGGATTAATTTATTTTAGAATTCTTAATTTATAGTAAAATGCTAAATAGCACAAAAAGTAGCTTGAAGGCCATGGTCCATTTCATAAGCTCATTTGAACATGTTTAAGAATATTAAATCATTACCTTAGAAACAGCAGCAGTGACTCAGCCTTGAGTAATGTTGGAAGAATCTAATGAACACTGGAATAGATGTCACAGGGACTAGATCCCAACACTTACTTAGGCAAGGTTTTCCTTTTCCTTGGACTTATGACTCTTTCCATATCTAAAATGGAAATTATTGATCACTACTTCAAAAGTAATGTACATAAGAGGAGGGGGAAGAGATTCTGCTATGTGCTGACTATTCTTTTAGGTACTAAGAATGCAACAATGAACAGAATAGACCTGCTCCTGGCCCTGCTATGAGAAGTATGCTTCCAAATGGTATGAGAAGGATAACAAGAGAACATCAGCTAGTGATCCACATTTTAAAACTAATTTAAAAGATCACAGTTGGGGCTGGAAAGTTGGCTTAGTGGTAAGAGAACCAGCTGTTTGCTCTTCCAGACGATCTAGGTTCAGTTCTCAACAGCCATACATTAGCTAGCAGTCACCTGTAACTCCAGTTCCAGGGAATCCAATACCTCTGCCTCTGTGGAAAATGCACCCACGATGGACAGATGTGCATACAAGCAAAATAAATAAATAAACAAACAAACATTAAAAACAGCACAGTTAAGAGTAACACATTATTGGCCTTTAGCTAGGGATCGTAGGAAGGTATTTCTTAACAAATACCCAAATCAGATGAGGCAGACAAGTTAGAAACAGCAGTGTGCATAAGAGGAACCGTATTTCCAGCACTGAGGCAGAGGAAGGCAGATCTCTGAATTCACAGCCAATCTGATCTACACAAGTTCCCGAACAGCCAGAACTACGTGGGGGGGTGGGGGAGGAAGAACACCTAGGGCTTTGCAGTAAAACTACTGTTTTTAAGCCCCAACCCTGTAAAACTATTTGTTTTTAAATGAAGATACTAATTACCACTGAGTGGAGTAATGGTTACAGGGTCAGAGGGGGGACGCTGAGAAGATGATGCAGCTTTCAGAAGGATGCCAGTACTGTGGCTGCTGAGTGGAGAGCAGGGCTTGGAGAGAAGGCAAAGTGCTGAGCTGAAGGTCTGCGCGGCTCTGCGGCTGTCATCCAACCATCCTAGATGTAGGGTTGTCAGTTCTATGGTGCCCAGCAGACTGTGTGTATTGAGACTTTCCTTAGTACTGAAATAATTTACTTTGCTCAGCAAAGGGCTCAGGTTTGAGAAATTGCCTATATTAATTACCTTTTTCATTACTGTAACACAATACCTGATAGAAGCAACCTGAAAGGGAAGAAGCCTTTCTATATATTGATATACATGCTATTTTTAATTTTTTTAAGTTTTTATCTATGTGAATGCACATACAGCTATGTGAATATATATGGGTACCTGCAAGATTAGAAAATGACATCAGATCCCCAGGAACTAGAATTAGAGGTCGTTATGAATTTTCTGACATGGGGGCTGGGAATTAAGTCTTTTAATAAAGACTTTTCAGACACTGTTTAAAGAAAAACCTGGTTATGGTTTATGGATGTATCATTACTTTAGTCTGTTTCTAAGTGGCTTGGTTATATTGCTGTAAAGAGACACCATGACCAGGCCAATTTACAAAATAAAGCTTTCACTAGGGGCTTGCTTACAGCTTCAGAGGGTTAATCCATCATGTTGGGAATCATGGCAACAGGCAAGCAGATGTGTTGCTGGTGCAGTAACCAAGAGCTTGTGTTTGAGCCACAAGTAGAAGGCAACAAGAGAGAATAAGCCCTGCGTAGACTTTTGAAACTTCAAAGCTCACCCTCAGTACCATACTATCTCCAACAAACCCACGCCTCCTAATCCTCAGAGAGTTCCACCAACTTCACATGCAAGCACTCAGATCACCACATTCCATTCTCTGGCCTCAAATAGTCATAACACAGTACAAAATGAACTTAATGTAACTTCAAAAATCTCTATAATATTTCAGTCTTTATGTGTGTGTTTTTAAAACACTATTTAAAAGCCTAATTTCTTAGAATCAAAGCAATCTAAGTACAACTGCTTTTAAAATCAAAAAGCAAATTACATACTTCCAACATACAATGACACATAATATATGCTATGTGTGTAGTGGTGGCAGGAGTATTGATAATCTGGGAGAGGTGAGGATTGAAACTTGGGACAGTACCATCTTTGCAGACACTGGGTCACAGCCTTCCAGAGACTGACCTCGAGGTTTACTTTTCTTGCATATTTAAAATTGTAGAACTTATGACCTTTGACCTTTACAATAAGGATGAATTCTATTGACTGATAAAACAGAACTCAGGGCTAGGCCCCAGAGGAAGGATCTGTGTTAAGCATAAGAACAGATTCTGTTGGTGAAGTATTTAGAATACATGGTGCCTCTTTCATATGGATGTGTTCTATTCATTGCAGGACTAGGACCTAAATAATACTCAGGATATTGGGCGGATCCAGATGGACTCTTAATAGAACAGCAAAGAATCTTAATAAGAATAGACTCTTAATAGAACAGCAAAGAATCACCAGGTTGATTATCACTTATCATTCTGGTATTCCAGGTGACTAGGTGTCATTCATTTTCCTATTGTTGAAGAAAATTGTCCCATGTGATTGACAATCCTGGTTTCTCCAATGCTTATTCTAAGCTGTGCACCCTGCATCCATTTCCATCCCAAAAGGCAGGAGAGTGGGCAGAGTAAGGAGATGCTGGACCAAAGCAGGACTAAAACCCACCAGCGCAAACTCCAAATCCTATAACTCTATTTCTGATGCCAAAGGACTTAGATGGCTCTTAGAATGCCCCACTCATTCCAGCGTTGTTAACTGCAATGCACTTCTCTCCTTGTTTGTAGCTCTCAACAGACAACCCAGGCTCTGGCATTTCCAAAATCTTGGGGTCCAGTACAATCCAGGCTTCACTTTCACAGCTTCACACAAATGGCCTCTCTGGGTCACCATACAGTGAGTCCCTGGCTTCAGCAGTGTTCCTTAACCATGGATGAAGATTCTATAACCCTTTCATTCCTGTATCCTGGATTCTAAAATCAGAACCTTGTGGATGAAGCTGCCGTGGTCTTCTTGCTTGAGCCCAAAGCTGGCCTCTTCTTAATTACATCTGCATAAATTTTCCTTTGTAGTTGCTTTTTAGTCTGAGGAAATCCTTTGGGCCTTTTCCTTTCACAGGTTGCAGAATTAGCAGAAGGCTCCCTCCCTTTGTTATTCCATTGAGTGTCCATTTAGCATCAGGCCTCTCTTTAAGCCTCTCCTTTCTTTGAGCACAGGACTTGTCTCGAGCATTCATTTCCTGTGCTCCTTTTCTCCTCAGACTGTGTCCAGCTTGCTCTTTTTCATTGTAGATCTGTATGAGTGGTCACTAACAACCATCTGACACAGTCAATACTGGATTGTCTTGAAATATCTGCTGCCAGTCCAATTAGTCCGATCCTCTCAGTTTAACCTCAGGGATATTCTTAGGAGAAAGGCAAAACGTAGCTACTTTCTTTGCCAAAATATTACAATAATTGTCTCCAGCCCAGTTACTAATTTTGCTCCCCCCTAAACATTGAGCTGGGCCTCTATCGTCCACATTGCTTTCAACACTACTGTCTTCTAGGATGGCCCATTAAACCAGGCTTTCAACATTAAACCACTTTCTTAATCCAAATTCCTAAAGTCAGCATTCTTCCAACAGGCAACATGCTAAGGTCTGTCACAGCAATACCCTAGTACCAACTTCTATCTTAATTGCTTTTATATTGCTGTTAAGAGGTCACTATGACCAAGCCGTGCAGTGGTGGCACACGTCTTTAATCCCAGCACTTGGGAGGCAGAGGCAGGTGAATTTCTGAGTTCAAGGCCAGCCTAGTCTACAGAATGAGTTCCAGGACTACACAGAGAAACCCTGTCTCGAAAAACCGAGAGAGGGAGAGAGAGACAGAGAGAGAGAGAGAGAGAGAGAGAATATGACCAAGGCAACTTATAACAACAAAACAAAACAAAACAACCATTTCATTGATGGCTTGCTTATAGTTTCAGAGGGTTAGACCCTGATCATGATGGTGGGAGACAGGGCAGCAAGCAGGGAGACTTGGGGCATGATGTAAGCTTAGAGCTTACATCTGATACACAAGCAGGAGGTCAAGAGAAACTGAACCTTTCAAGTCTACCTCCACTCCCCTCTCCAGAGATACATCTGCCAACAAGGCCACACCTCCTAATCCTCAATGTATTCTACTAACTCTGTGCCAAGCATTCAAATCTATGAGCCTATAGGAGTCCTTCTCATTCAAACCAACACACCAATCATGGTATTAACTAGCAAATGTTTCTATCAGCTTTAAAATATTGAGTCCATAAGAGATAGAAAAAAGGAGAGAAGGAAAATGCTTTTAATTGGTTGCTTCTTGCTTTTTGTTTTTTAACTCTAGGTCCTTCTTACCTTAAAAGTTTAATCCTTTAACGGTAACAACCTATAACTTTTGTAGTTTGTGTTTTGTTTGTAGCCTCTGACAGCTGGAAGAAAAAATACTTTGATACCAAGAAAGTCACAGCATCGTTGGAGGAAGTTTTAACAAAACTTCGAGAAGATTTGGAACTTTACTATAAAAAACTGCTCATGCAGCTTGAAGCCAGGGAGATCAAGATGCGACCAAGGAATTTGGCAAATATCTCAGATTCTAAGGTACTGTGTAAACTGTGCCCTCTTCCACAAGAAAAGTCCTATCCAGGAAGTAGGATTGTATGTTTTTAAAATAGGAGAGAAACCTGGCCCAGAATTATGAGATATAGAAATCTTTTCTTTACCTTGGTGGAGGTCAACTAGGCAGAACTCTGAATCATTAACAATTTCCAAGGAATGCTCTGGCTGCCTTAGGCAAATTAACATTACAAAGAGATAAATAAAGGTGTTGAGCCCACTATAGTCCTGTGGTGAGAGGGCTTTAAGCGCCCAGAGAACTTAGAATATTCTAAAGAACTTTTTAAATTATATGAAATTTTGATCACATAATTTTTTGAGATAGTCTTGAATCTTACACCACAGACAAGATTATCTTTTATTGTATAATTCTACCACATAATTTAATAGACAAAAATAAAGGAATAAACCCAGGAACCACTTAATACTTTGCTTTTTATTAGACTGATCTCACATATCCAAAAGAGTTAAAAATATGTTAATTATGATAATGACTTCATTGTAGACCTGATGAAATAGTGAATGTTTACTATTTTATGTAAATTTAATATAAAAAACTAGCTAGGCTAAAATAATTACTTGCCATATTAGTTGATAATATTTTAGCATAGTTAATACTTTTTCTTACAGCTTTATTGGTTCGACATGAAAATCTGGTTCACAAGAGAAGTTTAAAATTTTTTGTTTTGTTTTTTGAGACAGTTTTTCTTGTGTAGCCTTGGCTGTCCTGGAACTCACTCTGTAGACTAGACTGGCATTGAATTTAAAGATCTGCCTGCCTCTGTTTCCCAAGTACGAGTATTAAAGGCATGCACCACCACAGCCCTGCATGGAAGTTTAAATCTCTTAAATAACTTTAGTAAAGAGCATGGTCCTGCATAGGTATTCAGAGAAAAGGCATTTTTATATTTTCTTATATAAAGCAGTTTAAGAAATATATATATATATATATATATATATATATATATATATATATATATATATATACACACACACAAACACACACACATATTTAAATAGTCCTAGTCTGATTCAGCTAATAAAATTCTATGTCAATCTTCATAAGTTAATAGTGTTAATGATGTTAAATTGATGGTCTATTTTACAAATAGCAATTTTGTTTAATGAGACAGGATCTTACTGTGTACCCAGCCTGGCCTTAAACTTGAGATTCTCCTGCTTCAGCTTCCTAAACTCTGAGATTACAACTATTCAACCATGCCAGCCTCGTTTTTTAAAAATAATAAATGACTAGTGTAGAACAAAAGAGGAAGCAATACCTAATACACGAGATCACAACAGAAAGGCATATGCAAAACAATAAGTTTGTCTTCTGAAATAGATTTTAATGACCACTTCATAGTTTATGTTCATAAGGCTATTTATACTAAATATGCAAATATACTAAATAAATAATTTTATGTCCCACACAGAATTATCTTATTATCCAGATTACTGAAGTACAGCATGCAATTGACCAACTTAAGAGAAAATTGGATACTGATAAAATGAAACTCATATTAGAAGTTAAGGTAATCTATATTTTTCCTAATCAGACTATAACGTTCATCTTGAAATCAAGTGGTTGGCATTTTAACCTTGAGTGTTATAAGGGTAGCCAGGACTGACTTCTTCTGAGCTGTTTCTTTAGCATTAATTAGATGACAACAAACAAAATATATGGAGAAAACTAAGTACAATCAAAAGATGCATGTTATAACAGGCAAAGGTCAAAGTTTACTCCAAGTAACTACAGGTTAAAGGACCATGTGAGTCAGTTCAATATGAAAAGAAGATAAAAAACATTTTAAAAATAGTTCCTACAGTTGTGTAGCATGCACAAGGTCCTGTATTTCAGACATTTATAAATTTGATGAACCTACGGTTAAGCCCCTAACTCCCACTCAATTTCTTCCCTTTTCTTGGGTAATCATTTTTCTTGATATTTTCATACACACAAAGCATGGCTCTTCTACTGGATGCTAAATTTCCTTCAAAGCAGAGAGTGCCTTGGTATAAGCCTTATTTCTCCAGTAGGTGCTTTTGTATACTAGATGTTTAGTAGGTAATCTGGAGCATTCTTAACTTTTTTGATAAAATGATGTGTAATTGTATCATAGGGATAATCCTTGAAGTATGGATGCCTTTGTTGTGGTTTTTACATATGTGTGCATATGCTGGTTTTGTTTGTTTTTGTTTTGTTTTGTTTGTTTCAGCCTTGGGGTTCTTGCAACCCATTGTGCATGATAGACAAGTACTTCTCTGCTGAGATTTTAAAAAAAAAACTCTTGCCGGGCGTGGTGGTGCACGCCTTTAATCCCAGCACTCGGGAGGCAGAGGCAGGTGGATTTCTGAGTTCGAGGCCAGCCTGGTCTACAGAGTGAGTTCCAGGACAGCCAGGGCTATACAGAGAAACCCTGTCTTGAAAAATAAAAATAAAAAATAAAAAACAAACTCTTTTGTTGAACAGAAACTATATATTCTTTCATTAAAGCATATATATAGAACTGGAAAGCTGACCCCAGAAATTCTCTACTCATTATTTTTTCAGAATAGCTTTGTGGTACAGAATTATCACTTTCTAGAATTAGCACTCACTACAGAACTTTCTAGAATAGAGATGTTATATACCTCACTATTGAATATGATTGGCACTACTACCTAAGGATATTAATTAAGGACTTCAAATGTAGCTTGTGTGACTAAGGACCCACATTTTGAATTTGATTTACCATTTGTTAATTTAAATTTACAATGGTCTACCACTTTAGACAGCTTACAAATGTGACTTATGACTTGAGCATAAATAATAATTTAGTTTTAAAAACACAAAGAAAGTAAAGTTTTGGGCTTATGGACTAGGAGAAAAATATATTTAACCATAATGCCTAAAGGATATACAACCAATACTAAGTGTTTATTGATTCCTGAATGAACTACCTAAAACATTCCCACCAATGCTAATCAGAAATAAGGGGCAGAAAAGCAAGTCCGAGCCTTTTGCAACCATATTTATTCACGGTAACAGAATATAAGTTGTGCTTCTAAAGGTTTAATGGTGTATCTTACCAAAATTTGTTTAAAAATAGAGCATGTGACACCATAAACCCAGGGAAGCCTGCGTTCTTTATTCTTAACCAAGTATATGGAAGAGTTCATAACAAAGTATATGGAAGAGTTCATAACAAAGTATATGGAAGAGTTCATAACAAAGTATATGGAAGAGTTCATAGCAAAGTATATGGAAGAGTTCATAGCAAAATATATGGAAGAGTTCATAACCAAGTATATGGAAGAGTTCATCGCTGCTCCAGCCTTGTGCTTTACACTCTGCGCAAAGGACTCAGGTTTCCTTAACTATGAAATGAGGAACACCCAAGATTTAAGACCCTTTGAAGCATTTGGGGCACAAAGTATATCCTATCATGCTTCTTAATTACCTGTCCTTTCCTGGAGAGTCTTGTGTTCAGGGTCCTGTTAGCTTCTGTTGTACTTGTTACACATTGAGATTTTGAAGTTAAAGTAAAAAGTAAGGTTCCTTTTACTCTATGTTTTAAGACATTTCAACTGCCCTTTATATACACATAAAGGACATTATCTCATGTATGTCTAGTGAGATGACAGTGCCTGTTACACAGGATGTATAATATATTAATTTATTGTAGAACTGTAATGAGTGAAGGCATGAAAGGCCAGTGAGGACCGTTCCACACTGATGTGTCTTAGGAGGATAAGATGATGTTCACTGTCTAAAAGTACCTCTTTCTACAGATGAGAAAACAAGCAGTTTCAGATTTACAGACATTAAAGGCTGAACTGACACAGAAGAGAATGGGTGAGAAGAGAATGGGTGAGAAGAGAATGGGTGAGAAGAGAATGGGTGAGAAGAGAATGGGTGCGCCTCTCCGACCTCCACTGTGTATGTTTGCTTACCTCTGGACATTTTAACTCAGATATTTTCTTCATTTACATTTCAAATGCTATCCCCAAAGTCCCTTATACCCTCCCCCAGCCCTGCTCCCCAACCCACCCACTCCTGCTTCTTGGCACTGGTATTCCCCTGTACTGGGCTTATAATCTTTGCAAGACCAAGAGGCCTCTCTTCCCAGTGATGGCTGACTAGGCCATCTTCTGCTACAAATGCAGCTAGAGACACGAGCTCTGGGGATACTGGTTAGTTCATATTGTTGTTCCACCTATAGGGTTGCAGACCCCTTCAGCTCTTTGGGTACTCTCTCTAGCTCCTCCATTGGGGGCCCTGTGTTCCATCCAATAGCTGACTCTGAGCATCCACTTCTGAGGCACTGGCATTAGCCTCACAAGAGTCAGCTCTATCAGGGGACATTTTAACTCTTTATTTGATCAAAATAAGTCACTGTGTTTCTTGGCAATGTTTTTTATTAAATCACAAAGTTGATTTAACAGTTAAAGAAAAAATTTTAAAATTAGATTTAATTTTTACTTTTTGTGTGGGTATTGTAAACTATAGCACAAATCTATATAGTAGATGTTTATTTTAAAGATTTTTGTCTTATTACTTATTTTGTAGTACTACATTTTATAATTACTTATTACAAAATAATTACCAGTCTGATGGCAAAATCAATGATTAGTAAAACATATATTTTAGTAAATTCAATTTTGTTAATCACATTAAACACAATTAAAACAATTGTAACTACATGCACAAGTTTGTGTCTAATAATTTAATTTGTATTAATTTTAGAAATGTAAAGTGATTTTTAGAAATACAAAGTTATTCAACATATACAATGGAAGTAAATAGTTTTACTGTCATAAATAGCTATGTAAATAGAAAATATAATATTGTCATAACAGACAGTTGATTAATCACTTATTCCAATTTGGAAGGGGATCATATGTAAAGAAGATAGACCTTATGTAATGGAGTTCAAAGGATACAAACATTTAATCTATGTTCTTTCAGGAAATAATATAAATATAATGTAATGATTTGTTTTATTTTTACTTAATTCTATATGCATGGATATATGTCCATGTTCCATGTGTGTGAGAGAAGAGTGAGTCAGATCCTCTGGAACTGGGGTTGTGACCAACCATGTGGTTCTGGGAACTGAACCCACGTCCTCTGCAAGAGAGCCAGTGCTCTTACCTGCTGAGCCAGCTCTCCAGCCCTGTAACTTTATTGATTGCTTTGAGAAAGAAAACAAGAACTGCTTTATGCTAGACATTTATTTTCCCAAAAATAGTCTTTTAGAAAAAAGAACAACTTGAAAGAATAATGTTCTTAGATAGCTTAAAAGCAAAATGCAAATGCCTAAAAAAAGGGGTGAAAAGTAGGCAAGAAGTGTTAATCTGTGAGGGACCCTGGGCAACTGCAGAGTGAACAGTGACTAGGGTCAGGCCCAGCACAGCTGACCCTTACAGCAAGCACAGCCTGGATCTCGGCAGGTAGCTCTAGTCTACTGTTCAGGCAATACTCAGTTATCTTCTCTCATTCCATTTGCATGCCTATCTTTATCTCATATGCTGTCTAAATGTTTAAGTGACTCTAATGTGTGATGTCCTGAAATATTTATATGTACTGTAAGGAATCAGGAAACCAGAAAAAGCCATGCCTACTCATTTTTATGACCCAAAAGAGATGCCAAATTTCTGGTTCTAAATTCAAAATTTGTTAGAAATAAATTCAACATAAACTGCTTCTCAAAGGCTAAGGCTTTTTTTGTTTTTTTTTTTAAAGATTTATTTTATTTATTATGTGTAAGTACACTGTAGCTGTCTTCAGACACTCCAGAAGAGGGCGCCAGATCTCGTTACGGATGGTTGTGAGCCACCATGTGGATGCTGGGATCTGAACTTATCACCTTCAGAAGAGCAGTCAGGTGCTCTTACCCGCTGAGCCATCTCACCAGCCCCAAAGGCTAAGTTTTAAAGACTGAGTCCAAAGCCAATGATTTCCATTTCAAGCTACACATACTTCTTGTTGATCTTTTATTAGCATATATTAATATAAAAATAGTGGGCTTTATTATAATATTCTATACATGTGTGTAGCATACTGTGATCATGTGCACTCCCTTCCCCATTATCTTTACTTGTCTACCAATTTCACATTTTTAAAATCTATATTGATTTTTAACAGTATATTTCAATAACAAGAGAGAAAATTGAGCATGAAATTTTGAAAATAACTTTTCTAATTATAATTCTGAAACATGGAGGAATATTTAATAGAGTAAATTTTTTTGACTTGTTTCTTCCTTTTATATTCCTGCATATCTAAGATATGTATGCATTTTTCAAGTACAAATGAAAATTTTCCTTATTTCTTACCTGTGTAATTGAGTGTACCAATAAGTAAGTTATGGCAACATGACAAAAATATATACATTTTTTATCTCTTCAAGAGGTAGAACTACTTATACAGGTCCATCCTACCAGTCGAATACTCTGACAAAAGATGTCCCTGTCCATCACAGCCTTGGCTTTAAGGCTCCCCACATTTCTTGTGTTTGCTCTCTGGCTAAAGCATCGTCTGAGTAGTCAAGACAGTTGGCATTCCACATGCCGATGCCCCGCAAGCCGTAGTGTTTGACATAGGCTGCCTTCAGGGAGATGCTCTGTGGGTTATCATACCATACTTGATGAAAATGGCCAGCAGGATCCTATACAGAAACAATGAAATTGGAAACTTAAAGTATTCAGTACAACAAGGGAAACATACTGAAATCCAAGGATTCAAAATGCATGCAATAAAAATTTTTTTAAAAATTATACCATATTACTTTACTGCTGTATTTTTTCATGGTTATATACATGATATTTCTGAAGGTACTTTAGCAACAATAAATATTACACAAGTTAACCTCTACTTAAGAGGTATTTTATTTAAGAACCTCTCTGCCTTAAGATTCCTTATTTGATCTGTTCTGACTATTAGCAACCAAGATGTACACTTGAATCACTGCAGACTGTAGAGCTTTTACATGCTCAGACTTCAGCAGCCTCAAGGATGAGGCAAGAAGGTCAGAAGTTCAGGGCCAGCCTGAGCTCCAGTGAGACCCTGTCCAGAAATCACAAAACACAAGTGACAGTTCACATCCATATGTTCTCACTCGACATAAAGCTTGCTGAGTAAACAAGGCAGGTGCTGGGATCAAATATGTCATTATATTATGTCTTAATATTCCACTGGGCAAAATACAATCCAAACAAAAACAACTGTTACTATTAAAACCTTATTTGTTTGTTTGTTTGTTTGTTCTTTACAGGTTCTGGAAGTGTGCCAACCTAGAAGTCCAACAGATGAATATTGTTTGTGGTAAATCAGCCAGATGAACAGGTAATAGCAGTGGAGGAGGACAGTGCTGCCTCCTTGCTGGTCTTACAGAGTTGATTCTGAGAGGCTGCTGGAGGTGACTCAGCCGAGCTGACTGAGAGAAGGAACATACTGAGGTCTCACACTTATCTTCTACCCTGCCACATTGTCTCTCCAGAAACACAGGTTATCAGAAAAGAAAGAAAAATTAAAGGACCAGATGTAGGCAAAAGAATGAACAAAGGAGAAAAAAAATGATTTAAGGAAAAAGGCAGAACTATAATGAAAAATAATTTACTGCTTTTAAATGCATTGGGAAAGTGCTTAAAGGCAACTCTGAGTGAGCCAGTAATGTTTTGTCCCTGGTAGCACTCTTAGAATTAGTTTCCAGTCTACTTTAAAGAGCAGTAGTGACTTGGTAAGCAAATAGGCTGCAGTGTATTTCAGCTCAGTGGACTCATTCAATACATGCACGCCTCACTCTTAATTCCTTATCTTGCACATTAGTTGGTTTAAGTATGTGTAAACTATACATGGTTCTAGAATATTGAGTTAAAGATGAAGCTGCTATTGATGAACAGGATAAAAGAGCCGAATGATTCTTTTCTAGCACAACAAAAACTTTATTGTAATGTGACTAAAAGTGAGAGCCGAGCAGTGGTGGCACATGCTTTTTTTTTTTTTTTTTCATCACTTACATTTCAAATGCTATCCCAAAAGTCCTCTATACCCTCCCCCCACCCTGTTCCCCTACCCACTCACTCCCACTTCTTGGCCCTGGTGTTCCCCTGTACTGGGGCATATAAAGTTTGCTAGACCAAGGGGCCTCTCTTCCCAATGATGGCCGACTAGGTCATCTGCTACATATGCAGGTAGAGACACGAGCTCTGGGGGTTCTGGTTAGTTCATATTGTTGTTCCACCTATAGGGTTGCAGACCCCTTCAGCTCCTTGGGTACTCTCTCTAGCTCCTCCATTGGGAACCCTGTGTTCCATCTAATAGCTGACTGTGAGCATCCACCTCTTTATTCCTCCCTAGAATAGGGAATAAAATAGCCATGGAAGGAGTAGCAGAAACAAAGTTTGGAGCTAAGACGAAAGGATGGACCATCCTTGTGTTAGATAATCATTTGCCCACATAGTGAATATTAATTTTGCTTTTGCTGCCAGTGCAATCAGGTATTGCTTTTCATAAAAACTCATTAATAGTTTTTTTTTCAAGTTCTACCTCTCAGAGGTATTATTCTTATAAAAAGTGGGTTTAAGCTGGGTGTGGTGGCACACGCCTTTAATCCCAGCACTCGGGAGGCAGAGGCAGGCAGATTTCTGAGTTCGAGTCCAAGAGTTCCAACACAGCCAGGGCTACACAGAGAAACGTTGTATCGAAACAAACAAACAAACAGAACATAACAGTAACAATAGAGTGTTGTTTAAAGTGCCACTAACTGGTTTCCAAGGCTCCTCAAAATGTTTCATGAATTATTTAACCTCAAGTAGTATGTTTTGGATAGTGGTTACCAGGACACACTTGTCAGATGAAATGAATATTTCATAAGTAAGAGTTAAGAATTCAATAAATGATAAGGAAAAATGACATCAACCTTGATTTTATTGGTGGTTGCTGTGCATTGTGTTGAAAACCATACTGAGTCACATTGATATATGCAACTAATACATGTGAATAAAAATATCATAAAGTGTGTCTAGAAAATAAACTAAATATACTTAACTCAAAAACCAAGTCTATTCTTTCAAAGAATAACTAAAATAGTAGTTCTATTAAAGACAGGAAGGGAGAATGAGAGGCGTTCAAAGGACACACTGTTTTAGTCGCACAGAGAGAAATGCTAACTGCCATCATCACTGTAATTAAGTGAGGTACCAAGGGTTTACAGCGTTGAAGACTGCTGACTTTAACTGATTATGAGTTCACATACTAGCTATAAAAGATGTTAATTAATGGATTTAACCACCCTATAGTTTACACATATATCAAAACTGGTTGTATACCATAATTAGATACAATTTTATCAATATAAATGCTATTTTTTAAAAAAAAATGTTCCTACATCTTCTCACTTACTGAAGAAAAATTAAGCCAATGGTTACAAAACAGTGCATGACAGTTTATACGTTTTAAATTATACAGAACTGATCACTATAACCATAGAATACTTCTCCTCTGCCTGGTTCTGAGTGGATTAAAATAGGCTCTATGGTAAATAAATAGCTCTATGCATTGCAGCCTTTTAAAAATATTTTAATATAATTCTATACAATAGAAATCTCAGGCAACAGCTATTGTCTGTTTTCTAAATATGTTTGGTTGGTCATAGTACATGCATGCATATTTGCACATGTATGTGTTTGTCTATATATAATGTTAACAGTTCTCAGAACAGAGCTCTAGAAATATTGCTTAATATATATTATATATACATATTGTCTTAGTCGAGGTTTCTATTCCTGCACAAACATCATGACCAAGAAGCAAGTTGGGGAGGAAAGGGTTTATTTAGCTTATACTTCCATACTGCTGTTCATCACTGAAGGAAGTCAGGACTGGAACTCAAGCAGGGCAGGAAGCAGGAGCTGATGCAGAAGCCATGGAGGGATGTTCCTTACTGGCTTGCTTCCCCTGGCTTGTTCAGCCTGCTCTCTTATAGAACCCAAGACTGCCAGCCCAGAGATGGTCCCACCCACAAGGGGCCTTTCCCCCTTGATCACTAATTGAGAAAATGCCATATAGCTGGATCTTGTGGAGGCATTTCCCAACTGAAGCTCCTTTCTCTGTGATAACTCCAGCCTGTGCCAAAACTAGCCAGTACACATATATAAACAATATTACATACATACATATATATGATAGGATTATAATCTACCCAAGTTTAACTATTAGGCATATAATTTTGATTCTGAAGTCCAGAGTGCTTAATACTGTATTTGTGTAGTAACGTGTTTGTAATTTTCTATAAACAAATATCAGATCATCAGTCAATACTATAAAGGCCATAAATAATGAATATTTGTATACTCCTTAAAGTGACATAATTCAAAGAGACTTTTAAAGATAATTTGTACTTCAAGTTTTTTAGGTAAAAAATGGTTTATTTTTACCAGATTGTGAAACATAACAATTCTATGATTCTGGAATAGACTTGTCTATTGCTACTCCTAATTTTTTTTAACCACATCCATAGTTCTTCATGTTTTTTTTCTTTCTTTCTTTCTTCCTTCTTTCCTTCCTTCCTTCCTTCCTTCCTTCCTTCCTTCCTTCCTTCCTTCCTTTTTTTTTTTTGGTTTTGTTTTGTTGTTGTTGTTTTGTTTTCAAGACAGGGTTTCTCTGTATAGCCCTGGCTGTCCTAGAACTCACTCTGTAGACCAGGTTGGCCTCGAACTCAGAAATCTGCCTGTCTCTGCCTTCCAAGTGCTGGGATCAAAGGCGTGAGCCACCACTGCCCAGCTATGTTCCCTTGTGTAATATTTTTCTATCTCTAAAATTTAACATTCCTTATAATTTGTTTTACTTTTAGAATAAACTTGATAGATGCTGTTATTTTCAATATAAAAATATATCATGACTCATCAACTACTCTGTATTTCATATGAAGGCTTTCAAACATAAAAACTACTCTGACCAAAGCCTTTCAAAAACAATTACCTTAACATAATTGCCAGCTCTTAAGGAAGTCCTGTTTGTGATATGCACATTTTATAGAACTTCCAAAAGGAAATTGACCAAGCAGAGTATTAAACTAGTAATGTAACTTGAATTGTTCTCTGGGGAACTAAATCTACTGATTATACAGATTCAAAGACAGGCTTACGCAAATAAACGGTAAAACTGGTAACTGTTAATGCCAAACACCTAACCACAACATAATAAAAATATGTAAACAGCACAAATGTTCAAACATTGTGAAAATGTACCTTGTAGTTATAGTAGGGAGCTTGCTGCTCTTTATTCCACTGGCTTCCAGAAACAGAGCCATTTACCTGCTTCATGATCACCTTGTAGGGCACCTGATGGCCGGCAGCATCACTACAAGGAGCCCCCCTGAAAGGGACCTTTGCAATGGTGCAAATGGCATCCTAGGAATTCAAACATGTGCGTGTCATTATTGAGCAAATTTTAAAAGCCAAATGAGAAAAATAATAAAACTGTTAGAAATAAAAGATATAAGTAGAAAAAAGAAAAAAATGAACTAGAGGACACAAGCCCGCAGCAATCTTCAAAAGCTCTAGCTTGGGCATACATAGTGAGACCCTGTCTCTAAAAACAAAAAGAAAAGCCGGGCATGGTGGCACACGCCTTTAATTCCAGCACTTGGGAGGCAGAGGCAGGTGGATTTCTGAGTTCGAGGCCAGCCTGGTCTACAAAGTGAGTTCCAGGACAGCCAGGGCTATACAGAGAAACCCTGTCTCAAAAAACAAAAAAAAAAAAAAAAAAAAAAAAAAAAAAAAAAAAAAAGAAAAAAGAAAAAAAGAACTAGAGGAGAGATAAAAGCTATGCTATAGGGCTAGAGAGATGGCTCAACAGTTTAGAGCACTGACTCTGCTTCCAGAGGTCCTGAGTTCACTCCCAGCAACCACATGGTGGCTCACAACCATCTGTAATGGGATCCGATGCCCTCTTCTGGTGTGTCGGAAGACAGCTACAGTGCCTAATATACATAAAATAAATAATTTTTATACAGAATAATCATGAAATTGATAATAAAATGCATGGCATTCAGAAACTGCCATGATATTAAAGAATTAAAAAGAACTGGGCGTGGTGGCACACGCCTTTAATCCCAGCACTTGGGAGGCAGAGGCAGGCGGATTTCTGAGTCCGAGGGCCTCCCAGGCCAGCCTACTCTACAGAGTGAGTTCCAGCATAGCCAGGGCGATACAGAGAGACCCTGTCTCGAAAAAAAAATTAAAAAGAAACAAAGCTTACCCTCATTCAGAAACCTAAATAAAATTTCATATATTCAGAGCAGAACAAAGTATATAATGGAGTAATATCACATATACCCAATATAAGTTGTTCTTACCTTTGAGAGATTTAGGCAAATGTAATCATAGCCATACCAGGGAACACCCATTACAAGTTTCTTTGGACTAATGCCCATCTTGATGTAGTCAATATATCCTAGTCACATGGGGATAGAAAAACACGGAATTATTCTGCTTATATATCTGTTAATATGTACATAAAATCTGGGCAACCGTGCCAAATCTTAAGTTTGTAAAAACAGGTATATTTGTTCAGATATAAAGTGAGTTTTCTTCTATAATGTCATAAAAGCCATCCCTTAAGAACTGGAAGTCCTATGTCTTGCTCTCTAAGATTTTTTTTGTCTTGTTTTGTTTAAATAAGAGATGATATCCAGTGTAGATGATATTGGAAACAAAATACACAAAATACAGGAGAAATGAAAATTTCAAGAAATCCTACTAATTTAGGTACTAACTGCTAACATATATTTCATATTTGGGATTCTAAAACTTCAAAAAAGTTCTATAAATCTTAAACTTTGTGGCAGTGTTATTCAGAATTTCTTATAGAAACTCAAGTGTTCCATGATTACAAATATGATGTGTGCTTCCTAATGACTGGTGGTGATAAAAATTGCCCATGCTGTTATACAGTAGCAAGCTGTAGTTTAGAACACAAGGAACATGAATGAGCTCTCCAACTACTCCTGAGAATGTTGACTGGCTACACCTTAAGCCAGTCTTAGGCCACTGCCACAGATGCTCTAAAGTCATGAGTGCACAATGCTGTCATAACCACAGAACGCTTTCGTTTGGGTCTCCCAACTCTGGCTCTTACAGTCTTTCTATCCACCACACAAATGGTTCTTGAGCTGTGTGTGTGTGGTGTGTGATACAGTGTACCCATGAATTCCCATTTCTGGTTGAATATATATGGTTGAGTCCATAAACATTCACATATACATACATAGTTATTATCTAAACTCCTAACTAGTTGTGAATTTCTGCATTAACTTTCATAATATTAAACAGAAATATCTTGGCATATGACAAGAGTATGGCCTCTAGTAAAAATACCCATGTGAGTCCCATCTTATCTATAATGTAGAATCAATAATAAAGCTATCCCATAAGAATATGGTAAGTAAAATTAAATATTTGTGAAAACACTAAAGCTCTCAAATTCTTGTATTTTATTATAATACATTTTATTGTATTTCATTCATAAAGCACAGTTTTATATAGAAAGTGTTATAAATAATTTAGAAATACACCTTAGTGTCTGAGGTTTTGGAATAAATATTACTAATTAAGTGATCATTTTTTGGATTCTTACCAGTTAATGTCTGATTGTAGGGAGCATTGGCGGCTGCAATACATTCTGACCAGATCTGACTTTGCTCATCGTAAGACATCACAAAAAGAAAGTCACAGGCATCTGCGATCCCAGTGTAATTATAGCACCTTTTGTCTATGCGCTTTGGTGACCAAGCTACATCAAAGGTTACCTGTGAAAAAAAACTACATATTATTTACATAACATTTTCTTACCTTATTCTACTCAAAAATAAAGAAATGCTTCTAATGTATGCATATAGATTTTAATACATGTAGAAGATCTCTAATAAATATGTTTTGTTACTACATTGGACTGGCCTGTGTCTATAGCTGGATACACAAGGACCAGGAACAGAGCACTGTAAAGAAAAAGGATTTCAACTCAAAATGTTCTCAAAGCCCGCGCTGGGAACTCACTGACGGGAAGGAGCAAGTTCAATGGTAATGCATGATGTTGGCGCCCCTGAAGAAGTTGAAAGTGAAGCCATATGAAAAGAAATCAAATACAGAAGACTTTAAAGTACTGTGCAGGCTACGCAGCTCACCTGTTGGTACTGCCTGCTGGTATTCTGAGTTAGTCCCTGATTCACAATTATATGACATGGTAGGGTGGGCCAAATACTACATATGCATATACATATACATATACATATACATATACATATAGTCAGACAACTAGGATTTATTTGGCAACTCAACTCGAACTAAGATTAAATGATCTTAGTTTCTGGAAACAGCCAAATGAAACAGGTAATATTCCTTTATTCTGAATGGTGATCAACAAGGATGAGTATCTTAAAATATGGGTTTTTACCTCAATTAAATGGAAGTCTTAACGTCTAAAAACAGTCTAAAATCCCACCAAGTATTTTTCCTTAATTAGGCACCCATTAAACACCTAATAGATATAAAATGAGTCTTTATGTTAAAATATATTTTGTCTGATTTATCTTACCAAACTTTGTCTCAGTTTTTCCTTATGCTTCACTGAGTATTAAAAATTCTACAAAAAATGGCTGTGAAGTAAAGTGTTTATATATTGGACCCATTTTGTCATTCCCTCTTATTACAACATTGAGCTGTCTTGCAGTAATGGAAAAAGTGAGTACCTCTAATCCAATTGTTCTCAACCCTCCTAATGCTGTGACCTTTAATGTTGTGGTGAATTCCACTGAACACTGCTAACCACTTTCTGAACATTTACTGAGTGTAAGGGTTATGCTGTCATCCCATTCAAAGCCACGAATCTCCCTCCCACTGATATGTCCATCCTTGTGTCATAATTTGACCAGTGAGTCTCATGTGACAACCAGCTCTATTAGAATCACCCAAAGCACATGGTAAAACTGCAGGTGCCTAAGCTCTATCCCACATTCAATGAATTAATGTCAGGAAATTTTAAATAACACCCCACGTGATCCTAGGGCAAGCTTCAGAATCATTGGTTTATAGTACTATGGTGCTCTACCTTGGATGAATATTACATGTATATATAATAGACACTAAGAATATATTTATTATACATACTTTATATAAGGGTGATTTTTTTTTGCATTTATAAACTACAAAGTACAGATAAAAAATGTTTGCCAATTTTCTATACTGTGGATATTTCTAAAATTTTCTATGTGTGGATATTATTAACTTTATATCCTCAACAGTCAATATAATAGCTAATGTATATAACATATTGTATTAGGTATTAGTAATAGAAAGATTTTAAAGAATATGAGTAGTTTTTGCATAGATAATATCAAATACTTTGCCATTTAATGTACATGACTCTAGCATTAGCATCTACAGATTTTGATTTTATCCACTGGAAACAATCTTCCGTGGATACCAAGGATAATGTGTGTGAGTCTCCTTAAATGTTTTGGCTATTTTGAGACAGCATCTCACTATGTAGCCCAGGCTAGCCTTGAACTCCCACTATCCCTGCCTCGCTAGCCTTGAACTCCCAGTATCCCTGCCTCTACCTACTAAGCACTAGGATTAAAGACATGTATCATCACATATGTTTAAAGACAGGGATAATTAAATTTCTCAGTAATGTGTGTGTGTGTGTGTGTGTGTGTGTGTGTGTGTGTGTGTGTACTAGAGGTTGTACCAAGGGCCTCATGTATATATCTGGGAGTGACTCTCCCATGTGGATATGTGTGTATACATATATTCATTTTTAATATCCTGAATTTTTTAATGTGCATACATATTTAACAGTCCTGCTCTGGAGGCATCCTGCCCTTTGCTACTTACACATTGTCAGACAAGATTACTTGTGTTGAGGTCTGCTGTAATTATGCTCCTGGCCCTACTGACATAGTCCTGACTGGTTCCATAGACTCAGTGCTTTGAGCTCTCATGGGCCCTGAGTGCTTTGCAAATACTGCAGAGCCTACAGAGAGTGAGACAGTTCCCTAGCACTATCCTCTTCTTTAGTGCCTGAGTTTTCTGCTCTGTACGGTAAAAGCCAGTTTAGGCCCTCCTGGATTCTTGCTGTCCACAGTGTACAGTGCTGCAGACAAGAGGACAGAACAAATGCAGTGTTGTATTTTGGTATAAATAGAAACCTAGGACCTTAAATAACAGTAACACTCCAGAAAAGGGGTTTTGGGAAATGTGTGCAGAGACTCTTCCACCATTGCTAAAAAACTAAGATGTCACTAATCATACTTATGTAAATATATTTTGATTAAAAACCACCACCACCAACACAAATGAACATTTATTTCACCTGTGATCCCTGGATCTCACGATGGAAATAGTCTGTAGTTTCTTTGACCAGAGCTGTCAGTGCTTCATATTCAGGCGATGAGCAGTTAACTTCTTGCTCTATGTCTATATTAATCCCATCCATATACTGTGCTTTGGCTAAATCAACTTTCTGAGCTATCCACGATGCTCTGAAGGTAGGATCAATGATATCCTTCAGAGAGACGTCACCTTTGGAAGGAACAGACATATTTACATATGTATATGGAAACTTCATAGGTAAAACCATTTACTTCCCATAGCCACTCCCAAAGAGATCATAATGTCTTTGAAACACATGAATTTTGGAATAACAAGCCTCTAATCTGCTTTCCAAGTAGAGAAATAGTACCAAATAACAGCCATTGCTTACTAGCCTTCAAAATAGTCCCTGTGAGCTAAAATCATCCTGAATTAGAAGCAGAACGTGTACACCATTTCTAAAGGTCAGCATGCTAGAACTAGGCAATCACATTGGCTCAAAAACAAGAAGTAGGCTTATTTCTTTTTTAAACTGTGTTTGTAGAATAAATTTAATGGAATCTACAACTAAGGTTTTGAATAAAAGAGGCATAAAAAGGGCTATATATATAGTAAACAGTACACGTGTTTTTTGTTTTTTGTTTTGCATTGGCTAGACGTGTGTCTGCTGAAAACATACCTTTTAGCACTACCCTGGCTCCTTTTGAATGAGCATAGCACATAAGTTCTGGGTCATAGTTTCCAAAAGCTGCCACAGTTGTAATCTGTGACCAGTCATAAGATTTCCAGGTTTTCTGTCCAACATCAAATACAAAGACCTGCCAGGAAAACAGGGGTAGACACTGGCACTTAAACTGAGGTTATCATACTTTCATCCAGATACTTGAACCACCTCCATAGGTCAGGCAGTGGACACTGAGAGTATAATACAAAGACATCAGGTTACCAGTATATTATACTGGTGGTTGCATGAACCTGGAAGAAGCACTGGCTAGTGTTGAGGCCTGAAGACAGAAAGAACACAGTGACTATAAATGTTCAGTATGGTAGAAACCTAGAATTTAGAAAAAGCATAGAAGAGAACACAGACTGTTGAGCCTGGGGTAATTCATGAAAGCCAGCCCCGTTGAAAAGTTAGTGTCCTGAGGGAAATGGAGAGAACAAAACCATTTTTATTTAATAAAACCACCAACACATTGCTCATCTAGCTTAAGGTAGCCACTCAGACTACAACTCAGTGAACTTCTCTACAGACGGAGCGGAAGGCCATGAGCTTCATTTAAGGTTTCATACTTTTACTGTCGATTATATTTTTATACATTTATAAAGACATATGCAAGTGTGACAATTGAAAGGAGGAGAACCACCAGCTTTACATCTTTATGGTTTATGTGTTCTTTTGCCTGAAATACTGCTCACCTAATATTTAGACACAAGTATTTTTTAAAAGGAAAAGGAATGCCTCCTAGAAAATCCCCTGTGCTGAAATGAGGAATGGATTAAAGAGGGACCCACCCTGGAACCAGAGAAGGGGAGGAGTTTGAATATCGCCAGAACTCAGGAGTGAGACCTCAGCAAAGGTTGGAGCACCAGAGCTCACAGAGTTTGATGATCTTCAAGCTTCTACCTGTTTCAGATGGAGTCATGGATACTGATTAAGTTGCTTTTGGATGAAGCTGACTTAGAGTAGTAGTCAAGTCCAATTTTAAAGTAGCTAATGTTCCCCCAGTGTTTTTCCCTGAGATGATCCTAGAAGCACAAAAGCTTCATTGGTCATGTTCCTTTTACCTGACGGTATTCATTTACGGATAGAGCCAACCTTAATGAAAATGTAGGGGAGGTATTTTGCTAGGCACAGAGGTTAACAAATACCATTATCCATTAGGAAATTACAGTAGCATCAAGGCCTGGAAGGAAATGCAGGGGCCTTGATACCATGTTCAGGAAATCTGCTATCTAGGTGGTGAAAGAACCCATCCATGATGACTTCATGTGAGGGGACCTCTGCATTCTGGAGGATGGCAAAAGAAGATAGCCTACAGGCGAGTGAGCATTTACAGATGAGGACAAAGTTCCTACAACTCAAGTTCCCCACAACTAAAGAGAGTTCTGAGATTCTGGAACTGAAAAGAAGGTAGCTACGACACAAATGCTGAAAGAGAAAGGCACAACATCAAATTAGTAAGGTAGGTGGCATTCTCAAGCAGTATTTGAGGACCACAGAATTGTTCATTTTTCTGGAGTTCCATTAGCGTTTGAAGAAGGGGTGGTACATTATACTGGCACTGAAAATAGAGATGTAGGGTCCCACAGGAGAATGGAGCAGTAAGGGCTGTGCAGAGCAACAACTGTGATTGTTAAGGCTGCCACTGAATATTCTCATGCCTTTACCTTTCAGAATTAACTGTGCACAGTTCATTTGTTTTCTGCCAAGCAACCATTCAATGAAGTTACTACACATAAGGATTAAACCTCGGAACTGTAAGCCAACCCCAATGAAATGCTTTCCTTTATAAGCGTTGCCTTGGTCATGGTGCCAATTCACAGCAAAAGAAGCCCTAAGACACCTGCTTAGAGATTAGTTGACTGGTTCTGATTGGCTAAGTAGGAACTCAAGGGACTTGCTCAGCTGTTTCAGCCTAAAGCCCCTCCCCTCAATTAAGTGGTTTTATAACAATCTGATTTATTGTGGCACTCAACACTTGGTGATATAGTATTTGTGAGAATTTTTAATTACATGCAAAGAAAATTATATTCATCCATAAACTCGTAGTAAATGAGGCCTCACTAGCCTTTTGCTTCTTGAAATGGGAAGACTATAGATTGGAAGAGTCTCCTTCCCCACTGCATATATTTGTGTGGCAGAATTACAGGGGACTGACCGATGCTTTGAGAATGAACCCATTTGTACTGGCAAGTTTTATGCCAATTTTTTTGTTTTTGTTTGTTTGTTTGTTTTTCGAAACAGGGTTTTTCTGTATAGCTCTGGCTGTCCTGGAACTCACTTTGTAGACCAGGCTGGCCCCAAACTTAGAAATCCATCTGCCTCTGCCTCCTGAGTGCTGGGATTAAAGGCGTGCGCCACCACACCCGGTGCCAATTTTCTTTCTTTCTTTTTTTTTTTCAGACAGGATTTCTCTGTGTAGACCTGGAACTCACTCTGTAGACCAGGCTGGCCTCAAACTCAGAAATCCGCCTGCCTCTGCCTCTGCCTCTTTTTTTTTTTAAACAGTTATTATTACATATAAGTACACTGTAGCTATCTTTAGATGTGCCAGAATAGGGTGTCAGATCTCATGAGTGGTTGTGAGCCACTATGTGGTTGCTGGGGTTTGAATTCTTCGGAAGAGCAATCAGTGCTCTTACTCGCTGAGCCATCTCGCCAGCCGGTTTTATGCCAATTTGACACAAGCTAGAGTCTCCAGGGAGGAGGAATCTTCAAGTAAGAAAATGCCTCCACCAGATCTGGTGTAGATAAGCCTGTAGGACATCTTCTGAATTAGTGATTGGTAGAGGAGGACCCAGCCTATTATGGGTGGTACCATTCCTGAACAGGTAGTCCTGGGTTCCATGGCGGTAAGGAGCCTTTTTTCCTGACCTCTGTATCAGCTCCTGCTTCCAGGTTCCCACCCTGTTTGAGTTCCTGTCCTGATTTCCTTTGATGATGAACTGTGATATATGGAAGTATAAGCTGAATAAAGCCTTTCCTCCCCAAGTTGCTTTGATCATAGTGTTTCATCACAGTTAATAGTCACTAAGAAACCATTCTTCACCATGGAGATCTAACGGCCCCTCCCTTTGTGTTTTCAAGATTGAGAGTGGATGCTATTAGATCACAGGCCCTAGTTGGTTTGTTTTTAACAAATTGAGTCTTAAATATGAGAATTAAAACATTGAGCTATCCAGTTTCACATTCAATAGTCTTCCCATTTCAAGAAGCAAAAGGCTAGTGAGGCCTCATTTACTACGAGTTTATGGATGAATATAATTTTCTTTGCATGTAATTAAAAATTCTCACAAATACTATATCACCAAGTGTTGAGTCCCACAATAAATCAGATTGTTATAAAACCACTTAATTGAGGGGAGGGGCTTTAGGCTGAAACAGCTGAGCAAGTCCCTTGAGTTCCTACTTAGCCAATCAGAACCAGTCAACTAATCTCTAAGCAGGTGTCTTAGGGCTTCTTTTGCTGTGAATTGGCACCATGACCACAGCAACGCTTATAAAGGAAAACATTTCATTGGGGTTGGCTTACAGTTCCGAGATTTAATCCTTATCATCATGGCAGCATCCAGGCAGACGTGGTGATGGAGAGGGAGCTCAGAGTTCTACATCTTTATCCACAAGCAACAGGGGAAACACTGAGCCACTCTAGACCGAGCTTGAGCATAGGAGACCTCAAAACCCAATCCCACAGTGACACACTTCCTCCAACAAGGCCACACCTGTTAATGCGTCACTCACTATGGGACAAGCATATAAACATGTGACTCCATGAGGGCCATTCTCATTCAAACCACCACAGTAGAAAAGATCCACCAGACCATAAACTAAAAATAACAGCTATCCATTGCCAAACAGCTAATTCTTTCTCTCCCAAATTTTAATTTCTGATCTTAATGATCTGAGTGCTACTAATCACCATTGCTCAAAGAAACGTTAAAGCGCCGAAATTTTTCTTTTTAAAGAATGTTCAGTTTCCACAGTAGGCAGTCTACAAAAATACTATCACTATTTTTCCTAAACAATGTATGCAAACACAAGCATTTAAATATCTATGTCTCAAAATCAAATATAAGTTTAAGACCCATGAACTGTTCCTTCTCTGTACAATTTTTTTGAGACTGACCCCTCTGACATCGCTGACCCCCAGGTCCAGCCACTGTCATCGACTTCAGTTGATTTTACCACTGCTTCGTGGTACTTTCGGATGTACTTTCAGAGGTGGACACTTTCCCACTAAATGTGCATTGCCTTGGAAACCGAGAACCGGTTCTCCTACCCTCCCCGCAGGTGTCTGAGCGGTTAGCGGGAGGAGCTGGCCTGGGGAGTCTGATGAGGCAGGAGGAGCATTAGCTCAAGCAGGAGGAGCTCACAGTCTGTGGCCTGGGACTTGCCCAACCTCTGAAAGAAATCTGAAAAGAGGAAGGCTCTCTGGTGGTTAAGGCTGCTCAGTGAGCGCACTTCTCCTACAGCCTTGAGTGTCAGACCGACCGGCAAAGGAGCGCTGACCTCGAAGTCGGGGCGGCGGCGGATCGGTTGGCAGAGAGCAGCCTTGGAGCACGGGCAGTCCCCGGCCGAGAGCCGTGCCAGCAGCGGCAGCAGCAGTAGAGTGAGTTCCGGGAGGTCACTCAGCGCCATGGCTGGGGTGAAGGCTGCGGGAATGACGCCTCTTGAAGGGCGGGCCCTGCTGTCCGATGGGCAGGCGGGGCGGGGTCTCTGCTGAGGGGCGGGCCTGCTGCCAGGTAGGTGGGCCCTAGAAGGCCGGGCCTGATGCTGGATTTTGGAGAAGTTGGACTTGCAGCCAAGTGACTGGATCACACCCTGGCTGCTGGGGGGAGGGGGGAGCACTACCTATGAGTAAAAGTAAGATGTGACATGGGTCTTCCCTACACTCCAGTGCTAGGAAGGGCTTGTAAACAAGTAACTCGCAGGTAACTCTACCACTTTTATTCTCTCCATCACTCTTTCATGATTGTGTGGTCTCAAAGTCTTCTGCTCATTCATCTTACAATGATTTTTTAATCACTTGCCTAGCATTGCTCCCGGCGCCTCGCCCCTGTCTATAGCTCAGCACTATCTATAGCTCAGCACAGTGCTTGGCTTGTAGCAAATAGTACGTTCACTAAAACTCCAAGAGCTCCTGTTTGCTTTTTTAAACTTCAGTCGGTTTGAGACCCTTCTGGGCATTCTTTTCCAAGTCTCTACACAGGATATTTTTTAAAACGTAAAATAGACGGGGTTATATTATTGTCAAATTACCAGATGTTTGGTTAAGTGTCTATTGTGATTTTCCAGCATAAATAAAGAGAATTTAAAGATTAAACTCTGTGTGGTGATTTTGCATGAGAGTTATGACCTCACAGAAAGCCTTTCCTTTTGCTATGAGAATAGGGAAGGGGAGCTCTAACGGGGTCATCAGGTCCTGGGGGTGTGACCAGCTGGATCTCTCTGCTCAGTGAGTAGTGAATGCTAGAAGGAGAACACACTTTGAAGATTTCTGCATTTCTTTGGGATTCTTCTGTTTAAGTATCAACAGGAATAAAAATTCTCTTTATGGCTATAAAGGAAATTGAATGTCATTAAACTCATAATGACAATTAAAACACCAATTATAGCATATGAGTTTAAATTTATTGTAAACTCCCTAAATACCAATAAAATTTTAAATGATGTAAATTCTTTTCCCAGAACCCAAATGTTATCAAAGCAAGGAGCTCTCTGAGCTCTCTCAGAAGAGGGTAAGGCAAAGAAAGGATACCCGGAAACAAAGTAATATATTTCTAATCTTGGCAGATTGGAAAGGCTGGAAACCAGGTTTGCTTTCTGATCTTAGTTTCTCTTCCTGTGGCTGTGATTAAAAAGTAACTAAGATAGTTCTCTTTTTTCCTGGCTCACAGTTCAAGGTACAGTGTACTATGGCAAAGAGGTCAAGGCAACAGGGTCTTGAAGCAGCCCATCACAATCAGAAAGCAGGATGCATGCATGCATGCATGCATGCAGGTGTTGAGCTGGCCTTCCTCTTCATAATGCAGTCTTGAAACTACCTCAGGAAATGGTGCAAGCCAGAGTGGCAGACAGAGTCTCCCCATCACAATTAACTTGATCATAGGTGTGCCCAGTGGGTAACCAAACCTGTCAGGCTGACGGTTAACACTATCAGGGTTTCTCACTTTAAAGGCTTGATGAATGTGGCGGTGAAGGACTTTTGCTCTGCTACTTTTCCTCTCATGCTCTGAACTGTATTGAATCCTCACCGTCCAATCAGAGTAGGAGCCTTGTAAAGTAGGCATGATTTTCAGCCTTGTCTTACAGGCAACGAAGCTGACCCACAGGCAGATGTTCCGAGGATCTGAGAATGCTAAGTGTGAAGCAGGGGTTTGGCCTGACCTTGTCTTAATAGGTAACTCTTGTTCTAAAACCTAAAACCTGGTGTGTGCCTCAAGGGTTGACTGTAGCTTGATGATGGTAAGGTGTGAAGCTAAGATTTCATGCTAGACAATGTAGCTCCACACCAGTGACCTTAACACTGGTGCCAGGTTGTCTCCACTCTCCATCAGGGAGGGGGTGTATTCAAGCCGCTCCAGAGCCTGTCCTTATCTGGCCTTTCAGCAAGTAATCTGTCTGCCCAGGTAAAACTGCACAGCATCTCAGGGCCGTAGGACCTCCATTTTTAATGACAATCTCAATTTGTTAGGTAAGTCTACAGTCTATTTTCCTGACATAGAGGAAACTGTCAGCATTAGGGTGACAGTTTAAGACTCACACAAAGCCTGCAGCACAGGGCATCCTCTTCTAGAATCACATGGCCATCCTTACCTGGTATTGAAACATAGCTCCTCCAGCTTACCTCACACCCATCTTTCCCTTTCATAAGGGGTAGGTTTCAAAGCTGGGAATTGTGGTGCATGCCGACAGTACCGCATTCAGGAAGCAGAGGCAAGCAGATTGCTGCTGAGGTCAAGGCTATCCTGGTCCACATAGTGAGTTCCAGGCCTACGTGGTGAGATCCTGTCTCACAAAACACAAAAACAAAAAGTAAATAGGTTTCAGCTGTTGCGTGGCTCTTTCAGAATATTTACCAACCAACCCACCCAACATTCTAAAGAAGACTAATACAGATAGTTTCTTAACCTTGGGCTGGAAATTACCTTCTCATTCCTGGCCCTTTACCTGGGGAACTTCCTGGAAACAGTGGTCTCTTTTCTGTAAGGTACTCGTCACACATTTGAACACAGACAGCTAACATTGCTGCCTCCTCTGATTCCTAAATCTTTCCTCTCTAGCTCAACAAATCAACTCGCATCCCTAGACCCTGACCTAACAGTCTTCTGGCTCATCATCCACTCTAAGGTCATCATGAGCTCTAGGGACAGGGTGTGTGGCACTTACAGACATTCCAGCACGAGCAGGTCTATGCAGCATACAGCATAACTTACTTGCAGGAGTAGATGCGCCTTTGTGCCTCTCCTATCCATGCAGGATCATAATACATTCACAGTGAGTAAAGCCTCTGTCTACGTTGGTTTGGTAGTTAATGTAAAACCCTCTCTCATTTGCCTTTTACTAATGCTGCAAACTTAACGTGTTTCACCTACTCATCCTATAAAACTGCTTCTTATCGAGCCAGTCCATCCTGGATGTAAAGATTTGGAGACGCTGTGCCTTTCCTGGACTTCAAGTTGAGAGGCTTAGAGAACAAACTGACAAATCTACATACACAGTATTTGCCAGGGTCTTTCGGTGGCATGACAACCGCTGAAAAGGAATCCATTTTCCACTTGCCTCATGATGGAAACCAATAAAGACCGAGCCCATCCTGACGTCTGGGTCAGCATGCCAAGACTGAAGAGCAGACAGAAGCCTTCTGTTTATAGCTCATCGTTAGCACTTTTTACCACAGCCCCCACACTTGGAGATGGCCACAATATTGTCTGCATTAGCTTATTAAAGTTGCAATAACTAAGTGCCCTAAAGGAGATGAAAGAAGCAATAACAAGATATTTATTGTTCCAGGATTCTAGATGTCCAAGAGCAAGATTATTGGTGGGGGAGTTCTTTCTAAAGGCTATGGGAGAAATCTGTTCTAGCCTCGCTTTTTGGCTTGTGAAAAGTCATCTTCATGTTCAAACAACCTTTTCTCTTCATATGACCATGTTCACATCTTCCCTTGATTCTATAGACACCAGCCATTGCAATAGAGGCCGTGAGGAATCCTCAATGCTGAGAGATTAGGGGTTAGGGATTAAACATGAATTTAGGGGTGATCAGTTTAACATTTAACAGTTTCTATTTAATATATATATATATATATATATATATATATTGGTTTTTTGAGACAGGGTTTCTCTGTATAGGCCTGACTGTCCTGGAACTCACTTTGTAGACCAGGCTGGCCTCGAACTCAGAAATCAGCCTGCCTCTGTCTCCCAAGTGCTGGGATTAAAGGCATGTGCCATCACACCTGGCTTACCAGATATTTTGTAATGCCAGTTTTCTTCCACATCATTCAGGATATAGAATGGAAGGAATTGTTTCAGAATTCTAGTTAAAATAACAGAAATTTGCCTTAATTTTCATATAAACTATGATGGTGATGTTACCAATAATAATGACCATGGTAGAGTAGGTTTAGTAATTTTTACCATGGTGGTGGTAATTTTATCAAGAACCATATTCTAAAACTATGAACAAAACAGTATAATAGTGACTCAAAGACCTGCTGGGCTCTACTGTGCCCCCACCTAATCCCACTGCCAGAAATACAGGTCCTTATAAGTCAAGGTTCAGACCAACTTAATTTTAGTGAAAACTATTATATCTTGCTAGCAACACTAAGGGTCATGTACTGATCCAGCCCATCACAATGACTCCATGGCTCTCAGTACAATTCTTCCAGTACATGTTACTTCTGACAACTATGTAGCCATAGAGGAGACACTTGGCCCACTTGCACCTGGAAGGAAAGACCGTTAATAATCAAGCATAGTACACTTATTTCTGGATAGTCCCATGCATCCGTCCCTCCAAGGCTGATGACATCAGCTATTCTGTCTTGGAAAGAGAAGGAAATGAGGTTCCCAGAACAAGTCCCACCAAAATGAGCCAACGGCAGTCCCTTGTCTCCGCGGATGTTAAATTGAGCCAGTTATTTAACATAACTTACTGTGATGGCCAACCTGTCAATTTGACATGCCCTAGACTCACCCAGGGGACAAACCAGTAAGCAGCACCCCCTCCATGGCCTGTGCATCAGCTCTTGCTTCCCTGACCTGCTTGAGTTCCTGTCGTGGGGAGTGGGCGTGGCCGCATGGGCCAAAGATGGCGCCCTGGCTCTGGGCTAAAGCCCCATAACCTCGATTGTTTACCTCAGTCTCAATCATGCATATGTGTACCTCGTTTGAGAGGTTAGTGCAACATCTTGCGAGATCGTTCTATCAGCCAATCCTGCACGCTGCCTTGGATGTGTGCGGCTATGATTGGGTGTTGTGAGGTGACGTGAATGAATGGAAGAGATAAGTGTGAACAGTCCCAGAGTGAGAGAGGAGAGAGAGAGAGATATGATTGATTGATGCTGATGGACAGACTGAAGACTGACTGAGAACTGACTGACTGAGAAGCTGGGGAAGCTCCAAGAAACCTCCTAATAAAGAGAAGCGGCTGCTGCTGCTCTGAACCTGCTTTTTGGAGTTAATGTAGTTTATTCCAATCTCTGCTGGTCAGAGATTGGGCTCCGACACTGTCCTGACTTCCTTTGGTGATGAACAGCAATGTGGAAGGAAGCATAAGCTGTATAAACCCTTTCCTCCCCAACTTGCTTCTTGGTCATGATGTTTGTGCAGGAATAGAAACTCTAAGACTGGTGGGGTTTGGAGATGCAGCTGTCCGAGTCATTTCTGCTCCTATAAATAACTCCCCATTCACATTCCTGTAAGTAACCTCAATAATTCACGGGGTCACCGAGCTGAACTTCCGCGGTATCCAAACTTTGGTCTCTTATGGGATCCCCAGGTGAGGTAAGGAAACGTGTTATATCTGCCCAGAAAATTCTGTCACACAACAGGTTCCCAGGACCAGGTTCCTGCTGGTCTAGAGGGCTATAGTCTGCTGTGGTCACTTCTGCAGATCTTGTTCTTATCCCTAGGCTCTGTATTTCCATCTTGCTTTGTTCAATACACTGCTGTTTTTATAATGATCTGTTACACGAGTTGTGAAAGTCAGCTTTTCTGTATATGACTTCTAATCAGGTTTCTGTAAGTTACACACAGACTCAAACCTGAGTTTCTTTTAGTGAAGCCAGCTCTGCTGACCATGGCCCCTTCCAGAGGAACACAGCAGGGAGGTGACGACCCCCCACCCCCACCCCACCTGGATGGAGACTGAGCAAAGGCACATGGGACTGCATCTGCTGCCATACCTGGTGCTGCACTAACACAATGTTCTTCTTCTCTCGGACACAAGGACTGCTTCCGTGCTAGGACTATGGGAGCTTCCATAATTACAGTGGAGCCACAAAAATGTTATCCTTGACTTATTAATCCAGCGGGGCAGGAGAGGCAGCTTAGTGGTTAAGGGAACTTGCAGCTCTCACAGAGGACCAAGTTCATTTACCAGCCATATAATAAATAGACAGCTCACAGTCTCCTGGAACTCCAGGTCCAGGGAGTCCAACACCCTCTTTTGGCCTCTGTGCATGCCACATGCACCCTGCCCACAAAAAATAGTAAAGGAATTTGAATGTCTACGTCATGCCCACTAAGTGGTTTAAGAATACAAGTCCACTGTAATCTTCACACTTTACTTTGAGCAAGACTGAACGTTGCTGAGTGGGTTACAACTTAGAAATGGTGACACGCTAGACAGCTGCATAAACTCTGAGGGCAAATGGCACTATGAGATGGCTGTGTGTGTGGCTTAGCGTGCTTTGTAAACTGGAGCCAGGGGAAAATCTGAAATGGTTTCCTGCAGGGTGGCTCAGCTGGGGACCTCCAGTTCACCTGGTAAAACAGTATCACAAGGCAGACACAAGACTAGGTTTGCATTATGCTTCAATTATCCCTGTATATTTCATTTGAAATGATACAAATTTCTGTGTGTTGTTGGTTTCCACTGCACATATAAACAAGTGTTAAGAACTTTATGTTAGAATACATTACAACTTGCTTCTGTCACAGGAACTACAGTATTCTGAGGCAGGACTCAAAATGGAGGTGCTTGGAGAGGGCGTGCACCCCACACAGGGCGACTCTCATCACAGCTGAAGCCTGTGGGGCCAGCCCAGTCACAAACAGCCTGTCACTAAAAAAAACTTTTCCAGGACTTTGGGGGCAATCTGTTGCCTTTGAACAGTCACCCCAGCAGAATGTTATGAAATGCCGTGGACTCTGCAAAGCCAAGCCACCTCGTCTAAAGAGAGATGCCCTTGAGTCAACAGGAATGTCATTCCAGGCTGTGACACAGAAGCAAGCCACTGTGTTTGGGATAGGTACACCTGTCTCTCTCTGGTCCTGTCTGCCAAGTCCAGAGTTCACCTCAGATCTACCCGTCTTTCATTTTACAGGAATAAAGCTTAACTTGGGAGCACTTATGAACTGTGTCCTGCTTCAAAAGCTTTCCTCTTGACAAAAATGAGCAAGGTCTGTACGAAGACAAGGTCCATGGTGGTCTTTCACATTCCGGTAAACCACTTCTCTGCTTACAACAGTGTGCCAAAGCACCGTGTGGCCACAGGCTGGATTTCTCTTTCTCTGAGGCATTTCCAAGGAAACTTTGTTTAGAAAGTTTAATTTCACTGACATCAAAAAACCTTCTCAAGAAAAAAGAGAAATGCTGACATAGTGTCACTGTTTCCGATCAGCCTGCTCCACACGGGCTGAGACATGCACCTCACTGACCCTCTGTGCCACGTGACCACCACACATGCGCGCTGAGTCCAGCTAAGCCAGAATTAAAAAGTCTACCCACATGAACTGCGGCAATGCACAGCAAATGGGAGGTCCTGGGACCAAGGAAACTTTGTTAAGAAAGTTTAATTTCACCCCCCAGCGGTCAGGTTTCACTAAAAGTTATGCGACCTTGGGTTACATGAACTTGTTATTAAAATTTAAAAGAAGGGTGTTAATAATCCTTCAGAGGTCTATTTTATAAAAGAGCCAAAGTAAAATGTGTTCTTTACACTGTATTTTGATAAGTAAATGGGTAGAATACCATTTAAACATTTAAAAGCTATCATGAAAAAGGTTTTAAAACAAATGTTTCTCCCAAAGATAAAGAATAGTTGAAGCTTCCAAAATGACCAGGGAACTCACTGCAGAACTGTGCAGATGAAACCCCCACATCAGCGACCCTCTACAGCAGCCTGTCAAGCCTGCATTTCAGGCCTGGATCTGAAGATGGTCCTGCACCATCCAGCCTGCTTCCTCACTTGACAATGCTGAGACATGTCCTCATCCTCTTGACTGAGATGATGAGGGGCGGCCTGAGCTACACACGCACAGAACTTGTCTAACTTTTATTATGTGTAGTGTGATCTACCTTAAAGTCTGTCAAGAGTCAAGCACGAACACATAGAGGCCAGGATCCAGCATCCCAGAAGTCAGAGCTTTAGAACCAGTGTCACCAGTGTCACTGTCCCTTGGAACAAAGAAATGTGCTACTTGATGAAATCCATCAATATTTACAATGTCCCAACAGACCTTTGTAAAGAACTGGAGTCTGCCCATGCCACCGACAGCACAGCAGTCTCCTGAGCCCTTGAAATTCAGTATTCCTAAGGGCTCACAAAAAGAAAACTTCAACTAGTCAACTGGTGTTTTAGACCAAATCACTTAATAAATTGTCCATTCGTGCGTTGTAATTTACATTCAGCCCCCAGGAGGAAAAAGACCTCTCAATTTAGAAAACAAGGTTGAAGTCATCTGTTCCCTGACTTCACCTGCACGCTCACACCTTTGCTTCATTCTTGTCTTCCCTGGGAGAGAAAAATCTCATCTGTTCTGCATATCAGTATTCATGAAAAACAAACCCTGCAAACCAATAAATGCACAGCGTGCACCCCACAGGAGACCCCATGAAACGGGCAAGAGGACCCGGAACAGCTCAGATGTGTGACTGGCACACCACTGGCTTCCGATAACAGAGGTTTTACCGTGGCGTTCAGCCCAGGGGTCCTCAGTGATGGCAGAGTAGGCCCATCTTCTGCTCCTGGCATAGTAGCAGGTCCTCTGCCCACGGTTACTGAATGGAAGAGCAAACACACACACACACACACACACACACACACACACACACACACACAGGGCAAAGTGTGTTTACTGAAGTTCCAGGATTCGACTCAAGAACCCCTTCTACATGGGTGTATGTACTTGGAAGAATCTTTACAGTAGGGCAATCACAGGAGGGGTTTGTTAACCCACAGTGCTCCAAGCTTACATACTTCAGAAAGCTCCGCTGGGGTTCCAAGGCCTTTCAGGAAACCCTACAACAGGGGTGGTTAAAACTGGATTTTAGGCACCTCATCATGCACCATAGACTATGTTTCCCACAAAAATAGGGTTATTACAAGCCTTTGGACAATCCTGCCTAGCTAGGATAGTGTACTGGCTAATTATGTGTCAACTTGGCACAGCTGAAGTTATCATAGAGAAAGGAGCTTCAGTTGAGGAAATGCCTCCATGAGATCCAGCTGTAAGGCATTTTCTCAATTAGTTATCAAGGGGGAAAGGCCCCTTGTGGGTGGAACCACCTCTGGGCTGGTAGTCTTGGGTTCTATAAGAGAGCAGGCTGAGCAAGCCAGGGGAAGCAAGCCAGTAAAGAACATCCCTCCATGGCTTCTGCATCAACTCCTGCTTTCTGACCTGCTTGAGTTCCAGTCCTGACTTCCTTTGGTGATGAACCGCAGTGTGGAAGTGTTAGCTGAATAAACCCTTTCCTCCCCAAGTGCTTCTTGGTCATGATGTTTGTGCAGGAATAGAAACCCTAAGACAGATAGGAACCACAGAATTACTCCCAAACAACATATTGTACTTCATTTGTACAACGAGGCAAACAACCCGCTGTGGCTAGTCTTGTAAACCCATCGTTTAATACATTATTTCTGTACGGAAAGGCACCTTTATTAATCTTAGCATGGCTTTCTTCGGTCACTGGCCTATCAACTAAGTTTCTAGTCATTGTAAATAAGTTATTTAAGAGTAGAAAACTATCTTACATTTTCATCAGTTTTTAGGCCTTGAAAATTCAAAATGGCCATGCTAAGAATATAAATCCCAACTTGAGGTGGGAAGTTTCAGATTTCCATATTGAGAAACAGGAAAGCACATAAGGTTACCAGGAAGGAGGCTTTGAACCATGAGATTCTGTCACTAGTAAGTCCTGAGACCAGCCTGCCATGTTGGATGTACACTGAAAATGCCTGCAAAGGAAGAGACAGAGTCCTAGGAGCTTTTCTGTGGGCATGAGTTGGCACCCCCAACTCTCTGGGATGTCTTAGGGACCGTTTTAGAATTGGAATGGGCAGCAAAACAAGAAAGCTAGGAAAATGGACAGCCTCTGGCATCATATCTGGCAGATCCGTGCACATCCCAAAGGGATCTGGCTTGCTTCTACAGTTTCCTTTGAACCATCTCAGGAATTTCTTTGCAGTGTGAGAATTCAGCCCACACTGAAATGCAGACACAGCACAAAAGCAGGACTTCCTTTCCAGAAACCTCCTTAGGAATAAAGCACAGCTTTAATGAACAAGAATATTTGTATTTGGCAAAGTATGTGATAAGACACCCAGACCCCTGTGGGGATATGGGATAGAAACGATCAGTAACTACTTCAAAACGGATGGGTTTTCTTCACCCAAAGGTAATTACACCATCCCAGCTGGGTTCCTCTTCTGGACTACAGTAACTCTGCAATGTCAAACTTTAAAGAGTAAATGATGGTGCACCAGGCGGCGGGGGCAGCTCACACTCAAGAGGGAGCTCCTCAAACTCTCAACATGGCTGGTGCAGAGAGGCCACCTGCGCCGCTGCAGGGCCGCGTCAGGCCGGGCTGTCTTATAGACCCAGCCAGACAGCGGCGGAGGCGGAGGCGGAACCTGCAGTCATGCAGTGAACGGACAACACAAGGCTTCACTTTTGGTAGCATGATGAATTTAATGCAACAGTCACAGCAGGGACAAGGAAAGAAAAAGGCAGATGGACTACCTGCGTCATCAAGCGAGGGCTTGCGTCAGCGGCGTCTATGTGCAGAGACGAGCAGGGTGAGGCACTTAAAAGCTGCTGGATGAAAACCCATCCAGGAGAAGCCTGGGCCTACGTCTACATTTATTGTTATTACTATCAATAGTGCCATACTTCTTATGAGGAAACATGCAGCGGAAACAGACAGAGAAGAGCCTAAGATTGTTCTGAAAACAGACGACACAGCGCCCAGAGTGTCATGTCTCAGTTATAAAAGTCAACATTTCACATTGTCTTATTTCTTTAGTAGTGGTATCTAGTTGAAAATTTTTTAATTACAAAATTATTGGCAATGATATAAAGCCCTGGCTGGTACAGAAATGACTGTACTGGCACCCATTTGGTAAGGAAAATATCAGCATCCAGCTATCGTAAATATCCTTTATCATCCAAATATCTCAATCCAATGCTCTTATATTATTCAAAGATACTTTTGTCTTTCCCCCATTACTCCATAATCAATATTCCTCTTAGAAATGATAATATTCACATATATAAAATAAAATACAATGCTTTGAAAATCTCAAAAATGTACGTTAGTAGTTCTAGTTATCTGAACTCAGCTTATGAATGGGCTTTGAATTTTTATTGCCCAGATGGCTTAAAAATAAAATCGTAACTGTCATGTGGCAGTGGTCCTAACATCTGTAAACACCATGCCACTGAAAACATTTTAATTGGCATGAAATGCTATACTCAAGCATGGTGCGAAGTTTTTAAACCTTAAAGCCTCTTAACATAGTCATGTATATTTATGTACAAACATAAAACATATGAAAGAGGTAATCCCAAAATCACACTAAACATAATAAATATAGAACCTGCTTTGTTAAAAATCTACAGTATACATTCAAGTAAAGGCTACACTTCCAATGCCAACCACACTTGGGACGAACATTTACTGTTTACAGTAACCAGTCCCTTAAAGTGCTCTTCTCCGTACCTGGGAGAGGAAACCATTCCAGCGCTTCTGTTTCCAACCGAACACCATACATTCCTTTATTCACAGAGCCAGATGCTTCTGTTACTAACACGCACGCACAGCTTTTGCATCCTCTTAAGTAGCTTAGCCTTTCAGCTCTTTGGGGGAAGACAGCAAAGTCTAAACAAACAACTCTGGGCATCTTCAGTTAGAGGACTGACTTTATGCTACACCCTGCGTCAACTCCTCTAGCGCACATCTGGGAACAGCACTGCAGCCCGTGCATCTAAGGTAAGTCGTCTCGTTCCACGTGAGCGCTCGTGAAGGCCGAGGAACATCCACTGTAGCAACCCTCCCGAGAGCTGGGCCTCGACAGCACACTCCACTTCTGATCCGTGCTTTCTCTTCCAACCTCATTTGGCTTAGTTTCTTCAGGAGTTATATTCAGCACACCGATGGAACTGTTGGGGAAATAAGGTAAATCTCAGAAGCTTATTATCCGCTCCGTGGTTAGCGTTTAGAGCAGATGGTCCCAAATGTCTCAAGTCTGACTGCCCCCATGTCTGCACTAACAGTGTGTTTTGTTAACTGCACTGAAGAAGACAGGAGGCTGCCTTCCACCTACCTGTGAGCCGGGCTGAGCAGCAGGGCCTGCAGAGCAATGCCACACCCATGTCTAACCCACCGGCAGTTTACTGGCTCTGGGTTCCCCTTACGCCAATTCCAGACAAGTACCGTCTCTCAGCCTCAGCCTCAGCCTCAGCCTCGCCTTCCGGCCTGCTCTCCCGGGGCACAGTACTCACTCCACAATCTCTTCCCACACAGAAACGTGGAATACTTTTTTTTAAAGCTCACGTTTTTCCTTCCCCTTCTCTTGCTTAAAATTCTCTCACATTAGCTCCACAGCTCTTGGATTACTGACCTGAAAATGGACTAAATTATCTTAAAAATCATATATGTGTGTGTCCTAAGGGTACGGAATAAACCACTCTAATACTTTTGCCTTAGGTAGGAATTTTCTTTACCAACCCGAGAAGTGGGTTTTCTGGCTCTTTGCCCTTAATACCCATGTACTGGGCACCCAAAGAAACTTAAATTAGGTACTCTGAAAAACTATCAAAATGGCATTCTTCAATATTAAAGTACTTAAATTTTTAAGTGATTTCCAGACATAATCACCTTATCCTGCCCACCCCCCTCTCTTTCCAGGCTGGCCTCGAACTCAGAAATCTGCCTGCCTCTGCCTCTCAAGTGTTAGGATTAAAGGCATGTGCCACCACTGCCCGGCCTTAGCCTCTCTTTTAAGGCAGGATCTCATTATGTAGCTCTGATTGACTTAGAACTTGCCATGTACAGCAAGATGGCCGTTTCCTGAGTACTGGGATGAAAGCTATGTGCCACCATTGGCCCAGAAGTCTACATTTTAAATGTAAATAGAGAGGCGCAAGTGGAGAGCAGATCTACTAGAGTTCTAAACCTAGCATAACACCTCACATGCTGGCAATCTCTGTGCAGACAGCATGAATAAGTCTAAGTTGACTTATTCATACTGTTACGTTATTTCTTCCCAAAGTGTCCACTGTCTTAAGACACATACACAACCACCACCATCAATAACAACAACAATAACAACTTCTCCTAAGCAGTACAATCAACTGTTTTTAGAAGTATGTGAAAGGTCATTTAGAAACAAGTACCTGTGTTCAGACACACATAAATGTGTCTGGAGAAAGTCTGAAGTAGACGGCGAGGCAGGAAGAGATTTAGTCAGTTTTGATGTGCAAGCTGGCACCCCATTAGCCACATTGTGTGGCTTCTTTTGCCGTAGCCGTGAGTGGACTATAAGATTGTCTGGATCAGAACCTGGTTTACAAGTAGGAGAAAAAGCAGGGCACATGGTAAAATATGAACCATGAAACTTACCAACCAGGATCAGTCATTTGCAATTTAGAGTGGGATTTGAGAAAGAACAGGTCAACTGCCATCTGTCATTCATTCTGCAAACAGAGGGGCCTACCTTAAAAATGATCAGTTTCTAAGACCACAAATTTTCAAGAACATGGCATTATCATAAATTCACAGGCGGGCGTGGTAGCGCATACCTTTGATCCCAGCACTTGGGAGGCAGAGGCACGTAGATTTCTGAGTTCAAGGCCAGCCTGGTCTACAGAGTGAGTTCCATGACAGCCAGGGCTACACAGAGAAACCCTGTCTCAAAACAAACAAACAAACAAACAAACAACAACAAAAAAGAACCACCCCCAAAATAAATTCACAAAAGCACTTTTTATATGCATGCTTCTCTCATGAACACTACTCTGACTTAAGTAAATAAACCATTAAGCTGATTTTGGGGGTCAGGGGTATTGGTTAAGAGTGGTAGCTGTTATGGGCTGAGGTCCTGGGTCTGAGTGCCAGAACCTGAACACGGGTAGGCAGAGAGATTAAAAACAGAAACTGCTTCCCTTACGCTAAGTCTCCAGCTCCACAGATGGGCATCCTGTGCACACTGGAGCTGCACTTGCCTTGCGCACAGTCCGACTAGACACGTGTGAACACTTACTTCCTGAGAAGGCACTGAAAAGTTTCACGTTTTCTGAGTTCTGGTGGTCAAAGTTCGTCATGTTTAAAAACTGCTGCTTTACCCAGCTGGCTCGCTCTTCTTCAAACGCCTTTCTCTAGTGGAACAAAGAGGAACGGCCATTACTCCACTGTTAAGTCTCAGACCTTCTTCAGCCGTTTTCCCCTCTGGCCACCTGTACATTCTTATAATAAAATAGTCGCCTAGAAACTAAAACACACTCAAGAAAATCATGCTTAAAAAATAAACTGTGGGAAGAAAAAATTAACCGCGGGAGTCGGAGAAATAGTTGCAATGGTTAAGAGCACCTGTTGCTGCCCTTACAGAGGACCTGGGCTCCATTCTCAGCACCCACAGTCCACACCAGTCTATAACAGCATTCTCTGTCCCTGCGTGTGGTCAGCTTGGCCTACGTCTCTGCTCGCCCCTCCTTTGCAGCTTTAGGAGAGAAGTGTTTCGTTGCCCATGGTTACCTCCCCCCCCCACCAGCAGCCCTGCAGCCTCACCTCCAGCCCCAGTCGAATGGCAGCTTCTGTAAAGCTTCGCCTTTCTCTCTCAAAATTCTTTTTTTGCTCTTTAAAAAGGGTCCACTCTTCTTTAAGGCGTTCCTTTTCTTCCAGCAAGTAACAGTCGCGCAACAGTGAGGTGGTGTCATCGTCACATGTGGTGGCCAGCTGCTGCTATTAAATTTTAAAGTATGTAAGTCAGGAAACACCTACTGGGGCACACAGATTCAAGTGACTGTGAGGACCACAGGTCAGTCCAGCCAAGGACATACATTGGGAGGAATCAGCAAGCCAGTGAGAACTGGCTTCCCCACGTGCTGCTTCCAGTGGTAAAGCAGGGACCACGTGAGGAAGAGATGTGGTCCAACTGCTGGGGCAGAACTCAACTGAGATGGAAAATGTCACCTCTATTGACTTCGGCAGATGAAGCGGAAGTCTTCCGGGTTCCGTGACGTGTACGGGAGAGCCTCCAAAGGCCATGGCGGGTTCAGTGATGTGGGGAGCACCTGCCCACCCTGGTTACCTGTAAGAGCTGCTGCTGAGCCTTGATCATCTCTTTACAGCGCTCAATCTCCAGCTCCAGCTTCCCAGTCTCTTGCTCATGGTCTTGTCGTGAGATGACGTCCTCCTCATTAAGGCCCTCTGAGTGTCCCTTTGAAGCTGACAGAACCCAGGGCGTTGCTTAGTTTCTCAACTGCATACAAGCTAGGGTCGGCTAGGAAGACGCCGCCTCAACTGAGAAGACACCTATCCTAGTGACCTGTGGGCAAGTCTGAGGCCTTTCCTTGATCAAGGATCGATGTGGGCGGGCCCAGCTGACAGGGTGGGTGCTCACCCCCCACCCCACGCACTCCCCTCCACACCGTGAAGGCGGTCTTGGCCTATATAGGAAAACAGGCTAAGGAAGCCACGAGGAGCAAGCCAATAGCAGCACCTTCCATGGTCTGTGTCTCAGCTCCTACCCCACCCTCCCTTCCTGACAGTCTGTGAGCTGTGAGCTAAACAGACCTTTTCTTCCCACGTTACTTCTGCTCTTGGTATTTATCAAAGCAGGAGAAACCCTAACTACAACAATCGGAAACTAACAGGTCTCACAGCCACTGCTAGCTCACAATCTTGAACAGACTTTTAAAAATCAAAAGACTGCACAACTTTTGCCTTTCTGGGTTTGTAAAAAGAAGTTATTGTTTCTAACATTTTGCATTATCAAAACTGTGACAAAATTAAACATTTTAAAGAAAAACAACTCCAGCCTGGCATGGTGGCACGCGCCTTTAATCCCAGCACTGGGGAGGCAGAGGTAGGTAGATTTCTGAGTTCGAGGCCAGCCTGGTCTACAGAGTGAGTTCCAGGACAGCCAGGACTATACAGAGAAACTCGGTCTCAAAAAACAAAAACAAACAAAAAAAAGAGGAAGGAAGGAAGGAAGGAAGGAAGGAAGAAAAGAGAGAGAGAAAGAGAGAGAGGCTCAACCATAGAAGAATGCTAACAAAGTCACAAACGTATAAACTTTCTTGATGGTGCTTGGAAGAGTGGTACTAACAACTGTGAGTTCGCATGTTAAATCCAGACACGCTTTCTAATAAATGGACTGAGAACGTGAGCACATTTCATGCAACTCATGAGGAGACTGCAGTGAGAACCACGCGTTTGCCCTGCACAGC